>OZ007595.1:60724660-61299018 GCA_963931845.1 Maratus michaelseni
CATTGTATTGTTTGTATGTATGCAAATCTTGAATGTTTTGATTTATTAAATTCATTTTATACCAGATTGCATGTCCATTCTTGGGCGATTCACATGAAACTCATAATTTGTCACAAATTGGTGATTTTATTAATTTCGTGCTTTGCCCATGAATGCGAGAAAAAAAAAAAAAAAAAACTTTTTGACTTCAGGTGAAATGAATGAGGTTATTTCGGTTTTTCTTTTGTATATAAAAAATGTTATATATTAAAAAAAACCTGTCCATTAATCACATTGTTTTTTGTATATTTAAAGAAGATTACTTATTCTTTGTAATTATTTTGTTGTTGGGGGTTTTTGGGCGAAATAATATACTTCATAGATAGAACCAGTTCTGCTAATCATTAATATTTACTTAATCATCTGACCGCCGAGCAAATGGGCAAATTTGTAATGTTTTTTCTGTTATTTTTTTTTTAAATGTCAAAAAAAGATGAATTTTCAAACTTTGTATAAAAAACTTAATTACGTATATAAGTATTCCTTGACAGTATTGATCATTAATTGATATTTTAAAACTGCATCATATTTGTAGAATTATATAAATTTAAACAATGCCTCTATTGCAGTGAAACCTGAGCATAGTGAACGGATATATCACTTCACGACGGTGAGAAGGTTAATGTTTTATACAAGATTTGTATACATACGAACAATATAATGGGTACTTTCCCATTATATGGACACCATGCCAAAATGTATGCTAATGCATAATGTATGTAAATGTACGCTTGGCGACAATGATGTCCATATATCTGAAAAGTACCATATAATGTAAATATATCGTAAATATTAAGAGTATGCTAAGAAATTAAAGCATTCAGTGATGTGTTAGATGTATGCTTTTATCGAAACAATTATAATTTGTAAGTATGAGTTAAAAAAAAATAAAAAATCCCCATTTTCTCGCATATTATGAATTTTATTGTAGTAATCGGAACACCGAATGAATAAATAATAAACAGACTATAAGAGTTCCAATTTTGTATTATGTGAATTATTTTCTGTACTATACAAACAAAAGGACAGAGCTCAAAAAATGCAATTTCCATTTGGATCGATTTGGCAAACTATTAAATGAGCCTAAATTCATTTTTAACGCTAAAATTAAAATCGACACCTAGATATTTATACACAATACAACAAATAAAATAAATACCGTCAAAACCCTTTTGATCATCACATCAGCGTGCAAGACAATTTTTTTTACCGGAGACCGACGAATTTTACGATTTTACCGCAAACGATTGTTGAATTTCGAAATTTATCGACTATTGATTAACGAATTTCATGATTTCTTCCATGAATGTTTGACGAATTGCTCAAAAAATTAAGAATATCGTCAAATTGTCTCGGGTAAAAAAAATACAATATTGTCAAATGCCTTCAAGAAAAAAGTCGCAAAATTCGTCAAATGATTTTGAATAAAAATTCGGGAAATTCACAAAATGGTTTCAGGAAAATCTTCGCCAAATGGTTTAGAAATTATTTGAGTGACAGCGGGAAAAAAAATTTCATTTACATCATTCAATCATCGCAATTGGCGAGTGTGACTATTAAGTTTAGCCAGTGGTCGCAATAACATCAATCACCAATTTTCAGTATTACTCGCCGATTGGTGAGTGTTAATTTTGTCTTATATCACAAACTGTATTTACATATACTACTAGTATAATGATTATGAACCATGATTTTTCTGTTATTGGGCGAGATTCATGTTTTTTCAGCAATTCTTTGACGAAATTCGTGTTTTTTTCAGCAATTCTTTGAAGAATTTCGCATTTTTCTTGCGATCCTTAACGAAATTCACATTTTCCAGCGATTCTTTGATAAAATACATTTTATTCCGCAATTTTTAGATGAAATTTAGTAAAAAAGCGTGATCTTTTGGGCCTTTTTTGCGATTCTTTGACAAAATTTGCTTATCTTTCGCGATCCTTTTGCATAATTCACATTTTTTCTGTGGTCTTTTAACGAAAGTCATGTTTTCCCATGATCCTTTGATGAAATTACTGTTTTTTCCTCAATCATTTAACGAAATCTGTGATTTTTTCCCCCGCGAAGATTGGTTAGATGTTTTTAGTCTGCAGGTGCTCTAAAAAGTCTGTGACGCCCGTTGCTGCATCGCACACATTCTTCCATGGGGCATCGAACGAAGGGAATTCCTCCTAAAGAATCATTGTTTCATTCCTGACATTTCTGGAAAGAAACAACGTTCAACTCATTGGCTGAATTGTAAAAGGCTTAATGTGTCAAACATTAGCGGAAAGAAAGAGCGCTATTTGTTCGTTCATGGAAAAAATCGTGAAATTCGTTAATCGATAGTCGATAAATTGCGAAATTCGTCAATCGATAGCGGAAAAATCGCAAAATTCATTAATCGACAGTGGAAAAATCACAAAATTCATCAACTGGTTTCGGGAGAAAAAGTTTTCGAATATCGTCGAATGGCTTCGAGAAAAAAAATCACATCCGTCAATTTCGACGAAAAAATCATGAAATTCGCCAAATGGTTTCGAAATTTGTCGAGCGACAGCAGAGAAAAAAAAAACCTTTTTCCATTCAATTATCGCAATTGGTGAGTGTGACTATTATGTTTGACCAGTGGTGGCAATAAAGTCCATTGCCAAATTTTCAGTATTACTCTCTGTTTGGCAAGTGCTAATTTTGTCCTATACTTCAAAACTCTTTTGATCATCACATCAGTGTGCAGGACAATTTTTTTACGGAAGACCATTTGATGACTTTCGTGATTTTTCCGTTATCGATTGGCCAATTTTACTGCTATCGATTGTTGAATTTTATAATTTATCAACTATTGATTAGCGAATTTCATGATTTTTTCCATGAACGTTTGACGAATTGCGCAAAAAAATTAAGAATATCGTTAAATTGTCTTGGGTAAAAAAAAATTTAATATTGTCAAATGCCTTCGAGAAAAAAGTTGCAAGTTGAAACGCCTGTGACCTCTTTTTCATGTTATGCATCTCTGGGGTCCATCCCCCCACTCCCCCCCCCCAAGTGGGACACTTTTCTAAATTTTACACGCACCCCTTATGTGATATATCGCTGGAAAAGTCCTTGACCGCTTATTCATGTTATGCATCTTCGGGGTCCATCCCGCCACTTCCCCTCCCCCTATGGGCGGCACTTTTCTAAATTTTGTTGACACCCCTCATGTCATATATTGTTGGAAAGGTCTGTGACTGCTTAATCATATTATGCATCTCAGATGTCCATCTCCCCACTTTGCCCCCCCCAAAGGGTACTTTCTAAATTTTGCACACAACCTTCATGTTATATATCATTGGAAAGGTCTGTGAACACTTAATCATATTATGCATCTCCGATGTCCATCTCCCCACTTTGCCCCCCCCCCCCCCAAGGGATACTTTCTAAATTTTGTTGACACCCCTCATGTCATATATTGTTGGAAAGTTCTGTGACTGCTTAATCATATTATGCATCTCCGATGTCCATCTTCCCACTTCCCCCCCCTCCCCCCAAGGGGTACTTTCTAAATTCTGCGCACAACCCTCATGTTATATATCATTGGAAAGGTCTGTGACCACTTAATCATATTATGCATCTCCGATGTCCATCTCCCCACTTTGCCCCCCCAAGGGGTAGTTTTCTAACTTTTGTTGACACCCCTCATGTCATATATTGTTGGAAAGGTCTGTGACCGCTTAATCATATTATAGATCTCCGATGTCCATCTCCCCACTTTGCCCCCCCCCCCCAAGGGGTACTTTCTAAATTTTGCCCTCATGTTATATATCATTGGAAAGGTCTGTGACCACTTAATCATGTTATGCATCTCCGGTGACCATCTCCCCACTTCCACCCCCCAAGGGGTACTTTCTAAATTTTGCACACAACCTCATGTTATATATCATTGGAAAGGTCTGTGACCACTTAATCATATTATGCATCTCCCATGTCCATCCCACCTCTTTGCCCTCCCAAGGGGTACTTTTCTAAATTTTGCACACACC
The DNA here is from genome assembly GCA_963931845.1 of Maratus michaelseni. NCBI lineage: Eukaryota > Metazoa > Arthropoda > Arachnida > Araneae > Salticidae > Maratus > Maratus michaelseni. Next base: position 60,728,698 of record OZ007595.1, read on the forward strand.
CCTCATGTGATATATCGATGGAAAGGCCTGTGACCGCTTAATCATATTATGCTCTCCACTATGAAATTTTTCAAGTTAAGGCAACTATAAATTTTATTTTTATGGTACTATCATGTTGTTTGCCGTCAAATTTTGACGGGTTCCATCTAGTCATTTATTGATTTGTAAAAAGTAATGTAGCGAATAGTAATGTAGCGATGCAAAGGGGAAAAAAAAGAAAAAAAAATAGTTTGAAGCGAGCATTAACGCTACTTTTCAAGCTACTTCAAGAAAAAATCATGCGTCAAACATAGATTATGTAATACTTTTCAACGCTTCCAAAATAAATTTACAAATCATACCGTTTAATAAACTGAGAGATAATATCTAAGTAAATAATTTGGAAAACGCATAACATATTTAAAAACATAATTTCAGGAATTTCCAACATATACAATATTCGGAAAAATATGCGAATACTTTTATTCAGCCCTGTATAGGATCTATAGATTTGTATATATACTACATACGATGCTAAATTTTAGTTCAGTTAGGAAATGCGTAGCACAGTTTAAAATTCTCCTTCTGGAGTTTCTGTCAATAAACAGAAATGTGTTCGCGAACATTTGTGCTTCCCTGTATATAATCTACAGAATTTATACACACCACGTAATAGACAAAAGGTGAGTTAAATTTAAAATCGCGTTCAGTAACTTAAAACGCATTTCCAGGAATTATTGTTAACAGACAGTAGAGAATTTTTTGTGTGTCCCTGTAAATGAACGATGACTGCTATACACACACTATTCTGTAGTAAGCCTCTTGTAATGCACCTTAGTGATATATATAAATTTCAATGCGTTTAAAATAGTGAAACATTATTTAAATAAACCGCAGGCGATTTTTCTCCATAGACGTAATGTAACGGAATTCTTTTGACTGTCCCTGTAAAGTAACTATAAGTGCTATGCACACCCTATTCTATATTAAGCTTCTTGTAACGCACCTTAGTGATATATATCAATTACAATGTGTTTGAAATTGTGTAACATCATTAAAATAAACCGCAAATGATTTTTCCCCATTGACCGTAATGTAACGGAATTTTTTTAAGTGTCCCTGTAAAAAAACTATAAGTGCTACACACTTCCGTTGAAATAGGGAACATGCTACAGATAACGACAATAACATATAAAAATTGCAGAGCAATCCGAGCATATTTACGGGAGTTATAGCACGGACAGACGGCAGACGGCCACAGACAAACCGAAGTCATAAACACTTTTCAACTAGGTTGGAAAGTGTTAAAAAAAATGTGCCATTATTCAAATTACGTGATCATAACGTAACTTAATTCAAAAGTGTTCTGCTCAACAATTTGCGAATGCTAGCGATAAATCTCTGCTACAGTGTTTTAATAACGCATCGTATGACGTCATAGATTTTTCTATTGATACTTATTGGTAAAACCCAAGTGCTGACCCAGTAAAAAAAAATTGTTTTACTTGTCTACTAAGTTTACTTGCGTATTAAGCTTATCTGTCTATGTCTAGTAATACTTGTTTACTTATACTCATGATTAGATCTGTATATTTTAGTGCCGGGTTTCTTTTTTTGGAATTGTTTTATTTGCAGATTTATTATGTTTGGATATTATGACAGAGAAAATTAATATATTGAGCTGCCCTTGTCGGCATATAACGTGTAATATGAGTATATAAACTCGTATTTTGGAGACTATAACACAACACATTTTCTTGTATGGTTTCTTTTTAAACTTTTTAATGCCTTTTTTATAGTACTTATTTTAATTGTATCCAGGCAGACGCTATATAAAGAGAGGCCACGGCATTACTTAATTTATACACTGTATTCAGTGTACTATTTATATACTGTAAAAAAAAAAAAAAAATCTGTAATTTTGTAATTTTGACAGAAAAATATTGCATTTTTTATATTCCTGTAAAAAATGTGGATTTTGTAATGTTTATAGAAAAAAGCTGTGTTTTTTTTTTTTTTTTTTTTTTTTTTTTTTTTTTACAGTAAAAAATTGTTTTAATGAAAATATACAGACATTTTCTGTAAATTAAACGGTTTTCTACAGGCGCCAAAATTAACAGGGTTTTTTTTCTGTCAATTTGAGATTTTTTTTTTTTTTTACAGTGTAGTGTAACTTTGTCTAGAGCAGCAATATTCAACCTTTTACTTTCGCGGACCGCAAGCATTATGTTTACGAAGTTAGGCGGGCCGCAATCTACTTAAAAAAGGGTAAAAAAAAATAATAAACTTGTAAGGTAACATAAGTATAATGGCGCGAGGTTTTTTTTTTTTTAATGGAAATAATAATTGGTAAAAAATGTTGGTTCCAATTTTTTCCGCTACAAACGTTTAACCTTAAAAAGAAGAATTAGCTTTTAATAAGTTATAAAACATAATAATATAACAATGGAGATTTTTCAAGTTCTCAAGAAAAAAAATCAGAAGAATATGTAATATTACTAATCTATTACTAAATAATTAATAATCTATTTTAGCAACAGAAGTACTTTTCCCCAAAACTTCATTGTACCCAGGTTATAATCGTTTTAGAGCGGATCCTTTGATTTTGATAGTTCTTTTCTTTCTCTTTTTTTTTTTTTTTTTTTTTTTTTTTTTTTTTTTTTTTGTTTGAATAGGCTTGTTGGGGTAGTTTTCCAAGGAGAAGTATCTTTAAAAATTGAACAAAAAATGACAATTTGTGAAAAATCCCTTATCATTCAGCTACTTTTAGAGAGCAACTAAAAATCAGCCCACTCTATCGCCGATATTGTTCTGAATTTTCACGATATTTGACTGACTTTTTTTAAATGAGTTGCTCTATAGAGTTGACTATTAAGTAATGAAAAAAACTATGTTAACGTTCGCGCATGCGCAGATAAAAATATTTTATACAACTGCTCATATTTCATCAAATGTTTAATATATTTATATTCTAATTGTACTATATTTCTACTACATTTTGTCAAATTTTCTGAAACTGGCATTAAATTTGGTTGAAAACCCTGCATGATATAAACAAAAAACATGCAAGAATTTTTTGAACTTTAAAAAAAATAGCTATATCTCCATGAATATACGCGCTATTCTTACACAAATAAATGCACATATTGTACAATAGCCACATATTCGTGCGCTGTAAGCGATAGATCATTTCGTGCATTTTATTTTACAGGGGATCACAAATATTATTATTTTTCTTTGGTTTTTGGTTGGCCCCCTAATTGTTCTCATGATCAAATCGTCGTTGATAAATATGAGACCAAACATATTCTTTATAAATCTGAAGTTCCAGAAGAATCCGACAAGCATATCTTTAAATATCCGAAAACTGTCTAAAATTGAAAGTGTCCTGTGACGAATGGCCATATAGTGTATTTAGAAACAATTTCTCCATGCTCTGGCAAGTAAAACAGTTAAAATGTCATTCTTCTACGATCAAAACTCACCATTATAATACATTGAATTTTATGAAATTTCGGAGATTTCCGGCATTAAAAAATTGTCTGTTTTTAAACCTCTTCTACGATCAAAACTCACTCGGTAATGAATTATGATACATTGAATTTTATGAAATTTCGGAGATTTCCAGCATTAAAAAATTGTTTGTTTTTAAACCTCTTCTACGATCAAAACTCACTCGGTAATGAATTATGATACACTGAATTTTATAAAATTTCGGAGATTTCCGGCATTAAAAATTCGTCTGTTTTTAAACTATTTCTACGATCAAAACTCACCCGGCAATGAATTATGATACATTGAATTTTATAAAATTTCGGAGATTTCCGGCATTAAAAGATCGTCTGTTTTCAAACTCTTCTACGATCGAAACTCACCCGATGATACATTGAATTTTATAAAAATTCGGAGATTTCCGGCATTAAAAAAACGTTTGTTTGTAAACATCTTCTACGATGTAAAATTCACCCGGCAATGAATTATGATACATTGAATTTTATAAAATTTCAGAGATTTCCGGCATTAAAAGATCGTCTGTTTTCAAACTCTTCTACGATCGAAGCTATAACGGTATCTGAGGATCGTGATGAATATAAAAGGAAAAATTAATAAAGGGTGAATCACCAGTGACTCGCACCGGAGTGATTCAGAAAACCTAAAAATTTAGACAAAACATATATTCAACACTTTCCCCAAACACCATTATAGGCATGATCGTAAGTAGCAGCACATAATGCGATGCCAAAAAGTTAAGTTTAAAATTACGTTAAATTCATAAAGTTAATTCTTAAGTTAAAATATACTTTTACAAAATAGTAAATAGAACTTATTCCAACTTTTCAATAAGAGCTGAAAAAACAATAATATAAATAGAAATAAATGACAGACTCACCCAAATGAAGCTATACAGATGTTTATTATGATAATAAAAGTGCACTGAATCATCAAAATAAAAAAAATTAAGATATTACAACTTCAATTCCTTCACAATAAGCATTCTTTACAATCACATGCCTTCCTCTGTGCAATTATAACATATTATATGTTTATTGATATAGAATAGGTTGAACATTTCGTTTACGAAAAATCTTATATATTATTGTAATCAAAAAGCAATATTCCTTTTAAATAACATAATTTTTAGTATCAAATTCTACTGCTTTATTTAGATTTAAAGTCAATAATGCAAAGTTCTGTTCAGTGATCATTTAATATGGCGGGAACAGCAGATTTATCTACAATCCAAGTTTATCGTTAAAAAAAATATTAAAAGAAGTTAAGTTTATCATTTAGTTCTAATCGAACGTTTCACAATTACAATTGGAAGAAATTCATGTTGCGGTACCAGATGAAGAAACTCAGAATGCGTTCCAAAACAATGATATTCATGAATCGGTTAGTAGAGAACTTCAGGATGCAGATTCAAGATGAAGAAAATCAAATATAAAACTCTACGAAGTTGAAAACACCAAATGATTGATGCAAAATGGTTCTATGGCATCTAAGTCGCTTGTAGAAGTATAATTGGTTCCGTCAGATCATGAATCAGTGTTAAAAAAAACACATCATAAGTAGATCTATTTTCTTTATAAATTATTTGTAACAGTTCTGGTATCAATCTTATATATTGATCAACTTGAATTTGTGCGAAAATGAAGAATAATATCTAAGATGAATTCATTTCAGGAAAATAACTCCAGCCGCAAACAAGGCAGGCAAGCCAAAATGGCTTAAGCCCCTAAGAGCGCAATTCAATTCACCCTACATCATGCCAAGTTTTTCAGGAACTGAAAGAGTCTTCACATTTTCCCACTCAGGTAAAACTCGACTGCGGTTACGGAACAACCAATGAAAAAATCCGGACCGTCTGAAAGTCACTGAACAAGCCCCAACAGATCATAGTCAAAGTTGCAGTCAAACGTTTCACTGACACTTCCAACCCTAGCAACAGCATTAAATAGCATTTAGAACATTCGATCGTGACCTTGGAGCGCTGTCAAAACGACCTTGTTCAAAATCCGAGGGAAGAAAGGTTCTTGTTTACTTGAAACATCTAAATACCCATCAATGGCGTCTGAGCGCAAATCTCGACGAAATTCAAAACAGAAAAAACGAAAGTAATTAAAAATCGATAATTGCCAAACTAATGGATGAAAACAAATGAAATTTTAGCAATCTAAATAAAATTAAAATTTCTTTCCACCAGATATGTTTTTGAAAGTAAAATATTTAAATTAAGAAATTTTGAAAAATGATTATTGGACTTAGAAATTATGAAATGAAATATGGAAAAGTTCGTTATTCTGAAAGAATTTGCCTGAATTAAAATAAATGAATTTGAACTTTCTGAAAAGAATAAAATTAACAATTAACCAATTTTTTAATCAATATTATTAAAAGGGAAATACACTATATTTTAGAATAATTTATTTTAGACTGTATATTATTTAAAAGTTAGAAAAAGTAAGTTATAAATATTTTCATTTTAGATCATTTGAAATGAAGTTTAATTAATATTGCAAAGTGAATAAAATGTAAATTAAATTGAATGAATAAATATCCTAAAACATATGTAATGGAAAGATTCTGAAATTAATTTATATTCTCACCAAAAGTAAACAATTTAGAAAGAATGTTAGATTTAAAATGCAAAAATGAAATTTAGCTTAATTAATTTAAATGAATTTAATTAAATTGATGAATAAATTAAGGTTAAATATTAAAATCCTGAATAAATTAAGAGTCAAATTTTTAAATCATAACATTTTACCTCCAGAAAATGGAAAAAAAAAGAGTAAAAAAAAATTTTTTGCCAAAGGGTTGAAAAATTTTTTAAAAATTTTGAATAATACACACTGAACCGAACCAGAGCAAAATGAAATAATCACATTATAAAACAATCACCTGAAAACACTAAAGTATGACATTTACCTTCTGAAAAATATAAGTAATATACAAACTTTCTAGAAAATATCTATTGCACATTTAAAAATTCATCTAACTTTTGAAGAATATACAAACAAATAATAAAATTATACCGTTAACAAAATACAACATATTGAATAGTGATAAAAATCCGAGAAGAATTATATACATAAACCAATTCAGAGATACTGCAAGTGACTTGTAAGTATATACAGTGTCTCACATAAGTGATGGGACACTTGTGCTTTACAAAAGGAAACTAATCAAATAAATTAAAAAAACATGTACACATTTTTTTTGTGGGTGTGTTTCATACTTAAATTTAGTAAAGATTATTACATAACATACATTTTGTCAAAATATTAAAATATTAATTTAATAAAAATACAAATGTTTAGAACGGAGCAAAAAATAGCTCACATAAGTGATGGGACACCATTATATATGCAACAAAAATCGTCTGAAATAAGCAATAAAAATATTTTTTGGGGTTTTATTTTTACTTAAAAGCAATTGGCAATAATTTATAAAATCGTCTGCAGTATTTCTCTCCAGTTTGTTTTGGAATTTTTGTGTTTTTTAGCTCTGTGTAGTCATGAATGCTAAACGAAAAGAAACTTCGCCTGAAATTCGAAAATTAGTTATTAATTTGCATATTGAACGTGGAAAATCTATTAGAAAAACTGCTGAAACAGTTAACTTGAGTCGTTCAACAGTTTTCAATATCATTAAACGATATAAAAAGAATCATATGATTCATGATAAAAGAAGACCTGGCTGACCATCAAAGCTATCCAATGGAATAAAGCGAATTATCGTTCGAAATATTAAAAAAAATCCAAGAATTAGTGCTTCAAAAGTTGCTGCTGATTTACAAGCATTATATGGAATAATTGTTAATCCTGAAACTATTAGAAGGGTAATTCGATCTGCAGGATATCACGGTAGAGTAGCCAGGAAAAAATTCTTCGTAAGTGAAAAGAATAGAAAACTCAGACTAGCTTTCGCAAAATCCAACATAAATAAGAATTCTGATTACTGGAATAAAGTTATATTTGCTGATGAGAGTAAATTTAATATATTTGGTTCTGACGGTAGAATCTTGGTGTGGAGAAAACCCAGGGAAGAACTTCGCAAACAGAACTTGGTACCAACAGTAAAACATGGTGGAGGAGGAGTTATGGTATGGGGGTGTATGTCGTCCGCTGGAGTTGGTAATCTTGTTTTTATTGACAGTATAATGGATCAGTACAAGTATATTGATATTTTAAAGCAAAATTTGAAATCTTCAGCACGAAAATTGAACCTTCATAACGATTTTAAATTCTACCAGGACAATGACCCCAAGCACACTGCTCTGAACGTTAGACTCTGGCTGCTATATAACTGTCCTGAAATAATAAAAACACCACCACAATCTCCAGATTTAAATCCCATAGAGAATATTTGGCAAGAATTGGAATCAAGAATTCGCAAACACACCATTTCTTCAAAACAACAACTAAAATCGGTGCTTCAAGAAGAATGGGGTAAAATCACTCCAGAAATCACAAAAAAAATAGTCGAATCCATCCCAAAAAGATTAAATCATGTTTTAAAAGTAAAAGGAAATCCAACAAAATATTAAAACCTTTTAAAAAGTAAAATTTTTGGATAAATATTTGATGGAAAAGTAAGTGTCCCATCACTTATGTGAGCCATTTTTTGCTCCGTTCTGAACAATTGTATTTTTACTAAATTAATATTTTAATATTTTGACAAAATGTATGTTATGTAATAATTGTTACTAACTTTAAATATGAAACACACCCAAAAAATTTTTGCACATGTTTGTTTATTTATTTTATTGCAGTTTCTTTTTATAAAGCACAAGTGTCCCATCACTTTTGTGAGACACTGTATATGTATGAAAAATTTACAGATGTCATCAAATTGAAGTTATAAGAATGAAACAGTTGTAATCAATAAATATACATTAATTATAAAATAAATACAATGTGAGAATAAATTTTATATTGCAAAACAAATAAGAATATATATTGCAAGATATGTGTACTAAGAAGTTAGTGAGATATGTGACTGTGAAAATAAAATTTAATATGACTCTCCAAGATTGCAATTAAAAGTAATAAAAATAAATTTTACATAAATAATTAATATTGTGAATCATTGTTGTTCAATGATTTTTAAATAAACTATAAAATTTCTTAAATGAATAAATAAACATTTTAGAGCTCCCAAATTTTGCACACACTCCAAATCACCAAAGATACCGTTCGGCCAGTAAACAATATCCCTAATAACCCAAAATCCTAAGCAAAATATATCAGTAAAGCTATGTAAAAAGGAATTTTATTAAAGAAAATCAGTTGTAGAAATGCAGATTTATAAAATTTTGAAATAGGTAAAATTAATTGAATTTCTAAAAAGTAAAAAATGATTTGCTGAGGATAATAAAAGCCGAAAAACATTGAGACTACCATATCTTAATGGTTCATACACTTCGCCTATTGCTCGTGTGGTAAAGGAACTTACCGATTCTCAGCATAGTATTTACCAACAATGGCGGAAAACAAGTCATGATTAAATTTGTATCTCTTGGATACATTAGCCATCCACAATTTTTTAAAGTGTACACTGTAAAAGGAAGAAACTGTTTGTTGTCCCCAAAATTAGAGTAGCCCGCGCGTAAGCTATTGATCTCCAAAATTAGCTAAACTTAACAAGAATCTTTAAAAAAAATACAATTCGCCTCAATTTGATAGATACTGTCGGATCATAATATTACTATGTATAACAGCCTGAGGGAAAGGAAAAAATTTTGAAAGCTCATGACATTTTATATTATTTTTTAATTTATCAATCATTATTTTTGATATATTTCTTTATACATCAATTTTGATTGATCTTTCATTTATTTTTATTTACAATTTATCCTTCATCACATTTCTCCAGTCTCAAAAAAAAATTTTTCATCATATTAATTTTCCTTAAGGAATTATGAGCTTTACTCATTTCTATATACATAATGATGAATTTTATTTACAAGTAAATTTAAACATTATTCCCCAGCGAAATCAAAATCTCTATGACACCTAAAAAAAATAAAATATATTGTACAAATAGAGGATTTTAAAGTATGAAAAGGTAAAGTTGAACTATAGCAAATAAATTTTGGAAAAAAAAAAAATCAAAATTTTCACTGAAGTTCTGTACCATCATCCGAAAACAAGTAGGTCCAATGAGGCGCATTCTCATGTTGTGCGGATCCTATGTTATCCGGAACAAATTATTGTTTCAATTTTACCAGACAGCACAAAACAAAAGCAAAAGTAGGAAATTAAATTTAATCTATATGATCGACAGAAACGCTTCAGGATTTCTCGCCACCTGAGATTTCAAACTAATGACAACTCTCAAGGGTTAACACAATTAGATTTTCACAATATAAATATTGACTTGTGCCTTTATAGTGGCAATAGATGCAAGAGCACTTTCCTAGTAATTTAAAACTATATATATCTTAAATATATGAAAAATAATAGGGAGGAATAATTTTAAATTGCTATAGTTAAAAAAAAATCAATTCTAAGGAATAATGGTGTCATGAGGTAATTTTACAAATTTGTTTAATAATTAAATTAGTAATTTTATATCCAAAATGTTACAAAAAATATATCAGAATTTCCAAGATCAATAATGTTCACTCTAAATCATAAGGATTTACCGTGAAGGATTTGTCAGAGGGGAAGAATCTAGGATCCTCCTTATAAATTCCCATACCAGGCTGAGTTTCCCTTCTGTGTGTATTCTCCTACTACAACTCTTTGTGAACAAATAAAATTTCCGAAAACATCTATATTCCATTTTTCAAAATAAATATAAATAGTATTTTATTTTAAATATTTTTTAAAGAAAATCTTTTATTTCACAATATCACTTTTATGAATAAAAGAAGTATTTAGAGTTTAATAAATAATATTTATGAATTTTAAAGTCAAAGTAAAATAAAACAACTTTTAGCTTCTGCAAATATAAATTATTATTTTAAGCCATTTATTTTCCTAGATTTAACAATTAATTTTAAATAATATGGCTTTAAAGTATTTGCCAGAAGATTCTACCTAACCTGATTTTCACTGAAATAGAACATTTATATATTTAACTTTATTACATTACTATTGAGATTATTGAAAATAAAAAAAAATTCAGTTAAAATAATTGACAGAAAAAAAATTTATTAGACTTTATATAGTTTTTGTTTAAAATTCCTGTAGCAGAATATCTATTAAAGAATATAATATCAATCTTTTAATGGAGAGTCAACAAATTAAAAAATTTTTAAATATTGCACTTTTAAAATTATTGTAAATGAGTAGAGTCACATATGAAATAAATAAAATTAATTTCAAATTTTAAACCAGATAATCTTAATAATCTATAAAAAGTTTATGTACACATTGAAAATAAAATTGCACAAGTTTATATTCCACACAATACAATTATTTCCAACATTCTAGATGCTATATCAAAAATTTTCTTAAAATTTAAAACTTTATATGAATAAAATAAATTTCATCAGTTTGATTTCTTTTAAATCAATTATAAAATGTTTAATAATTTATAATATTTATTATTTTAATATAAATAATTTAATATTGCCAGTATTAGAAATTACCAAATACATTAAAAAAAAATGCATACCATATTATTTACCTGCAAACACATTAAAAATAGCAATAATCAGAGCCAATTTATTTTTACCAACATTGCCATCTACATCTGTTAATATTATAAATTTAATTTGAAAATAATACTTTTTAAATTATTGTTAATATTTTTTATCACCATATCTACTCTTAAAGAAAAATTAAGTTGAAATTACCGTTTTCAATTACGTTACTGAATAAATTTATTAAGTTTTAACTTATTTCAAAAGTAATAGTATTTTTATCTAAAGTTAATCTTATCTGCAATTAATCAATTAATTTATTTTGAATATCTGTTATTATAGACAAAAATATTTTAACAACGGCAACTACTAGACAAATTCAAATAATGTTACTGTCTGCTCTTAATAAAATAAAATAAGTTTCAGAAATGGCACAATAATAATCATTAAAGTTTGATAAGTAAAACATAATAAAAATGAGATTCACATAATATTGCATGAAAATAATAAACACCAAGTCACTGACTGGTTCACGGCGCCAATAAATATAACGGTATCTGAGGATCGTGATGAATATAAAAGGAAAAATTAATAAAGGGTGAATCACCAGTGACTCGCACCGGAGTGATTCAGAAAACCTAAAAATTTAGACAAAACATATATTCAACACTTTCCCCAAACACCATTATAGGCATGATCGTAAGTAGCAGCACATAATGCGATGCCAAAAAGTTAAGTTTAAAATTACGTTAAATTCATAAAGTTAATTCTTAAGTTAAAATATACTTTTACAAAATAGTAAATAGAACTTATTCCAACTTTTCAATAAGAGCTGAAAAAACAATAATATAAATAGAAATAAATGACAGACTCACCCAAATGAAGCTATACAGATGTTTATTATGATAATAAAAGTGCACTGAATCATCAAAATAAAAAAAATTAAGATATTACAACTTCAATTCCTTCACAATAAGCATTCTTTACAATCACATGCCTTCCTCTGTGCAATTATAACATATTATATGTTTATTGATATAGAATAGGTTGAACATTTCGTTTACGAAAAATCTTATATATTATTGTAATCAAAAAGCAATATTCCTTTTAAATAACATAATTTTTAGTATCAAATTCTACTGCTTTATTTAGATTTAAAGTCAATGCAAAGTTCTGTTCAGTGATCATTTAATATGGCGGGAACAGCAGATTTATCTACAATCCAAGTTTATCGTTAAAAAAAATATTAAAAGAAGTTAAGTTTATCATTTAGTTCTAATCGAACGTTTCACAATTACAATTGGAAGAAATTCATGTTGCGGTACCAGATGAAGAAACTCAGAATGCGTTCCAAAACAATGATATTCATGAATCGGTTAGTAGAGAACTTCAGGATGCAGATTCAAGATGAAGAAAATCAAATATAAAACTCTACGAAGTTGAAAACACCAAATGATTGATGCAAAATGGTTCTATGGCATCTAAGTCGCTTGTAGAAGTATAATTGGTTCCGTCAGATCATGAATCAGTGTTAAAAAAAACACATCATAAGTAGATCTATTTTCTTTATAAATTATTTGTAACAGTTCTGGTATCAATCTTATATATTGATCAACTTGAATTTGTGCGAAAATGAAGAATAATATCTAAGATGAATTCATTTCAGGAAAATAACTCCAGCCGCAAACAAGGCAGGCAAGCCAAAATGGCTTAAGCCCCTAAGAGCGCAATTCAATTCACCCTACATCATGCCAAGTTTTTCAGGAACTGAAAGAGTCTTCACATTTTCCCACTCAGGTAAAACTCGACTGCGGTTACGGAACAACCAATGAAAAAATCCGGACCGTCTGAAAGTCACTGAACAAGCCCCAACAGATCATAGTCAAAGTTGCAGTCAAACGTTTCACTGACACTTCCAACCCTAGCAACAGCATTAAATAGCATTTAGAACATTCGATCGTGACCTTGGAGCGCTGTCAAAACGACCTTGTTCAAAATCCGAGGGAAGAAAGGTTCTTGTTTACTTGAAACATCTAAATACCCATCAATGGCGTCTGAGCGCAAATCTCGACGAAATTCAAAACAGAAAAAACGAAAGTAATTAAAAATCGATAATTGCCAAACTAATGGATGAAAACAAATGAAATTTTAGCAATCTAAATAAAATTAAAATTTCTTTCCACCAGATATGTTTTTGAAAGTAAAATATTTAAATTAAGAAATTTTGAAAAATGATTATTGGACTTAGAAATTATGAAATGAAATATGGAAAAGTTCGTTATTCTGAAAGAATTTGCCTGAATTAAAATAAATGAATTTGAACTTTCTGAAAAGAATAAAATTAACAATTAACCAATTTTTTAATCAATATTATTAAAAGGGAAATACACTATATTTTAGAATAATTTATTTTAGACTGTATATTATTTAAAAGTTAGAAAAAGTAAGTTATAAATATTTTCATTTTAGATCATTTGAAATGAAGTTTAATTAATATTGCAAAGTGAATAAAATGTAAATTAAATTGAATGAATAAATATCCTAAAACATATGTAATGGAAAGATTCTGAAATTAATTTATATTCTCACCAAAAGTAAACAATTTAGAAAGAATGTTAGATTTAAAATGCAAAAATGAAATTTAGCTTAATTAATTTAAATGAATTTAATTAAATTGATGAATAAATTAAGGTTAAATATTAAAATCCTGAATAAATTAAGAGTCAAATTTTTAAATCATAACAGAAGCTCACCCGATAATACATTGAATTTATAAAATTTCGGAGATTTCCGGCATTAAAAAATCTTCTGTTTTTAAACCTCTTCTACGATCAAAACTCAACCGGTAATGAATTATGATACATTGAATTTTATAAAATTTCGGAGATTTCCTGCATTAAAAAATCGTTTGTTTGTAAACCTCTTCTACGATCAAAACTCACCCGGTAATGAATTATGATACATTGAATTTTACAAAATTTCGGAGATTTCCGGCATTAAAAAATCGTCTGTTTTTAAACCTCTCTTAAACTATTGTTAACCCACTCGTAACCCGTGTTGTCTCTTAATCCATTGAAGAGCGGCGGGATATGATATATCTCACGTAATTTTAATCCCCAAATGCCACAATGGACCTAAATACTGGTGTCATTAAATTATTTCAACATTTTAGCAACAGAAGTACTTTTCCCCAGAAATGGTTAACAGAAAAAAATAAATAAACACAGATTTAAGAGACAATGTAGTTTTTGGAAGAGAGATGAATTAAATTAAATTATAATTTAATATATTCGAAATATAATTAGCATTATCTTATGTTCCATTTACAGGAAACTTTGTGTAAAAATACTGCTGAACTGATACGATATACACCAGGGTTGGCTTGATTTTGCCAAACCCAAAAAAACCCGTGTGGGTTTTTTCGAAAAAACCCCCTTGAAAAAACCCAAGTGGGTTTTATCAAAATCTTTATTTAAAATTCCACTTATCTAACTAATAATAAATATATCAATTTAAACCAAACATAATATACATTTTATATGTCACAGATATGGTTTTCAGAAAATTCTAAATGGGCATAATTGCTCTATCTGAAACAAACTTGGAAAAATCACAGAGAAAATAATTATCTTAAAAAAAATACATGTAAAATTATATAAACAATTACAAATCAGGATTATTTGTCAATATGATGAAAACAGTGGGGGGTTCAATCAATTCTTAAAAATTAGAGGCACGAGTATTTTAGTATGATTCAAAATATATTAAGCGTAAAACTAAATTAAGTTGAACAAAACATAAAGGGTAGATCATTGATTCATTTCACTTTCTTTAGTGAAATAGTATTATAGTGCAGCACAACCCACCATAATAATGAATCTTTTCTGCATAGCTAAGAACATTCATTATCAAGATAGTGATAGTAGTTTTTTTTTTTTTTTTTGTGGGGGGGGGGGGGGGGGGGGGATTCTAGTTTTCTGAAAACTTATTGTATTTTAATAGAAATTTGGTAAGCTGCCTAATTTATTATTATTTGAATTTGCTGAAAATTTAAACACAATCGGATAATTAAAAGTTTTATTTTTTTTAAAAATAAGTAAGGAAAAGAAAAAAGTATCATTTAGTTCTTGTTTTAATTATTATTATTTCTATTTGCACTTTAAAACTTTAATTAAATCTCAGTCATCAGCAGCCAGCTGGGGAAAAGAAAATTGACCTGATAAAAATCCATCAATAAAACAAAAGAAAGATACACTGGAGTGTATTTTTTTCATTTTCCAATTAAAGTATTGATGATCCAAACAAATTCAATTATAAAATATTCTTACGTAAATATAGTATTTAAAATATAATGTAGTATAAAGTTCTTTGTTAAATAGTTCTTTAAAAATAATGATTTCTTATTCTTGAGATAGTTCTATTGTTTATACCTCCCCCCCCCCCCTCCTTATCTAATTTCGCCAAAAGCAGAAGGATGGGCGATCGCAGACTATGACACAACATGCAGCTATTCTGTGCTATTGAGATGCAACCCCCCCCCCCTCCCATACATCAAGATCTCTGGAAGATTTAGGAATTTAAGCTTACAATTTAGATGGTTTAAAAGTGAATTCATCCCCCCCCCCCCTAGTAGGACAATAATTCCAAACATTTGATAAAATTCTACTACATAAGAAAATTTTAATAAAACAAAAGTAAATGATTCACTGTTTAAATCTAATTTTTATCTATAAAAGAAGGGAAATAAACAAAATTTTAGACTTTTAATTTAATTATTTTGACTTTAAAAAATTTCTTTCAATTCAGTCATAAAATGTCTTTAAAATCATTACAAATTTTTAAACTATTTTTAATATTGAATAAAAATTCTAAATAATTATAATTAAGTAATATATTAAATAAAAATTATTAAAGTATTAACATTTATTTTTTAAAACTTCATCCCATTAATTATATAGTTGTTACAAAACAAACAAACAAAGAACAGCAAGAAGAAAAATCCTCAAAACCCTGAAAAAACCCTGAAAAACTCCCAAAAACCCGAAAAAACCCCAAAAACCCTGAAAAAACCCCAAAAACCCTGAAAAAACACACTGGGTTGGGTTTTTTCTGAAAAAACCCGGGTTTTTGCCAACCCTGATATACACTCTTATTAGAGCACTAGCTGTTACCCGTGACTTCGTTCACGCAACATTAAAAGAAGAATAAATACATTAATTAAGCAAAATATTTCACTCCCGATAATTAAAAACTTTAATAATTAACTGACTATTTATCACATTTCATAAGAGACAATACGGTATTTTTTGTTATAGGGACCTTGACATAACTCAGTCTTAAAAAAGTGAAATTTTGTGCCAAATAATCGCGAAAATGAAACTGCAACCAATGCAAAAAGGAGGGCCAAATAAAATCGTGGAAATAGACGAATTGGGTAAAAACAAATGTCAATTTTACCTGATAGACAATTTTACTTTTAACGCCTTTGTGAAGCGCTTTAACAGCCATCCTTCAAAAAAACATTAATTGGAAATAGTATATGCTTTTTCTTTAAATTCAATTCTGCCTCCTTGGTTTAATGTATAGCTGAAACAAATCTTGTTTTCTAAATGACAGTATGTTGACAGGCAATTTTTGTTCTTCAGAATAAATTGATTCATGAAGTTTGAATATGTGAAAATATGTTTTTATTTTTCGGATAATTTACTAAAATCAAGATTTTGTTTTCACCATCTATTCAAAGTGAAAATAAATTCTGTTTTTCAGTTTTAATGAGAAAATGGTGTAAAAAATTATACTGATCTGTTTTATTTCTCCTTTTTTTATACACAAATATGGAGATATGGAGTAATTTACTTTCGTTTTTAGAGAAACTTCGTTAAAATTTACAAAAAAAAAAAAAAAAAAAAAAAAAAAAAAGGCATTTAATTTAATTTTTTAAATTCTGAGATTTTGTGTGACATTCTCAGATCAATGATAACCGGTATTAAGTAAATCGCGTTGCGTTCGATAGTCTAGGAGTAGTTGCGAAATACAAACACACGGTCAGATTTTAATATAATAGATTCGTGTTCATTTTCCTTTTCTGAAAATTATGATGTGATTTTTAGCAGAAAACTCTCATCTGTAATATAACGGATACTCATGCTTAATAATCAGTATAGATTAAAAAAAAAGAAAGAAAAAAAAACATTTAAATTTTTTGTTATAAATATGGCGTGAAATTAATCGACTGTTTATACTTACTAATCCTTGTATTATTAATGTAAGGAATTGTATTCACACTCATTTTAAAACATATTGGAAAATTCCCGTGTTATTTCAAATATGACGTCTCTTTTTCTCCAAAGAAATCCCATTTTAATGACATAATTCTTATTAATTTTCTTTTCCAGGTAATTAGTTTCAATACTGGCATAAGGGAAATTATGTTACTTTAACGAAATAATATTAAATCTTATGTTTTATCAACAAAAATGGAACTATTAACATTCGTCATTTTTTTTTTTAGGTAATCGAGTTATTTCTTTTAGTTTTAAAAATGAAAATAGCTATTTCTCGCTATCCGTGACATCATTTCCGACATAGATAATTTTGCGAGCATATTATTGACATTTGCTAACCATTTTCTTTTGAAACTTCTTTTTACTTTTTAAAATTTAAATAAAAAATACGATATAGTTATATTAGCCTTGCGCAGACGGTAAAACGCCAAGTATTTTACCATACAAAAGAAAAAAAAGTGAAGAAAAAACCCAAGATCATTTTATTTCACCAATCATTATTTGCGATGTATGACGTCATATTCGCTTGTTTCCTATGTTTACGGATATTGAAACCTTGTATCAAAAACTAAACTAAAACTTAACAGGATCAAAAACTTATCAAAAACTAAAAAAAGTACGTTTTATTTCTAACTAGCATGCTACGCCCGCTGCGCTGGACCATTTTTCTAAATGTACCTTAAATCAAACGAAATGGCTTTGTATTTTATGTGGATCTTCACCTACCGATGCTATACCTTAGCAAATATTTTCAAACAAACCTTCAATCAAACGAATTATATCAATGGATTTGAACATGTATTTTAAAGCAATAGGGACGTTCACCTCGATTTTCCTTCAATATTGCTGTAAACAATGTGAACGACATTGCGTTATATTATATCATACAATGGACAAAATTTGGGCTAAAAGAAGCAACGCATTTAGTTGATCATTTATAGTAGAGTTTGGTAGAGATATGAGGCCATTATGAGATTATCACAACAGGAACTAACATGTTCTCTAGTCAACATATACTACTAAAAGAGAAAGCATTACAATGATTGCATAGATTGACCATTGAACTTAAATAATGTTCGGGTGATTCATTTTCGTCTGAAAGTTCTTGAACTCCGTCCCTCTTTCTTGTCTCCATGTGAGATTCTGGTAACATAAGTACAATCTCACTCTATGTTACATTATATTTCGTAATATACGTCCTCTTCTGGCAAGTCTACTACGGTTTTTCATCTTTCGATTCCAGCAGAGTAAATCAGGGCATAAAATAACATATAAAGTAGGCGACAAAGTGTCGCCCAGTGTGAAATTATTGTCGCCCAGTGACAAGGAATGATGCCGGCAATTTTTGAAATAAAAAATCTTTGAATAACAAAAACTGTCTTTGTGCTTCGGATAATATGACTGGCGACAGTTGTTATAGCAGATACCGAGTATATAGGCAGGGGCAGTACGATACAATATGAGACAGGTTGGGATGGCGGGAAGTGCCGTGTGACCTACGGCCTATGGGAAATATGTCGTTGTTGTGACCTTTGTGTTTATGCTTGAAAGATTTATTTTCCGACAATCCATCCAGTGATGGGATTCAAATAATATAATAACCGGTTCGCTTCACGAATGATTTTTGATGCATTAACAATAAGGGGAAATGAAGCATCATACATAGATTATGAAACACTTTACATTAAAATAACAACCTTGATTTTTATGTATAATGGGAAAAAAAATCCTGAAACATGTTTCCCTATAAGGACGTAATTTGTTTAATAAATATTAGGCAATCATGAAATCCTGATCAAAATTTCTATCAGAAAATGAATCAAAACCTAATAATACAATAACGATAATGCAAGAATAGCAGAAATTTAAGAAATGTTGAATAAACATGCTATATAACATAACCAGGGAGTTATCCTAGGCTGCCGATTTAGATCCCCAAATTCATCAAAATTTCAATGTTTTTTGTTAGGTTAAATTTGATTCTCGCAGGACTGAGGAATTTTTTCAAATTAAACATTATTTTATTAAATAAAATTTAGAAAATGTCAGTGTTATATTTTAAAAATGCTGTTGTGCAGATGCACATTAACAAAAAGTAAATTAATGTAAATACGATTTTAGCATTTGAAGTATTTTAACAACCAATTCGCCGAACTTCACACAAATTAACAACTGGTGCAAACCAGCTGAATCCCACCACTGAATCCATCCACTATCATCCACTGCATCATGGCCTCAAGAAGAACTTAGAGTTGGGGCCCCACTGTCTTCGGCAGCGTATACAAACAAGTTGGAAATTGTACGTCAAACGTGACAAATGAGGTGCGTTCGTACTATAGCTAGTCACATAAATATTCAGATCTTTTCGGATTTTTAATTCTGTGAAATGAATTATATCGTCTGCAGATTAATTTCTGTCATAAAATAAGTATCTCGGTCGCTTGACGATTAAACCTCGGAAGCTCCTATAACATGAAAGCACCGATTAATAAAAAAAAATTCAAATTTCTTAATAAATATTTTTATTAATATCTCCCAAAGTTTTGATTCGATTTTAATAAAATTTGAAATGTCTCGACAAAATTCTGCAAAGATAATATATTTTAAATTGCAAACCATTCGGTTGGGTAGTTTTTGCGTTGTTATATGCGGACGGACGGACAGACGGACAGACAGACAGACAGACAGACAGACAGACGGACGGACAGACGGACGGACCAAGCGACGACTATAGGTGCTACGTATTTATATAATTACGAACGCACCTAAAAATGGATGGCTCAATCTGATCAGCATCCGTGGATAAAAACTTTAAGTCACACAATGCAGAAAAAATAAAATTGCTAATAGAGCTTGCACTGGATGTTTATAATGATAGCCGATAGTTGACTCTCTCTGCTCATTCTTGGCCTTCGCGGTCTTTAACGAAAATTCACATTGACTCACAAATTGTCTCTTACATGGACAATGGTTTAGAGTGAGTTTTCTTCTTTTAATCCATCTCCAGCACTGTTGCGGTATAGAAATTCAGTAATGTATCGCGAGATGCTTGATATCGTTGGTGATTATGGTGATTAGTAAAAGAAAATACAGTCACGCAGTTACAAAATGCTGACTGTTTTTCTATCCAGATAGATGGTTCCGTTGATAAATATGGAGTTGATAATAAATTTGTTACAGCACGATTTATTACAGAAGTACAAGAAATGAAATCAGTTTTTCTAGGAGAATGTAAATAGAGTAAGCGAGGAGCAGAAGGCCTCATGGATTCTGTCAAAATCGCATTTGAGAATTTGGGCATTGAGAGTGTCGCCAAAAATAAGTTGACAGGCTTAACTACCGATGGGGAAAGTGCAAATACAGGCAAAAACAGTGGCCTCTGGGTTCGTATGAAACAATACTTGGCCAGAGACTTGCTATGCGTTTGGTGCATTGCTCACATATCCGACTTAACTATGTCTGATTTGGAATCATCAGTTATTGAAGTTCGGCATTGGAAATCCAATATAAAATCTGTAGCAACATTTTATCGGGCTTCTGCTCTACGCTTTGAAGAACTTCAAAAAATAGCTGAAATAGAAAACCAAACTGCCTTTCGTTTCCCTGCATATTTTGAATTCCTTTTATGCAAAAAACATTGCAAAAACATTGTGAACCATCAACCCGACTCATCAAAAACTGAAAAAGCTTCTGCTCGTGGGTTCCTCCGATTATGGATGAAAGATGGTGAGCAACAACGCATGACTTGCCTAAAGCTAGATCCGCTGAAGCACTTTGAAAAACTTCAGAAAGATAATCAAGGGTCTTTCATTACACTGCCTGACATAAAATTGTCAAAGAAAATTTTTACGAATGCTTTGACTCCTATCGAAGATGGGTGTTATCCTGGTGGATACGAAGAGCAGTTGATGGACATAAATGAAGGTACTAAGGAATCTGAAAGGGACTCGGGTGTTGAAGAAAATCCTCGCATGCGTAAAGTTTGCAACTCATTAGTTTCTACCAAGAGATGTTGGTCTGCAGTGAGAAAAGAAACTGTACTGAGTTGCAAAGAATTTTTTTCTCAAAGATTGGAAGAGGATCAAATGAGCATCTCCAATAGGATAGATGCTTTCTTAAAAGCAAGAAGACCAACAGAGGTTGTTAGTGCAGCCCGCCTTGATGTTGGGAACCTTTTTGGTAAAGACAAAGTTGCCGATTTTACCGATGATGTGGTTGCTTTATACGCGGCTGAAAAACTGCCTCCTCCATCAGATATGACCTCATCAACGCAGCAAGACTCTATCACTACTTTAAAACGTCTCAACCCCACTCAGGTTTTAACAAATTGGTACAATCATATGTTTTTTTAACACCTCACAGCGCTGGCCCAGAACGAGCTGTGTCCATACATAACGCTTAAATCTAACAAACAGTCGGGACTATCAAGAGAAGCATTAAACTCAAGAATGTTTATTGCTCTTAATGGAATTGGAACAGCTTTTTATGATCCAAGACCTGCTGTTGCAAGGTTCCTAGAGAGCAAAGAAAGAAGGAGAAAGCTTCCAGACAGAGTCCATCAAACACAAGAGTTTGTCAAAAAATTCTTTGCAATTGATAATAACTTGTAAGAAAAAATTTAACGATTTTAATTATTGTAACATTTTAAAACAATTATAAAAATTTAATAAATTTTAACTCATTAAAATATAAAGAACGAATCGATTTCCTTGTTTAATTCCATTATTTCCATAAGAAAGTCCTTTGTATAAAAATTTAAACTATTGTAAATATTTCTGTAGTATTTTGGAAATATTTTACAGTTAGAATGATTTTTTTTAAACATGAAGAGTAAAATAGATTTCCTTGTTTAGTTCTACTCTTCTCAAAATACAGTAATTTCTGAAAGGCTAAAGATGTTTAATCACTTTAATTATTGTTCATTTGGCATCATTTAGGAAACATGTTATAAAATTTAACATGGTATTTTTTTTATTTAATGTTTTTAAACAGCAAGAGGAAAATCTTTTTGATTAGTTCCACTTTGGGTATAAAACTATAGTTACGGGAAATTAAAAACAAATATTTAATGATTCAGGTCAAATTTGCTTTTCCATTTAAGAATTTATTCCAGGCTCCAAATACCAAATTGGTAGATGTAATACTGTTATGTACAAAAGTCAAGTGTAGAAACAGTAAAAGGTGAGAATCATTTTAACATAATTTTAGCGATAAATTTCATACATAAATTTTTAATTAGGTACAGAAATTTGGTAGGTTGAATGTTATGTTTGATCTATATATATGACTAACATAACAATGGTTAACAATTGGTCTGAACTGTGAATGTAGACCTTTTTAATGCTAACTAGCTATAAATGAATGGGTTTACATGATTCAATGAAGACATCATTATTTACTTACCAGGTACAGAAGAAGTAAAATAGGCAGAATTAATAAAACAGAATTATAAAAATCAATATTCTAATTATTTGGTTTGCAGTTATCGGAGGGGGGCTGAATTTATAGATATTTGCTTGGGACAACAGATCAAACCTATTGTCGCACAGTGAGAATTCCTTAAAATATGCACTGGAGTAAATACCGTAAAAATTGTATTAAATTGTTTGCACATAAAGAATAGTGTTTAACTTTCATATTTAAAGAAATGGTGAAACATAAAAAAGTGAATTTTTAAAGCTGAATATGAATAAAATTAAAATGACGCCATTTTCACTGTCTTTCCATTTTTTGTCTGAGTGCAACGAAGACTCATACACAGCGCAGTATTACTTTGCCCCATATATAGCTACGATGGATATTAAAACCTTTCGTCAAGCATAAATCAAAAAATATTTAACGGATTTCGTTCAAATTTTTACAGCAGGTACCTATAAAGGTGACAACGTCGTCTATTTTTTACCAAGAATAAGTGTCAAACCGTTTGGAAGTTATATTAAAACTAGTCGGATGTGCCAATCCCAAAACTTTCTTCTATCTCAGTCATGTTAATACTTCAAAATTCGCTATCACATCGCCAATAAAATCAATATTTTTCGTCATTCTGTTGTACGTCAGCTGCCTGCGAATCATCGGGTTACCGGGATGCGATCCATTGATGTATACTAAACTACGAAAAGTCCTTCTGGCCTGAACCGACAGGAACAGATAGCCTCCCTATTCATTGGTTTTACGATTTCAGCTAATTTTACTGGAAAACACGAAGGTAAAATCGTGGAACCTAAATAAAAAAGATTCAGTCCCAGTTCTCGTCAGCATTGAATTTGAATGAGAATATCGCCAAATTAGTCCTCTACAGCCAAGTTCGCTTCATTTATGGCAACTTATTTTGGTCGCCAAATTTGGCGATATTCCGCCAACCGTCGCCAAGTTTGGCGAGAAATTGATGTTGGCGAATCAAGCAGGGCGGTAGCTCTGCCAAGCCAAGCTTAAAAAAAAAAAAAACGCCACACAAACAACGCCAAGAACTGGAATAAAGACCGCTAATGCTTATATACAGAAAGCAACTTCGCAATGTTAAATAGACAAAACATGCCAGATTAAAATATCAGATATCAAACAAACCAAGCGTCGTGAAAAAAAAACGAAAACTAGAAGAATCTAAGGAAGAATTTCTTCAATTTAAGACCAAACTCATCTTCATAAGTGATTTATAAACAGGGATATAGCTTTTTTTAAAAAACGTCGAGTTACTTAAAATGATCACTATTTTCTTCGTCAAACTTTTTTTTTCAAACAAGCTACAGGCCTTAATATTGGGCAGAATAAAAAAAGGATTGCATTTTTGGACAAGTAATTACGTAATCTATGTGCTTTTATAAAATTCAGTGTAAAAAAAAATATTTTCTATCCTTAATTAGCAAAAAACTGTTAATTAACTTGGCGATTAAAAAATTATGCCAAAACAGAGATAAAACCCGCCAACGACCATGTACTATCTGTATTAAAATAGCACAAATCAGTTACAGGTTATAATATAACCACATCAAATTTCATCTGTAAGTCAGCCATTTTCTTCTGAAGATATTTTTTTTTTAAATAAAACTTCACTATTATAAGAACACATATTTTATCAAATAATTAAATATGACTGCAAACTGTGGCAGATGATTGTTTCTAACATGAATAAGTATGAGAAATTGCCGGTTACGGATATGGATCTGGGTAGCTCAGTCGCAGAGCGTCGGCATGGTGCGCATAAGGTCCCAGGTTCGAGTCCAGGCCCAGGTCACTTTTTCACTCATGTTTGTTTAGTGTATTTAATTGTCTGATAAAATGCGTGTTCTTATAAATATTGTAAAATAAAGTAATCAGACGCAGTGTTTATGCTTTAAAAATATTTTAAATATATAATTTACGTTTTTAGAAAGATCTTTAAAAATAAATTAGTTTTTGAGGGAAGATGTACCTTCTAAAATGTATACATTAAGAGTTATCGCCATTTAAAATTTCTTTCCAAACGTAAACAAAAATTTTGAAATGAATTAAATGTGATTCATTTATTTCTAAAAATAAAAAAACACGGTAAAGGACAGGCATTTCGTTCGCAGGAATACCTTTCACGTCATCTACTATATATACGAGGTCTTTTTCGTTAGCCTCGCTATATATATAAAACACAAACGGAAATTTCGTTCTGTTCCTTTATAACTCGAGATCTGCTGAATGGAATTTGATGGAACTTGCACTGTTCGAGAGATAATTTTTCAGGGAAGGTTTTAGTATGTAACACAACGTTCTACGTATATTAGCTATCGAATTATGATAGAAAGTTCTGTTATTTTGGCCGAAAAGGTTACCATTGCTAATTTTTTGGCGATCATTACTGTTGCAGAAAGAAATGAAAAGGCTATACATCTCGAAAAATAAAAGAAAAACTGTTACTAATTTTATTAAAAAAAAAAAAAAAAAAGAAAGAAAGAAAGAAAAAAAAAAGAGTTTTGATGAGAGAATATTATAAAACGAAAATATTTAATTTAAACATGATTAGAAATGTTCATAATGCTTAAAACATTATTCAAGGGGCAAGATTTCTATTGAAACAAATTTGGCGATTTATCTTTTGTTTTTGGCGATTTTGATTTTACTTTTGACCCCAAACAATTTGATTTTAAGCTAAAAAGTGTCTTTTTTTGTTGCAGAAAGAATTGAAATGGCTATATATCTGGAAAAATAAAAGAAAAAACTGTTACTAATTTTATTTTTTTTAAAAAGAAAGAAAAGAAAAAAAAGAAAAACAGTTTTGATGAGAGATTTTAGGCCAAAAGGTGTTTTTTTTTCAAGTGTACGACTGCATTTTTGCAGTATTTTTTTTTTTTGGTACTTTTTGGTTAGCCGGGCGCCAGTGATATATATATATATATATACACACACATATATACACATATATCTACACAAATACATGTATATACATACATATATATATATACATTTATATGTATGAATATTTATATATATATATGTGTGTGTGTGTGTGTGTGTGTTCATATATCACTGGTGCCCGGCTAACCAAAAAGTACCTTTTTTTATTCAAATGCAAACTATATTAATGGCAATATACTTCTATTTACTTCTACATATATGAAATTTCGTTCCGGCTGCTTATAACTCGAGTTCTGCTGAATGCATTTTCGTAGAACTTAAACTAAGATAATTTTTAAGGGAAGGTTTTAATGTATAACATATCGTTCTACGTAGCTTAGTTATATAATTATTCTGGGAAGTTCTATAATCAGATCAATCCGATTATGAAAGATTAGCCTTTTTAAAAGATTTTGCCGAATGTATTTCGATGGAACCTATACTGTTAAATAATTTTCTAGGGAACGTTTTATTATATAACGTTGCTTAGTTCTAGAATTATAGGGGGAAATTCGAAAATCGGGTGACCATTTTTTTTATCAAATATTAGCCTTTTCAATATTTGATTCCGATTATGAAAGATTAGCCTTCTAAAAAAGTTCTACTGAACGGATTTTGATGAGAATTGTATTGTTAGTTAGATTCTATTTCAGAAATGGTGTTAATGTACTATATATTGTCCTACGTTGCTTAGTCCAACAGTTATGTGTGAAGGTTATATAGTCAAGTGAACCCGATTCCGAAATATTAGCCTTTTTGATAGTTTTTACTGGGCGTATTTTTTGCGACTTGCATTGTTAAGTAGATAATTTGTAAGGATTGTTTTAGTATATTTTATATCGTTTTGTTGTTTTAGAATTATGTGGAAAAGTTCAATAATCAGATTATCAAAGATTAGCCTTTATAAAAACTTCTTCTGAATGGATTTTGTTAGTTAATTTGTTTGCATTGTTATTTCGATAATTTTTAGTGATGGTTTTAGTATATTGCATATAGTTTTATCATTCTTTAGCAAACCCTAACTGTAAATGACCAAATAAAAGAGTTGGTCCTTAACAGCTAAAATTTTGACTGCACATTAGAAATTATAATAGCACAATCGCGTCATTTTTCAGTAATGTGGAAGGATATTCCACGTAAATATACAGATTGCTTTCAAATACAAGGTCAAATTAAACGATATATTTCGTTTGATTCAGGGTTCATTTGTAGAAACCGACCAGCGCAGCGGGCGCAGCGGGCGTAGCTTGCTAGTTTTCCTATAAATTAATGAAATCCAGTTGTTAAATTATTTTTGTTTTAGAAGTGAAGTTTCCATTTAAATTTATTGTAACAGTACAATGTTTAATTGAATAAAATAAGGTAAATCTAAGAAATTGCTAAGAAATTCCAAACATGCACAGGGCAACGCAAAAAAAAATAAAATAATAATAAACAAAAAATAAAAAATAGAAAAATAAATAAATAAATAAATAAAAATCAGCTTTCAGAAATTCTAAAAATTGTTCCGCTATTCATATTATGTATCTTCGGGGTCCATCCTCCCACTTTCAGCCCTCCCACCCAAAGGGGGCACTTTTCTAAATTTTGCCGACAACTCTCATGTGATATATCGTTGGAAAAGTCTGTGAACGCTTAATCATAATATGCAGGGGGGGGGGGGTATTTTCTGAATTTTGCACATACCCCTCATGTGATACATCGTTGGAAAAGTCTGTGACCGCTTAATCCTATTATGCATCTCCGGTGTTCATCCCCCTTTTGCCCCCAAGCGCGATTAGCTTTCACCACCAGGGGACGCTTTACTATATCTGTTCCTACGAGTCGGATCACGACGGGGTATGGCTCATTCGACTCGACATCAATAGAGCTTTCCGATTTTAGTTCGTTTTTTCACCACCAGGGGGCACTTTTCTATCTGTGGCTCTATGGGCTAGATCACGACGGGGTACAGTTCATTCGACTCGACATCTATAGCCTTAACGATTTCAGTGCCCGAGGTTCATACAGAACAGATTGCGCTACCTGGTGGTGGAAGATGGAACTTGAGCGTGCGCAGCACGACTGCTATACGGTGCCGAAGGCAGCGGGGACCCGTGTCGGAAGTTAGTTTGGTTAGAGGTTTATACTATTCGATGTGCAAATTAAGGGATTATCCGGTGCCGAAGGCAGCGGAGAACCAGGTCGAAGGTTCGTTCGGTTCGAGGTTTATCTTATTCGAGGTTTTACAAGATTCGAGGCCCCGATATAAATTGGGGGTCCGCTAGCGGGCGAAGCCAGCTAGTGCTAATAATAAAAGAGCGTGATATCACGTTTGATTTCAAATGCAGCGCTGACACGCTATGTACGTATTGCATTTTTATTCATTTCATCGATAAGTCAGTGATATTTTTTAACGGGGGATAACAAGTATTATAACAAGCCACATTTAGTATGTTGTTATTAGTTTCATTTAAAAATCTACTGGTATTTCTAGTTAACCTTTTAAACAATGACTGAAAGTAAAATGTAATTTTAAATTATTTCTCATGTTTAGATTATTTAAATTATGTTTATTCTGTTTTTAAAAAAAGAAATGATATCTACAAAAACAACTTTTCAAAAGTAAAAAAAAAGCCAAGCGTAAAAAAAAAAGTTGTGGCTAAAAAATGGTGTGATATCAAATTTCCAAGCTATTACATTACTTTTTTAACTTTTTTCCATTAAATAAGTTATCATGTATATAAGTCGAGTGCCTACGTATATGTTAATAGAAATCGTTTTCTCCTGTACTAAGTACATCCTAACGAGTTTCTGAAAATTCATTTTTTTTCAAATTATGCATGATGGGCTTGGCGGCCATCTTTTCATATTTCTAAGCACCCAAATTTCTAAAGTAAAAACGTAATATGTTTGCAATGTAATATGTTTATAACAATTTCGAACTTCAGATTTTAACTACGGACAGATAAATTAGATAAGACTGATATTTTGAGAAATTGATTTTTACTAGTTTGAAATTATTAATTACTGTAAAAAATAAATCATAAGATGAATCTTTAAGATAAGTCATCATTATCTTAAGACACAATTTTCAGATCATACAAATCTATAAATGAAACGCTTAAAATATTTGCTTAAATAACAATTTTGAACTTCGGATTTTAACTACGGATTTGGATGCTTATAATTTTGTGAATAATATGCAAAGATGGCCGCCAAGCCCATCATGCATAATTTGAAAAAAATTGAATTTTCAGAAACTCGTTAGGATGTACTTAGTACAGGAGAAAACGATTTCTATTAACATATACGTAGGCACTCGACTTATATATATGATAACTTATTTAATGGAAAAAAGTTAAAAAAGTAATATAATAGCTTGGAAATTTGATATCACACCATTTTTTAGCCACAACTTTTTTTTTTACGCTTGGCTTTTTTTTTACTTTTGAAAAGTTGTTTTTGTAGATATAAATATATAGTGATAAACATATAATAGGATTAATGGTTACAACAATGAAAGAAAATTTGCCGAAAGCATGTTAACTAAAACTCATAAATTAAACCCGTTTATGGATGAATTCTGCTGTTTTGTTTGAAAATGTCAGCCACCCTAAAATTTCAAAACCGCTCTATCTCAGCCATTTTTTAAGATAGAAGCAAAACAAAAATTGCTCCGGATTCTCCGGATCAAGGCCGAACATTTAAAGAAAAAAAGTTTTAGGATTTCTAATTTTTGTTATTTGCACATCATTTTGAATTTTAAATCTTTAAATGGCTATCACAGCGCCCCCTTTCGTCGAAATATCCCCAAATTCTAATAGAACCTGCTTGCCATAGCCAAAAATATAGAAAAAAAGATTGGTTCAATTTGAAGCATAACATCATACACTTTTAGATGGTACAATAGTGAAAATGGAACAAAAATATCGATTACAGCGCCCCCTTTCGTCGAAATATCCCAAAATTCTGATAGAACCTGCTTGCCATAGCCAAAAACATAGAAAAAAAATTTGGTTCAATTTGAAGCATAACATCATACACTTTTAGATGGTACAATAGTGAAAATGGAACAAAAATATCGATCACAGCCCCCCCTTTTGTCGAAATATCCCCAAATTCTGATACAACCTGCTTGCCATAGCCAAAAACATAGAAAAAAAATTTGGTTCAATTTGAAGCATAACATCATACACTTTTAGATGGTACAATGAAGGCACACAGACGGACAGACGGACGGACGGACAGACGGACAGACAGACATTTTGTAAAAACATGTTTTTCGGAATCTCTGACCTCTAAAACGTGTAAATCCGTCGAAAACCGGAAGTCGAAAAAAATTTCGATTACAATACTTTCTTCTATTATAGATATAGAAGAAAGTAAAAATAGATAAAAAAGCACAATTAAAGTATACATACGTCACTAAATTTTGTGCGTACGTCATTTTCACCGGCGGGAGATTTTCGTAGACAATCGGAATTGAAAAGTTCATGGAATACATGGAGCAAAAAAATATGCAAGCACTAATATTCAGCACAATAAAATATATTTCAATTTAATAAAACTGGAAAGTTAATCTGGAATTTTTTCTGTTTGGAAAGTATTAGAGATTAGTAAGAGTAGTATTAGTATTAGAGATTTGGCGTAAATCACACCATTAGCAGCTTTTTTATTTCGCGTGTGTATGTTAGGAACAATTCTTTGATGTTTAAATAAAAGGTTTCGATTTGTGGCATTATTTCTTATTTTCTTTTCCTTTTTAGTATTTTAAATGGAATTAGTGAAAGGCGTGTATTTTAAATTAAATGAGTGAAAGACGTGTATTTTTAATGTATGTATTTCAAATGAAATCAGTGAAAGATTTATATTTAAATGAAATGAATGGAATATGAAGATGTTATGAGAAAAATTTTTGGCGATTTATCAACTGCGCCAAGTTAACATAAAAGTACCAATACATATGTGGGTACTTCTCTATTATCCCGTCGACCACTTTTCATAACAAAACACTATCGCTAAATAAACGGGAGAACGTTGTCATTGAAATATCAAAATACATAAATAAATAAAATATAAGAATTTAAGGACACAATTGTTATTTTAATGAATGAAATAACTAATAAATCAGTAAAACATACTGAAAAATACACGCAAATGTCGCGTTAAAAACCACTTGATGACGTAACAAACACGTATAATGCTTCTGATATCAAGTAAATGGGACTGCAGTTTTGGCGTTTAATCTAACAGTTTGGCGATAGTTTTTTGTTATGAAAAGTGGTCGACGGGATAATAGAGCAGTACCTCTATGTGAAATGAAACAAGGCACAGATGTCATATACGCACCACGTTGGCGCGATTTTTCCCTCCACCAGCTTGGGGAAAACTTTGTTTTTGAATATTAGTTACAAATAGTGTGACAAATAGTACACGTGATTTTTTATTTCAATATAAAAATAAAATAACGTAATAAATGAAACAGCTTCTATTATTTTAAAAAAGGAAATAAAAATAAATAAATAATAGTTTGATATAAATAACGGCGCGGATGTCATATACGCACCACATTGGCGCGATTGCAACAAAATGGCAATTTTATGCCTCACATGGTAACCCGGTTATTTTGTTTCAATAGTCCCTAATATTAAGGGCGGTAAACGTCTGTGTGTGTTTCTGTCTGTCTGTGCACTCCACCTTTGTACCCGCAAAGGCTCCGGGACCAGGCGACGCACGGACGGCGGACGCGGACCGAAAAATTCGCAAAAAAGGCGCGACGCTCAAGTTTCGATCGGGTCGGGATTCCGACCCGGACCCGGGGAGTTATTAATGAGCGAAAGTGTTTTAATTACCGACCGAAACCGAAGTCGGAAGAGAAGTCAAAACAGCGAAAAGTTCGCCTTCCGTTTTGATAATCGCAGACATCCAAATCGTCGCTTTTTAACGCATCATCGAATAAAAAAAAATGTACCGGAGGTATCGATCCTAAAATCGGGGTACACACGCGGCCGATTTTTGTCGTTGCAAAACGTCAAATTTTTTGAAATTCGGACCGTAACTTTTCTTTATTTCGGCCAAAAACTGACCAGACATCCAACATCGACCCCAGACGTGAAAAGAGGTTGCCGTAAAGAATGCAGGTCGACAGATCCGAGATCGAATCGCCCCAGTCCTTTTTGAAACAAGTGGAAATAATGACTCTACATTCGCGAAAATTTGCTAACACGTGTATAAAAAAATCGCGAATTCAACAAAAAAAAATTCGTAAAAATCGACCAGTAATTTTTGAAGATATCAATTAAAACTCATTAATGACACGGCAAATGAATTTATTTCTATTCCGAAGAGACAGCTTCTTTTTTATTTCAACATTCAACGGAGACAAATCGTCTGCGGATAAGTCATTTCTGAAAGAGATAAAATAGTCAACTGCGTTTTTTCAGAGGGGGGGGGGGGCATTTCCGAATCTAAGGGGCGCATTAATTTCAAACTTTGACAGGGCGACTCAAAATGGATTCTGCTTTCAGAATATCTAAAAATTATTCTCATATCTTCATTAGGAGCCGATATATTATTTTATTGTATAATTAATCATCGTTATTTGTTACAGTGCCGGCTAGATATTACGATTTTAAGAAGTAGGCCGCGTCTAAAAACTGCCATAACGAGTATCTTAAGTTTTTGTTTTAGAGTGGAAACCAGATATTATGATAGGAAAAAGCGGGCTTCGCCCGTTATCGATTTTTTTTTTTTTTTTTTTTTTTTTTTTTTTTTTTTTTTTAGTTTTAAGTTTTTCTACAGCTCACTGTCTTTGAACTAGAACACAGGTAGTCTACATAAGTTGTTTGACATGAGATTTTTTTTTTTTCCCGGCAGTCTAATTCAGTTGTTTAAGGAAAAGCAGTGTCCTCTCCCCCCCCCCCCCCCCTTCAAGTTTTTTTATCTTAACTGTGGGGTTCTAGAGGTTCGTTGAGTTCGAGGTTTATCTTATTCGAGGTTTATTTTTTCTATTTGCGCCACCTGGTGGCGGAAGGTGGAACTAACGTATACTGCAGCGCGTGCGCAGCACGACTGCTGTTTTTTTTTTTTTTTTTTTTTTTTTTTTTTTTTTTTTTTTTAGTTTTAAGTTTTTCTACAACTTACTGTCTTTGAACTAGAACTCAGGTAGTCTACATAAGTTGTTTGAGGAAAAGCAGTGTCATCGCCAACCCCCCCCCCCCCCTCCCCCCGCTTTTTATGACAGTGCCGGCTAGATATTAGGATTTTAAGAAGTAGGCCGCGTCTAAAAACTGCATTATTATTTTAAGTTTTAGTATTTTAAGTTTTTGTTTTAGAGTGGCAACCAGATATTACGATAGGGAAAAGCGGGCTTCGCCCGTTATCGATTCCGCATTGTTTATGTAATTAAGACATCAGATTTTTTTTTTCTGTTTTAAGTTTTTCTTCAGCTCACTGTTTTTTAACGAGAACTCCGATAGTCTAAATAAGTTGTTTAAAAGCGGGCTTCGCCCGTTATCGATTCCGCATTGTTTATGTAATTAAGTCATCAGATTTTTTTTTTGTTCAGTTTTAAGTTTTTCTACAGCTCACTGTTTTTGAACGAGAACTCCGATAGTCTAAATAAGTTCGGATTTTTTCTTTTTATTGCGGTCCGATTCCAAACATCATAATTATCCCTAATATTAAGAACGGTAAACGTCTGTGTGTGTTTCTGTCTGTCTGTGCACTCCACCTTTGTACCCGCAAAGGCTCCTGGACTAATCGACGCACCGACGGCGGACGCGTACCGAAAAATTCGCAAAAAAGGCGCGACGCTCAAGTTTCGATCGGGTCGGGCCTCCGACCCGGACCCGGGGCGTTATTAATGAGCGAAAGTGTTTTAATTACCGACCGAAACCGAACTGGAAAAAGAATCGAAAAAAAATTCCGTTTTGATAATCGCAGACATCCAAATCGTCGCTTTTTAACGCATCATCGAATTAAAAAAAATGTACCGGAGGTATCGATCCGAAAATCGGGGTACGCACGCAGCCGATTTTTGTCGTTCCAAAACGTCAAATTTTTTGAAATTCGGACCGTAACTTTTCTTTATTTCGGCCAAAAACTGACCAGGCATCCAACATCGACCCCAGACGTGAAAAAAGGTTGCCGTAAAGAAAGCAGTGTCGACAGATACGAGATCAAATCGCCCCACTCCTTTTTGAAACAAGTGGAAATAATGACTCTACATTCGCGAAAATTTGCTAACACGTGTATAAAATAACCGCGAATTCAACAAAAAAAAATTCGTAAAAATCGACCAGTAATTTTTGAAGATATCAATTAAAACTCATTAATGACACGGCAAATGAATTTATTTCTATTCCGGAGAGACAGCTTCTTTTTTTATTTCAACATTCAACGCAGACGAATCGTCTGTGGATAAGTCATTTCTGAAAGAGATAAAATAGTCACGTGACTTTCAACTGCGTTCTTTCAGAGGGGGGGGGGGCATTTCCGAATCTAAGGGGCGCATTAAATCTAAACTTTGACAGGGCGACTCAAAATGGATTCTGCTTTCAGAATATCTAAAAATTATTCTCATATCTTCATTAGGAGCCGATATATTATTTTATTGTGTAATTAATCATCGTTATTTGTATAATTAAAGCAAAAGAAAGATTTCTTTTACAGTGCCGGCTAGATATTACGATTTTAAGAAGTAGGCCGCGTCTAAAAACTGCCATAACGAGTATCTTAAGTTTTTGTTTTAGAGTGGCAACCAGATATTATGATAGGGAAAAACGGGCTTCGCCCGTTATCGATTTTTTTTTTTCCGTTTTAAGTTTTCCTACAGGTCCCTGTCTTTGAACAAGAAGTCTGGTTGTCTAAATAAGTTGTTTGACATCAGATTTTTTTTCCGGCAGTCTAATTCAGTTGTTTAAGGAAAAGCAGTGTCCTCCCCCCCCCCCCCCCTTCAAGTTTGTTTATCTTAACTGTGGGGTTCTAGAGGTTCGTTCAGTTCAAGGTTTATCTTATTCGAGGTTTATTTTTTCTATTTGCGCCACCTGGTGGCGGAAGGTGGAACTAACGTATACTGCAGCGCGTGCGCAGCACGACTGCTATACGGTGCCGCAGGCAGCGGGGACCCGAGCCGGACGTTCGTTCAGTTAGAGGTTTATACTATTCTATGTGCAATTTAAGGGATTATCCTGTGCGTGCGTAGCACGGCCGGTATACGGTGCCGAAGGCAGCGGGGACCAGGGTCGGAACGACTGCTATACGGTGCCGCAGGCAGCGGGGACCTGAGCCGGAGGTTCGTTCAGTGACAGGTTTATACTATTCTATGTGCAATTTAAGGGATTATCCGGTGCGTGCGTAGCACAACCGGTATACGGTGCCGAAGGCAGCGGGTACCAGGGTCGGAGATTAGTTCAGTTAGAGGTTTATACTATTCGATGTGCAAATTAAGGGATTATGCAAATTAAGGGATTATCCGGTGCGTGCGTAGCACGACCTGTGTACGGTGCCGAAGGCAGCGGGTACCAGGGTCGGAGATTAGTTCAGTTAGAGGTTTATACTATTCGATGTGCAAATTAAGGGATTATGCAAATTATGGGATTATCCGGTGCGTGCGTAGCACGACCGGTGTACGGTGCCGAAGGCAGCGGGGACCCAGGTCGCAGGTTCGTTCGGTTCGAGGGGGATGCGAGCCGGAGAATACAAAAGTTTCGACCGGTATACGGTGCCGAAGGCAGCGGGGACCAGGGTCGGAGATTAGTTCAGTTAGAGGTTTATACTATTCGATGTACAAATTAAGGGATTATGCAAATTATGGGATTATCCGGTGCGTGCGTAGCACGACCGGTGTACGGTGCCGAAGGCAGCGGGGACCCGGGTCGGAGGTTCGTTCGGTTCGAGGGGGATGCGAGCCGGAGAATACAGAAGTTTCGAGGCACCGATGTAAATTAGGGGCCCGCTGGCGGGCGAAGCCAGCTAGTCACTAATATTAAGCGCGGTAAACGTCTGTGTGTGTGTGTGTGTGTGTCTGTGCACTTCGCCTTTGTACCCGCAAAGGCTCCTGGACTAATCGACGCACCGACGGCGGACGCGTACCGAAAAATTCGCAAAAAAGGCGCGACGCTCAAGTTTCGATCGGGTCGGGCCTCCGACCCGGACCCGGGGCGTTATTAATGAGCGAAAGTGTTTTAATTACCGACCGAAACCGAACTGGAAAAAGAATCGAAAAAAATTTCCGTTTTGATAATCGCAGACATCCAAATCGTCGCTTTTTAACGCATCATCGAATTAAAAAAAATGTACCGGAGGTATCGATCCGAAAATCGGGGTACGCACGCGGCCGATTTTTGTCGTTCCAAAACGTCAATTTGTTTGAAATTCGGACCGTAACTTTTCTTTATTTCGGCCAAAAACTGACCAGACATCCAACATCGACCCCAGACGTGAAAAAAGGTTGCCGTAAAGAATGCAGTGTCGACAGATACGAGATCAAATCGCCACACTCCTTTTTGAAACAAGTGGAAATAATGACTCTACATTCGCGAAAATTTGCTAACACGTGTATAAAAAAACCGCGAATTCAACAAAAAAAAATTCGTAAAAATCGACCAGTAATTTTTGAAGATATCAATTAAAACTCATTAATGACACGGCAAATGAATTTATTTCTATTCCGGAGAGACAGCTTCTTTTTTATTTCAACATTCAACGCAGACGAATCGTCTGTGGATAAGTCATTTCTGAAAGAGATAAAATAGTCACGTGACTTTCAACTGCGTTCTTTCAGAGGGGGGGGGGGGCATTTCCGAATCTAAGGGGCGCATTAATTCTAAACTTTGACAGGGCGACTCAAAATGGATTCTGCTTTCAGAATATCTAAAAATTATTCTCATATCTTCATTAGGAGCCGATATATTATTTTATTGTGTAATTAATCATCGTTATTTGTATAATTAAAGCAAAAGAAAGATTTCTTTTACAGTGCCGGCTAGATATTACGATTTTAAGAAGTAGGCCGCGTCTAAAAACTGCCATAACGAGTATCTTAAGTTTTTGTTTTAGAGTGGCAACCAGATATTATGATAGGGAAAAGCGGGCTTCGCCCGTTATGGATATTTTTTTTTCCGTTTTAAGTTTTCCTACAGGTCCCTGTCTTTGAACAAGAAGTCTGGTAGTCTAAATAAGTTGTTTGACATCAGATTTTTTTTTCCGGCAGTCTAATTCTGTTGTTTAAGGAAAAGCAGTGTCCCCCCCCCCCCCCCTTCAAGTTTTTTTATCTTAACTGTGGGTTTCTAGAGGTTCGTTCAATTCGAGGTTTATCTTATTCGAGGTTTATTTTTTCTATTTGCGCCACCTGGTGGCGGAAGGCGGAACTAACGTAGCGACTCAAAATGGATTCTGCTTTCAGAATATCTAAAAATTATTCTCATATCTTCATTAGGAGCCGATATATTATTTTACTGTCTAATTAATCATCGTTATTTGTATAATTAAAGCAAAAGAAAGATTTCAATTACAGTGCCGGCTAGATATTACTTTTTTAAGAAGTAGGCCGCGTCTAAAAACTGCCATAACGAGTATCTTAAGTTTTTGTTTTAGCGTGGCAACCAGATATTATGATAGGGAAAAGCGGGCTTCGCCCGTTATCGATTTTTTTTTTTTTTTTTTTTTTTTTTTTTTTTTTTTTTTCAGTTTTAAGTTTTCCTACAGGTCCCTGTCTTTGAACAAGAAGTCCGGTAGTCTAAATAAGTTGTTTGACATCAGATTTTTTTTTTTTTTTTCCGGCAGTCTAATTCAGTTCCGTTATCGAATCGGGACGGTTGGTGAATTAAGACATATTCGTACATTTGTAGTATTTTTG
Source organism: Maratus michaelseni (assembly GCA_963931845.1). NCBI lineage: Eukaryota > Metazoa > Arthropoda > Arachnida > Araneae > Salticidae > Maratus > Maratus michaelseni. The sequence continues at coordinate 60,766,259 of OZ007595.1, forward strand.
AGGAAACCAATTCCATTTCAACAAATTTAATATTTTTAAACGTTTGATTGTTTATATGTATAGAAAAATTACCACTATTTTCGATTAGTAAAAAGCGGGCTTCGCCCGTTACCGAATCCGGACGGTTTATGTAATTAAGACATCAGATTTTTTTTTTTCAGTTTTAAGTTTTTCTACAGTTTACTGTCTTTGAACGAGAACTCCGGTAGTCTAAATAAGTTGTTTAAAAGCGGGCTTCGCCCGTTATCGAATCCGGACGGTTTATGTAATTAAGACATCAGAATTTTTTTTTTTTTCAGTTTTAAGTTTTTCTACAGCTCACTGTCTTTGAATGAGAACTCCGGTAGTCTAAATAAGTTGTTTAAAAGCGGGCTTCGCCCGTTATCGAATCCGGACGGTTTATGTAATTAAGACATCAGATTTTTTTTTTTTTTTCAGTTTTAAGTTTTTCTACAGCTCACTGTCTTTGAACGAGAACTCCGGTAGTCTAAATAAGTTGCAACGATTTCAGTTATGATCGTATAAACAGTTTGCGCTACCTGGTGGTGGAAGGTGGAACTAACGTAAACTGCAGCGCGTGCGCAGCACGAATGCTATACGGTGCCGCAGTCAGCGGGGACTCGAACCGGAGGTTCGTTCAGTTAGAGGTTTATACTATTCGACTAGAGCTTATCGGTTTTAGTTCGTTTTTCACCACCAGGGGGCGTTTACTTATCTCTGTTTCTATGGCTCGGATCACGACGGGGTATGGCTCATTCGACTCAACGTCGATAGAGGATACTACAGCTTATTGATTTTTGCTCCGACTCTCACCACCAGGGGGCGCTTTCCTATCTCTGTTTCTATGGGAAGGATCACGACGGGGTATGGCTCATTCGACTCGACTACGGGGCCGCAGGCAGCGGGGACCCGAGCCGGAGGTTCGTTCAGTTAGAGGTTTATACTATTCTATGTGCAATTTAAGGGATTATCCGGTGCGTGCGTAGCACGACCGGTTTACGGTGCCGAAGGCAGCGGGGCAGGGTCGGAGATTCGTTCAGTTAGAGGTTTATACTATTCGATGTGCAAATTAAGGGATTATCCGGTGCGTGCGTAGCACGACCGGTATACGGTGCCGAAGGCAGCGGGGACCCGGGTTGGAGGTTCGTTCGGTTAGAGGTTTATACTATTCTATGTGCAAGTTAAGGGATTATCCGGTGCCGAAGGCATTGGGGCAGGGTCGGAGATTCGTTCAGTTAGAGATTTATACTATTCGATGTGCAAATTAAGGGATTATCCGGTGTGTGCGTAGCACGACCGGTATACGGTGCCGAAGGCAGCGGGGACCCGGGTCGGAGGTTCGTCCGGTTCGAGGTTTTACAAGATTCGAGATTTTCTACAATTCGAGGCACCGATGTAAATTAGGGGCCCGCTGGCGGGCGAAGCCAGCTAGTCCCTAATATTAAGCGCGGTAAACGTCTGTGTGTGTGTGTGTGTGTGTGTGTGTCTGTGCACTCCGCCTTTGTACCCGCAAAGGCTCCCGGACTAATCGACGCACCGACGGCGGACGCGTACCGAAAAATTCGCAAAAAAGGCGCGACGCTCAAGTTTCGATCGGGTCGGGATTCCGACCCGGACCCGGGGAGTTATTAATGAGCGAAAGTGTTTTAATTACCGACCGAAACCGAACTGGAAAAAGAATCGAAAAAACCACAAAGTTTCGCCTCCGAAAAGGTTTGCCGGTGGAGACGATTCTCGAAAAAGGCAGGGTTGCCAGGAGCAAATTAAGCCCCAAACCGCAGTGCGGGTTTTTAAACCGACCCGGATCTACGGAAGTCGGGGGGTCAGAAATTCGGAAACGGGACAGACAGATTCAGGAGAGCATTTGCTTTCAGAAATTCGAAAAATCATTCCCGTACGACCATTAGAACTTAAAAAATCCTTTAAAAATCGATCAATAAAAAATAATTTTTTAATTCTTTCGGCGCGGCATGTCGAGACCGCAGACCGCCTGGAACGCAGATGTTTGGAAGGAAGAAAGAGCAAATTCACCTGACAGCTTTCATGTAATGCTCAAGTCAGTTTTCGAAAAACAATGAAAGAATTAATCTCTGGACCCCAAAATCGGCCATCACACGTAAAAAAAAATCCTGATTTCAACAAAAAAAAGATTGTACAATTCGACCAGCAAAATCGGAAGATATGAATTAAAAACCGGTTAATGAAGCAATCTATTTCTAATCATTTGTAACCAATGCAGAAAAACGACACGTGACCGGATATTTTCAGACAAGAGGAATATTTTCAAGAGTAGAGGCGCAATTTTTTTACGGTGGTCACGTGACGTTCAATTGGGTTTTTTTCAGAGGGGTCCCAATCTCTGATTCTAAGAGGCGCAGAAATTCCAAACTTTGACAGGGCGACGCTAAATGAATTCTGCTTTCAGAATATCTAAAAATTATTGTCATATCTTCATTACGAGCCGATATATTATTTTATTGTATAATTAATCATCGTTATTTGTATAATTAAAGCAAAAGAAAGATTTCCATTACAGTGCCGGCTAGATATTACGATTTTAAGAAGTAGGCCGCGTCTAAAAACTGCATTACGAGTATTTTCAGTTTTTGTTTTAGAGTGACAACCACATATTATGATAGGAAAAAGCGGGCTTCGCCCGTTATCGATTTTTTTTTTTTTTTTTTTTTTTTTTTTTTTTTTTTTAGTTTTAAGTTTTTCTACAGCTCACTGTCTTTGAACTAGAACTCAGGTAGTCTAAATCAATTCGACTCGACATCGATAGAGCTTACCGATTTTATTTCGTTTTTTCACCACTAGGGGGCGCTTTCCTATCTTCGGTTCTACGGGCATGAAAACGACGGGGTATGGCTCATTCGACTCGACATCGAAAGTCTTAACGATTTCAGTTATGATCATATAAACAGATTGCGCCACCTGGTGGCGGAAGGTGGAACTAACGTATACTGCAGCGCGTGCGCAGCACGACTGCTATACCGTGCCGCAGGCAGCGGGGACCCGAGCCGCATGTTCGTTCAGTTAGAAGTTTATACTATTCCATGTGCAATTTAAGGGATTATCCGGTGCATGTGTAGCACGACCGTCATACGGTGCCGAAGGCAGCGGGGACCAGGGTCGGAACGACTGCTATACGGTGCCGCAGGCAGCGGGGACCCGAGCCGGAGGTTCGTTCAGTTAGAGGTTTATACTATTCTATGTGCAATTTAAGGGATTATCCGGTGCGTGCGCAGCACGACCGGTATACGGTGCCGAAGGCAGCGGGGACCAGGGCCGGATGTTCGTTCGGTTAGAGGTTTGTACAATTCAATGTGCTAATTAAGGGATTACCCTGTGTGTGCGTAGCACGACCGGTATACGGTGCCGAAGGCAGCGGGGACCCGGGTCGGCGGTTCGTCCGGTTTGAGGTTTTACAAGATTCGAGATTTTCTACAATTCGAGGCACCGATGTAAATTAGGGGCCCGCTGGCGGGCGAAGCCAGCTAGTCCCTAATATTAAGGACGGTAAACGTCTGTGTGTGTTTCTGTCTGTCTGTGCACTCCGCCTTTGTACCCGCAAAGGCTCCGGGACTAATCGACGCACCGACGGCGGACGCGTACCGAAAAATTCGCAAAAAAGGCGCGACGCTCAAGTTTCGATCGGGTCGGGCCTCCGACCCGGACCCGGGGCGTTATTAATGAGCGAAAGTGTTTTAATTACCGACCGAAACCGAAGTTGGAAGAGAAGTCAAAACAGCGAAAAGTTCGCCTTCCGTTTTGATAATCGCAGACATCCAAATCGTCGCTTTTTAACGCATCATCGAATAAAAAAAAATGTACCGGAGGTATCGATCCAAAAATCGGGGTACACACGCGGCCGATTTTTGTCGTTGCAAAACGTCAAATTTTTTGAAATTCGGACCGTAACTTTTCTTTATTTCGGCCAAAAACTGACCAGACATCCAACATCGACCCCAGACGTAAAAAGAGGTTGCCGTAAAGAATGCAGGTCGACAGATCCGAGATCGAATCGCCCCAGTCCTTTTTGAAACAAGTGGAAATAATGACTCTACATTCGCGAAAATTTGCTAACACGTGTATAAAAAAATCGCGAATTCAACAAAAAAAAATTCGTAAAAATCGACCAGTAATTTTTGAAGATATCAATTAAAACTCATTAATGACACGGCAAATGAATTTATTTCTATTCGGAAGAGACAGCTTTTTTTTATTTCAACATTCAACGGAGACAAATCGTCTGCGGCTAAGTCATTTCTGAAAGAGATAAAATAGTCAACTGCGTTTTTTCAGAGGGGGGGGGGGGCATTTCCGAATCTAAGGGGCGCATTAATTTCAAACTTTGACAGGGCGACTCAAAATGGATTCTGCTTTCAGAATATCTAAAAATTATTCTCATATCTTCATTAGGAGCCGATATATTATTTTATTGTATAATTAATCATCGTTATTTGTATAATTAAAGCAAAAGAAAGATTTCTATTACAGTGCCGGCTAGATATTACGATTTTAAGAAGTAGGCCGCGTCTAAAAACTGCCATAACGAGTATCTTAAGTTTTTGTTTTAGAGTGGAAACCAGATATTATGATAGGAAAAAGCGGGCTTCGCCCGTTATCGATTTTTTTTTTTTTTTTTTTTTTTTTTTTTTAGTTTTAAGTTTTTCTACAGCTCACTGTCTTTGAACTAGAACACAGGTAGTCTACATAAGTTGTTTGAGGAAAAGCAGTGTCATCGCCAAACCCCCCCCCCCCCCCGCTTTTTTCTTTTAACTGTGGTCCGTTTCTATAACTAAGAAACTGTGTTACGGATGTCCACCAAGCTGATTCCAAACATCATAATTAAAGTAATAAGGACCCCCTATCCAGATATTATGATAGGGAAAAGCGGGCTTCGCCCGTTATCGATTTTTTTTTTTTTAAGTTTTAAGTTTTTCTACAGGTCCCTGTCTTTGAACTAGAACTCCGGTAGTCTAAATAAATTGGACTCGACATCGATACAGCTTACCGATTTTATTTCGTTTTTTCACCACTAGGGGGCGCTTTCCTATCTTCGGTTCTACGGGCATGAAAACGACGGGGTATGGCTCATTCGACTCGACATCGAAAGTCTTAACGATTTCAGTTATGATCATATAAACAGATTGCGCCACCTGGTGGCGGAAGGTGGAACTAACGTATACTGCAGCGCGTGCGCAGCACGACTGCTATACGGTGCCGCAGGCAGCGGGGACCCGAGCCGCAGGTTTTCGTTCAGTTAGAGGTTTATACTATTCCATGTGCAATTTAAGGGATTATCCGGTGCATGCGTAGCACGACCGACATACGGTGCCGAAGGCAGCGGGGACCAGGGTCGGAACGACTGCTATACGGTGCCGCAGGCAGCGGGGACCCGAGCCGGAGGTTCGTTCAGTTAGAGGTTTATACTATTCTATGTGCAATTTAAGGGATTATCCGGTGCGTGCGCAGCACGACCGGTATACGGTCGGAGGTTCGTTCGGTTAGAGGTTTGAACAATTCAATGTGCTAATTAAGGGATTACCCGGTGCGTGCGTAGCACGACCGGTATACGGTGCCGAAGGCAGCGGGGACCCGGGTCGGCGGTTCGTCATGTTTGAGGTTTTACAAGATTCGAGATTTTCTACAATTCGAGGCACCGATGTAAATTAGGGGCCCGCTGGCGGGCGAAGCCAGTGACAGGTTTATACTATTCTATGTGCAATTTAAGGGATTATCCGGTGCGTGCGTAGCACGACCGGTATACGGTGCCGAAGGCAGCGGGGACCAGGGTCGGAACGACTGCTATACGGTGCCGCAGGCAGCGGGGTCCAGAGCCGGAGGTTCGTTCACTGACAGGTTTATAGTATTCTATGTGCAATTTAAGGGATTATCCGGTGCGTGCGTAGCACGACCGGTATACGGTGCCGAAGGCAGCGGGGACCAGGGTCGGAGATTAGTTCAGTTAGAGGTTTATACTATTCGATGTGCAAATTAAGTGATTATGCAAATTATGGGATTATCCGGTGCGTGCGTAGCACGACCGGTGTACGGTGCCGAAGGCAGCGGGGACCCGGGTCGGAGGTTCGTTCGGTTCGAGGGGGATGCGAGCCGGAGAATACAAAAGTTTCGAGGCACCGATGTAAATTAGGGGCCCGCTGGCGGGCGAAGCCAGCTAGTCACTAATATTAAGGACGGTAAACGTCTGTGTGTGTGTGTGTCTGTCTGTGCACTCCGCCTTTGTACCCGCAAAGGCTCCTGGACTAATCGACGCACCGACGGCGGACGCGTACCGAAAAATTCGCAAAAAAGGCGCGACGCTCAAGTTTCGATCGGGTCGGGATTCCGACCCGGACCCGGGGAGTTATTAATGAGCGAAAGTGTTTTAATTACCGACCGAAACCGAAGTTGGAAGAGAAGTCAAAACAGCGAAAAGTTCGCCTTCCGTTTTGATAATCGCAGACATCCAAATCGTCGCTTTTTAACGCATCATCGAATAAAAAAAAATTTACCGGAGGTATCGATCCAAAAATCGGGGTACACACGCGGCCGATTTTTGTCGTTGCAAAACGTCAAATTTTTTTTAATTCGGACCGCAACTTTTCTTTATTTCGGCCAAAAACTGACCAGACATCCAACATCGACCCCAGACGTAAAAAGAGGTTGCCGTAAAGAATGCAGGTCGACAGATCCGAGATCGAATCGCCCCAGTCCTTTTTGAAACAAGTGGAAATAATGACTCTACATTCGCGAAAATTTGCTAACACGTGTATAAAAAAATCGCGAATTCAACAAAAAAAAATTCGTAAAAATCGACCAGTAATTTTTGAAGATATCAATTAAAACTCATTAATGACACGGCAAATGAATTTATTTCTATTCCGAAGAGACAGCTTCTTTTTTATTTCAACATTCAACGGAGACAAATCGTCTGTGGATAAGTCATTTCTGAAAGAGATAAAATAGTCAACTGCGTTTTTTCAGAGGGGGGGGGGGATTTCCGAATCTAAGGGGCGCATTAATTTCAAACTTTGACAGGGCGACTCAAAATGGATTCTGCTTTCAGAATATCTAAAAATTATTCTCATATCTTCATTAGGAGCCGATATATTATTTTATTGTATAATTAATCATCGTTATTTGTATAATTAAAGCAAAAGAAAGATTTCCATTACAGTGCCGGCTAGATATTACGATTTTAAGAAGTAAGCCGCGTCTAAAAACTGCATTACGAGTATTTTCAGTTTTTGTTTTAGAGTGGCAACCAGATATTATGATAGGAAAAAGCGGGCTTCGCCCGTTATCGATTTTTTTTTTTTAAAGTTTTAAGTTTTTCTACAGGTCCCTGTCTTTGAACTAGAACTCAGGTAGTCTAAATCAATTCGACTCGACATCGATAGAGCTTACCGATTTTATTTCGTTTTTTCACCACTAGGGGGCGCTTTCCTATCTTCGGTTCTACGGGCATGAAAACCACGGGGTATGGCTCATTCGACTAGACATCGAAAGTCTTAACGATTTCAGTTATGATCATATAAACAGATTGCGCCACCTGGTGGCGGAAGGTGGAACTAACGTATACTGCAGCGCGTGCGCAGCACGACTGCTATACGGTGCCGCAGGCAGCGGGGACCCGAGCCGGAGGTTCGTTCAGTTAGAGGTTTATACTATTCTATGTGCAATTTAAGGGATTATCCGGTGCGTGCGCAGCACGACCGGTATACGATGCCGAAGGCAGCGGGGACCAGGGTCGGAGGTTCGTTCGGTTAGAGGTTTGTACAATTCAATGTGCTAATTAAGGGATCACCCGGTGCGTGCGTAGCACGACTGGTATACGGTGCCGAAGGCAGCGGGGATCAGGGCCGGAGGTTCGTTCGGTTAGAGGTTTGTACAATTCAATGTGCTAATTAAGGGATTACTCGGTGCGTGCGTAGCACGACCGGTATACGGTGCCGAAGGCAGCGGGGACCCGGGTCGGCGGTTCGTCCGGTTTGAGGTTTTACAAGATTCGAGATTTTCTACAATTCGAGGCACCGATGTAAATTAGGGGCCCGCTGGCGGGCGAAGCCAGCTAGTCACTAATATTAAGCGCGGTAAACGTCTGTGTGTGTGTGTGTGTGTGTGTCTGTGCACTCCGCCTTTGTACCCGCAAAGGCTCCTGGACTAATCGACGCACCGACGGCGGACGCGGACCGAAAAATTCGCAAAAAAGGCGCGACGCTCAAGTTTCGATCGGGTCGGGCCTCCGACCCGGACCCGGGGCGTTATTAACCGACGAAACTGTTTTTATTACCGACCGAAACCGAAGTCGGAAGAGAAGTCAAAACAGCGAAAACTTCGCCTCCGCCGAGGGTTGCCGGTGGAGACGATTCTCGAAAAAGGCAGGGTTGCCAGGAGCAAATTAAGCCCCAAACCGCAGTGCGGGTTTTTAAACCGACCCGGATCTACGGAAGTCGGGGGGTCAGAAATTCGGAAACGGGACAGACAGATTCAGGAGAGCATTTGCTTTCAGAAATTCGAAAAATCATTCCCGTACGACCATTAGAACTTAAAAAATCCTTTAAAAATCGATCAATAAAAAATAATTTTTTAATTCTTTCGGCGCGGCATGTCGAGACCGCAGACTGCCTGGAACGCAGATGTTTGGAAGGAAGAAAGAGCAAATTCATCTGACAGCTTTCATGTAATGCTCAAGTCCGTTTTCGAAAAACAATGAAAGAATTAATCTCTGGACCCCCAAATCGGCCATCACACGTAAAAAAAAATCCTGATTTCAACAAAAAAAAGATTGTACAATTCGACCAGCAAAATCGGAAGATATGAATTAAAAACCGGTTAATGAAGCAATCTATTTCTAATCATTTGTAACCAATGCAGAAAAACGACACGTGACCGGATATTTTCAGACAAGAGGAATATTTTCAAGAGTAGAGGCGCAATTTTTTTACGGTGGTCACGTGACGTTCAATTGGGTTTTTTTTCAGAGGGGTCCCAATCTCTGATTCTAAGAGGCGCAGAAATTCCAAACTTTGACAGGGCGACGCTAAATGGATTCTGCTTTCAGAATATCTAAAAATGATTGTCATATCTTCATTACGAGCCGATATATTATTTTATTGTATAATTAATCATCGTTATTTGTATAATTAAAGCAAAAGAAAGATTTCCATTACAGTGCCGGCTAGATATTACGATTTTAAGAAGTAGGCCGCGTCTAAAAACTGCATTACGAGTATTTTCAGTTTTTGTTTTAGAGTGGCAACCAGATATTATGATAGGAAAAAGCGGGCTTCGCCCGTTATCGATTTCTTTTTTTTTTAGTTTTAAGTTTTTCTACAGCTCACTGTCTTTGAACTAGAACTCAGGTAGTCTACATAAGTTGTTTGAGGAAAAGCAGTGTCATCGCCAACCCCCCCCCCCCCCCCGCTTTTTTCTTTTAACTGTGGTCCGTTTCTATAACTAAGAAACTATGTTACGGATGTCCACCAAACTGATTCCAAACATCATAATTAAAGTAATAAGGACCCCCTATCCAGATATTATGATAGGGAAAAGCGGGCTTCGCCCGTTATCGATTTTTTTTTTTTTAAGTTTTAAATTTTTCTACAGGTCCCTGTCTTTGAACTAGAACTCAGGTAGTCTAAATCAATTCGACTCGACATCGATAGAGCTTACCGATTTTATTTCGTTTTTTCACCACTAGGGGGCGCTTTCCTATCTTCGGTTCTACGGGCATGAAAACGACGGGGTATGGCTCATTCGACTAGACATCGAAAGTCTTAACGATTTCAGTTATGATCATATAAACAGATTGCGCCACCTGGTGGCGGAAGGTGGAACTGTGAAAAAGAATTCGAAAATTACATTTTATCGATCGATTTTTAAAGGATTTTTTCGGTTCTAATCGTCGTACGGAAAAGAATTTTCGAATTTATCAAACCTGACGACGTCCCGGTTGCGTACGTACGACTTTCGAATTTCTGGCCCCCCGACTTACGGAGATACGGGTCGGACCTGCGCTGCGGTTTGGGGCTTAAATCGCTCCCTGGGAACCCCCTGCCTTTTCCTTCCCGGACCGAACGTGTACCGGCAACCCTCGGCGGAGGCGAACTTTTCGCTGTTTTGACTTCTCTTCCAACTTCGGTTTCGGTCGGTAATTAAAACACTTTCGCTCATTAATAACTCCCCGGGTCCGGGTCGGAATCCCGACCCGATCGAAACTTGAGCGTCGCGCCTTTTTGCGAATTTTTCGGTCCGCGTCCGCCGTCCGTACGTCGCCTTTCTGTCTGTGCACTCCGCCTTTGTACCCGCAAAGGCTCCTGGACTAATCGACGCACCGACGGCGGACGCGTACCGAAAAATTCGCAAAAAAGGCGCGACGCTCAAGTTTCGATCGGGTCGGGATTCCGACCCCCGTGCCGCAGGCAGCGGGGACCCGAGCCGCAGGTTCGTTCAGTTAGAGGTTTATACTATTCCATGTGCAATTTAAGGGATTATCCGGTGCATGCGTAGCACGACCGTCATACGGTGCCGAAGGCAGCGGGGACCAGGGTCGGAACGACTGCTATACGGTGCCGCAGGCAGCGGGGACCGAAATCACCCACTCAAGGACAGCCACCCGTGAGGTATAGGAACAATGAGTCCACGAGGGGAAAAATAAACGCTACCCGGCACCGATAGCACCCATCCGTTCCAACCCCCACCGCAGGAGGCGCCTGTTTATTAGATTTTAAACAATGAATTTAATTACATAACAATAATAAAATATAAAAGGTAAAAAATAACAATTTTTTGCAAATTGAAAGTTAAATATAAAATATTTTCGAAGTACTATAAGTTCATAATGTCCTAAATTTATGGTATTTTAGTTCAGAAAGTCAATGGTCAGTTCAGTCAATTTTTTTTTAAAATTCTTTCGTAATGAAAGAGAAATTTTTATTGAGAATATTATAATTCTCTTTTAACTTTTGAGAGTTTGAAGGATTGAAAATGATATTACGAAGGTTATATCTGAGAGTTTCGTTCTTATCAAAAGGGAAGTGATGGATCATAAGAGGGCAGCATCCGAATATGTAGTGAACTGCATCTCCTTCTGCTTTATCGCATGGACATCTAGGTGAGGCTCTTTTTCTTATTTTATGTAAGTATTGTGGGAAACTGCCATGGTTACTCAGATAATACGGCAGTGTTGGCTGTTTGCAGAGATAATTTGGATCGACTTTATTTATAATTTTATAGGTATCTCTGCCCTTATTACATGAGTCCCAAATGGCTTGCCAGTCAGAGATGGTTTTCTTTTTAAAATACAATTTTGCTATTGAAATGGGGAACAACAGATCTTTTCTTGATTGATATTGGTCTTGTAAGATGGCTTGCTTTGCTAGGAGATCAGCTCTTTCGTTGCCAGTATCACCCACATGAGATTTAGTCCATGTTATTATAATGGATTTATCAGGAATTTGAAGTAATTGATTGTAAATGTTTTTGATAATGTAGTTTCTAGGAAAAGCAACTTTTAATACTTCCATAGAAGAGTAACTATCTGTAATAATTAGTAGTTTATTGTAGTCGGAGGTAGAGAACCATTTTATTGCTTTATAAATTGCCATTAATTCTGCTTGATATATGTTATTCAGTGGATGATGTCGTATTGCTTCATCATGTATATTATTTCCATCTTTATATATGGTGAAAGCACTGGCTACACCCCCTGGCATGACAGAACCATCTGTGTAGGCTTCCACATCGTATTCTTTTGGATGGATGAATTTTCTATCTTCTATAATTCTGATATTTTGGACTCTGTAGTAATTGAGGAATCGATACGATTTTTCTTTCTGCATTATATTGTTAATGTTTAGCTGTGTGTTATTGATTAACAAATTTCTATTTCCTATTTTCAGTTGGTAGTACTGAAATTCATTCTGTATTTTTATTAGGATTGGTGGAGTTCCTGTAAGAAGATACAGAGCTTCGTGAGAGATAGTCCTATAGGTCCGTATTAAGTTTAATAATGCCAAACGCTGAGTTGAACGTAGTAATTTGCGGCCATCAGTATTCAAGTTTGGATACCAAATTTCGTAAGCATATAGTATTTGGCGTTCTATGACTGTTTGATACCATATTTTCAGGATGTCTGGTTTGATACCTTTATTAAAGAATCGAAATCCTCTAAATCCGTTTACAAAGTTTGCAATCTTTGTTCGAAGGTCTTTCATGTGATCTGTAAAATTGAATTTAGAATCTAACAGTACGCCAAGATATTTAATATTTTTTACTACTTTTATTTTTATATTTTCTAATTTAAATCTCGGAAGTCTTCTTTCGAGGAGATTGCTACCGAAAAGCATTGATTGCGTTTTCTGAGTTGATATTTTTAAACCGAGTTCATCACATATATTCTTAAAATGGACTATTTTGTTGTTGGTTGTAACTTCCAGGTCTATTACGGTATTTCCCTCTATTGGAATCAAAAAATCATCTGCGTAAACAATAATATCTTCATATAGATTTTTATAATTTTTTATTATGTAGTTAGCTATAAGAAGCCATAAGAGTGGTCCAAGACAGGATCCCTGAGGGCATCCTTTAAATACCCTGAACCATTCTATATATTCATATTGATTTAAGCCTATACTTCTTTTGCTTATATAACTTTTTAATAAGGTTTTGAGGTATCTGGGTAACGGTGAGTCATCAATTATTTCTGATAATTGGTGCCAGTTTATTGAATCGAAAGCACCTGTAATATCAAATGATATGATGCCCACATAAGTATGTTTTTGTAATAATTGTGCAATTTTCTCTCCAGAGCTGATATAGTGCTTCTGTTTTCACGGAAGCCGAACTGTTCATCTTTTAGATAGTTTATTGCTTCAAGATAAGTTAAAGTTCTATTTTTTATTAATCTTTCTAGGATTTTACCAATCATGGGTAGTAGTGTAATTGGACGGTATGAATCAGGTTTTGATGGATCTTTGTTTTTCTTTCTAAAATAGATGACTACTCCTTTCTTCCACGTTTCTGGAAAGTGTCCAAGGTAGAGACATTTGTTATATAATAACTTTATAAGCTTCATATTATTTTTTATCAAATTTTGTAAAATTCTGCCATCTACCCGATCATATCCTGGGGCTTTCTTTTTATTTTGTTGGTTAATTGCATATTGAATTTCTCTATGGGTAAATTTAAAATTGTTATATTCTTTTATTGATAGTGTGTTTGTGTTTTGAAATGATGATTCGAATTCTGGGCTTGTATTGTAATGGTAATGAAGTAACGTTTCTTGAATCTCTTTGTATGTATCATTTTGAGTTGAAGATTCCATGACAGAGTGGATGAGATCTGTATTTTTTAAATATTTCTGCTTCAGAATTTTAAAAGCAGTACCATACTTACTGTTTGTTTCCGAACAAAATGTTATCCAAGAATCAATTTTAGCTTTTTTAATATCTAATTTGTATTTTGCTTTGGCTTTTTTATATTTAATCTTGAGTTCTACAAAATCTGGATTTCTTTTATGTAGTTTATATATAGCATTTAGGTGGCTTCGCTGTACTTTAAGTTTGTCAGTATACCAGGATACATTAATTTCATGAGACAACTTTTTCTTTTTAAGTGATTTTTGCATGATGTTTAAAAGGATAACATTAAATTCCTCTGTCCACTTCTCTAACTCTGGAACAGAATTGACTGCTCTAAGTGTTGAAAGTAATGTTTCTTCATGTTTTTGAAACAGTTTATTGAATTTTTTAAACGTTTCATATTTGGTTTTGAAACGGTATAAATTTCTTATTGTGGGTGTGACATTCAGAGTAAAAGTAATATATTGATGGTCACTTAGTGATTTAAATGTCGAGTCTATTTTCCATGAATCTATAATATTTTTTGAATGTTCACCGCAGAGGGTCAAATCTGGTTTGCCTTTAAACTTGTCTCGCGCAAAAGAACATTCTGAATCAGGATCATTAATAATAGTTAATCTGCTCATTGCTAGATAGTCAAGTAGGATATATCCTCTAGCATTATTTCTTTTATAACCCCACGCCTGGAGGTGTGCATTGAAATCACCCCCAAGGATAAGGTTCGATGTATCTTCTATGACTGTGGTCCATTCTCGGAAGTCTTCATCAAGATTTCCACTGGGTTTTGAATATTGTGATCCGACTTTAATGAATTTTGATGACAGTGATAGGTTTATAAATACACTGTTATTTGTTTGTAGAGTCTGAATATGAATTAATAAGGGATTGGATACGAGTATTCCCGACGTCTGATTTATTGAATGGTAGAAAGAACATGAAATTGGGATTCCCGTGAAGGTGTTATTACTTTTGTGATAATCCTGAACTAAAGCTAAATCTACTTTATTTTCATGTATGTGCTTCAGCAATTGGAGATTTGCAGCCTTACAATTATTAAGGTTTATTTGAACTATTTTTAAATGATTTGGTGGGGTCTTGGATTCTCCGAAATAATATCTATTGTCCAATGGGATAGTCTGATTTATTATATATGTAGCATTGGTTGGAGGTTCTACAGTTGAATCTTCTATAGAGTCATCAGAGATATTGAGTGATTTTAGTTCTGAGAACATACTTTTGAAGGATCATAGGAGATAGTAATATTTTGTTTTCGTTGCAACAATCTTTGAAAAATTGGGCAGAATCTAGAATTTGCACTATGCCTTTCAATCTTTTCAGGTTTTACTGCGGTTTTATATTCTCTTTCACAGTTGATGCAACGATGACGTTCATAATTTTCTTTTATTTTGCATGTGTCTGTTTTGTGGTTACCTGTGCAATATGCGCATGTTAAGTAATAACTTCTACAATTATCAACTGTATGGCCATAACGTTGACATTAGGCAGCGGGGACCCGAGCCGGAGGTTCGTTCAGTTAGAGGTTTATACTATTCTATGTGCAATTTAAGGGATTATCCGGTGCGTGCGCAGCACGACCGGTATACGGTGCCGAAGGCAGCGGGGACCAGGGCCGGAGGTTCGTTCGGTTAGAGGTTTGTACAATTCAATGTGCTAATTAAGGGATTACCCGGTGCGTGCGTAGCACGACCGATATACGGTGCCGAAGGCAGCGGGGACCCGGGTCGGCGGTTCGTCCGGTTTGAGGTTTTACAAGATTCGAGATTTTCTACAATTCGAGGCACCGATGTAAATTAGGGGCCCGCTGGCGGGCGAAGCCAGCTAGTCACTAATATTAAGCGCGGTAAACGTCTGTGTGTGTGTGTGTGTGTGTGTGTGTCTGTGCACTCCGCCTTTGTACCCGCAAAGGCTCCTGGACTAATCGACGCACCGACGGCGGACGCGGACCGAAAAATTCGCAAAAAAGGCGCGACGCTCAAGTTTCGATCGGGTCGGGCCTCCGACCCGGACCCGGGGCGTTATTAACCGACGAAACTGTTTTTATTACCGACCGAAACCGAAGTCGGAAGAGAAGTCAAAACAGCGAAAACTTCGCCTCCGCCGAGGGTTGCCGGTGGAGACGATTCTCGAAAAAGGCAGGGTCGCCAGGAGCAAATTAAGCCCCAAACCGCAGTGCGGGTTTTTAAACCGACCCGGATCTACGGAAGTCGGGGGGTCAGAAATTCGGAAACGGGACAGACAGATTCAGGAGAGCATTTGCTTTCAGAAATTCGAAAAATCATTCCCGTACGACCATTAGAACTTAAAAAATCCTTTAAAAATCGATCAATAAAAAATAATTTTTTAATTCTTTCGGCGCGGCATGTCGAGACCGCAGACTGCCTGGAACGCAGATGTTTGGAAGGAAGAAAGAGCAAATTCACCTGACAGCTTTCATGTAATGCTCAAGTCCGTTTTCGAAAAACAATGAAAGAATTAATCTCTGGACCCCCAAATCGGCCATCACACGTAAAAAAAAATCTTGATTTCAACAAAAAAAAGATTGTACAATTCGACCAGCAAAATCGGAAGATATGAATTAAAAACCCGTTAATGAAGCAATCTATTTCTAATCATTTGTAACCAATGCAGAAAAACGACACGTGACCGGATATTTTCAGACAAGAGGAATATTTTCAAGAGTAGAGGCGCAATTTTTTTACGGTGGTCACGTGACGTTCAATTGGGTTTTTTTCAGAGGGGTCCCAATCTCTGATTCTAAGAGGCGCAGAAATTCCAAACTTTGACAGGGCGACGCTAAATGGATTCTGCTTTCAGAATATCTAAAAATTATTGTCATATCTTCATTACGAGCCGATATATTATTTTATTGTATAATTAATCATCGTTATTTGTATAATTAAAGCAAAAGAAAGATTTCCATTACAGTGCCGGCTAGATATTACGATTTTAAGAAGTAGGCCGCGTCTAAAAACTGCATTACGAGTATTTTCAGTTTTTGTTTTAGAGTGGCAACCAGATATTATGATAGGAAAAAGCGGGCTTCGCCCGTTATCGATTTTTTTTTTTTTTTTTTTTTTTTTTTTAGTTTTAAGTTTTTCTACAGCTCACTGTCTTTGAACTAGAACTCAGGTAGTCTACATAAGTTGTTTAAGGAAAAGCAGTGTCATCGAAACCCCCCCCCCCCCCGCTTTTTTCTTTTAACTGTGGTCCGTTTGTATAACTAAGAAACTATGCTACGGATGTCCACCAAACTGATTCCAAACATCATAATTAAAGTAATAAGGACCCCCTATCCAGATATTATGATAGGGAAAAGCGGGCTTCGCCCGTTATCGATTTTTTTTTTTTTAAGTTTTAAGTTTTTCTACAGGTCCCTGTCTTTGAACTAGAACTCAGGTAGTCTAAATCAATTCGACTCGACATCGATAGAGCTTACCGATTTTATTTCGTTTTTTCACCACTAGGGGGCGCTTTCCTATCTTCGGTTCTACGGGCATGAAAACGACGGGGTATGGCTCATTCGACTAGACATCGAAAGTCTTAACGATTTCAATTATGATCATATAAACAGATTGCGCCACCTGGTGGCGGAAGGTGGAACTAACGTATACTGTAGCGCGTGCGCAGCACGACTGCTATACGGTGCCGCAGGCAGCGGGGACCCGAGCCGCAGGTTCGTTCAGTTAGAGGTTTATACTATTCCATGTGCAATTTAAGGGATTATCCGGTGCATGCGTAGCACGACCGTCATACGGTGCCGAAGGCAGCGGGTACCAGGGTCGGAACGACTGCTATACGGTGCCGCAGGCAGCGGGGACCCGAGCCGGAGGTTCGTTCAGTTAGAGGTTTATACTATTCTATGTGCAATTTAAGGGATTATCCGGTGCGTGCGCAGCACGATCGGTATACGGTGCCGAAGGCAGCGGGGACCGAAATCACCCACTCGTGGACAGCCACCCGTGAGGTATAGGAACAATAAGTCCACGAGGGGAAAAATAAACGCTACCCGGCACCGATAGCACCCATCCGTTCCAACCCCCACCGCAGGAGGCGCCTGTTTATTAGATTTGAAACAATGAATATAATTACATAACAATAATAAAATATAAAAGGTAAAAAATAACAATTTTTTGCAAATTGAAAGTTAAATATAAAATATTTTCGAAGTACTATAAGTTCATAATGTCCTAAATTTATGGTATTTTAGTTCAGAAAGTCAATGGTCAGTTCAGTCAATTTTTTTTTTTAAAATTCTTTCGTAATGAAAGAGAAATTTTTATTGAGAATATTATAATTCTCTTTTAACTTTTGAGAGTTTGAAGGATTGAAAATGATATTACGAAGGTTATATCTGAGAGTTTCGTTCTTATCAAAAGGGAAGTGATGGATCATAAGAGGGCAGCATCCGAATATGTAGTGAACTGCATCTCCTTCTGCTTTATCGCATGGACATCTAGGTGAGGCTCTTTTTCTTATTTTATGTAAGTATTGTGGGAAACTGCCATGGTTACTCAGATAATACGGCAGTGTTGGCTGTTTGCAGAGATAATTTGGATCGACTTTATTTATAATTTTATAGGTATCTCTGCCCTTATTACATGAGTCCCAAATGGCTTGCCAGTCAGAGATGGTTTTCTTTTTAAAATACAATTTTGCTATTGAAATGGGGAACAACATATCTTTTCTTGATTGATATTGGTCTTGTAAGATGGCTTGCTTTGCTAGGAGATCAGCTCTTTCGTTGCCAGTATCACCCACATGAGATTTAGTCCATGTTATTATAATGGATTTATCAGGAATTTGAAGTAATTGATTGTAAATGTTTTTGATAATGTAGTTTCTAGGAAAAGCAACTTTTAATACTTCCATAGAAGAGTAACTATCTGTAATAATTAGTAGTTTATTGTAGTCGGAGGTAGAGAACCATTTTATTGCTTTATAAATTGCCATTAATTCTGCTTGATATATGTTATTCAGTGGATGATGTCGTATTGCTTCATCATGTATATTATTTCCATCTTTATATATGGTGAAAGCACTGGCTACACCCCCTGGCATGACAGAACCATCTGTGTAGGCTTCCACATCGTATTCTTTTGGATGGATGGATTTTCTATCTTCTATAATTCTGATATTTTGGACTCTGTAGTAATTGAGGAATCGATACGATTTTTCTTTCTGCATTATATTGTTAATGTTTAGCTGTGTGTTATTGATTAACAAATTTCTATTTCCTATTTTCAGTTGGTAGTACTGAAATTCATTCTGTATTTTTATTAGGATTGGTGGAGTTCCTGTAAGAAGATACAGAGCTTCGTGAGAGATAGTCCTATAGGTCCGTATTAAGTTTAATAATGCCAAACGCTGAGTTGAACGTAGTAATTTGCGGCCATCAGTATTCAAGTTTGGATACCAAATTTCGTAAGCATATAGTATTTGGCGTTCTATGACTGTTTGATACCATATTTTCAGGATGTCTGGTTTGATACCTTTATTAAAGAATCGAAATCCTCTAAATCCGTTTACAAAGTTTGCAATCTTTGTTCGAAGGTCTTTCATGTGATCTGTAAAATTGAATTTAGAATCTAACAGTACGCCAAGATATTTAATATTTTTTACTACTTTTATTTTTATATTTTCTAATTTAAATCTCGGAAGTCTTCTTTCGAGGAGATTGCTACCGAAAAGCATTGATTGCGTTTTCTGAGTTGATATTTTTAAACCGAGTTCATCACATATATTCTTAAAATGGACTATTTTGTTGTTGGTTGTAACTTCCAGGTCTATTACGGTATTTCCCTCTATTGGAATCAAAAAATCATCTGCGTAAACAATAATATCTTCATATAGATTTTTATAATTTTTTATTATGTAGTTAGCTATAAGAAGCCATAAGAGTGGTCCAAGACAGGATCCCTGAGGGCATCCTTTAAATACCCTGAACCACTCTATATATTCATATTGATTTAAGCCTATACTTCTTTTGCTTATATAACTTTTTAATAAGGTTTTGAGGTATCTGGGTAACGGTGAGTCATCAATTATTTCTGATAATTGGTGCCAGTTTATTGAATCGAAAGCACCTGTAATATCAAATGATATGATGCCCACATAAGTATGTTTTTGTAATAATTGTGCAATTTTCTCTTTAAGTCTCTCCAGAGCTGATATAGTGCTTCTGTTTTCACGGAAGCCGAACTGTTCATCTTTTAGATAGTTTATTGCTTCAAGATAAGTTAAAGTTCTATTTTTTATTAATCTTTCTAGGATTTTACCAATCATGGGTAGTAGTGTAATTGGACGGTATGAATCAGGTTTTGATGGATCTTTGTTTTTCTTTCTAAAATAGATGACTACTCCTTTCTTCCACGTTTCTGGAAAGTGTCCAAGGTAGAGACATTTGTTATATAATAACTTTATAAGCTTCATATTATTTTTTATCAAATTTTCTAAAATTCTGCCATCTACCCGATCATATCCTGGGGCTTTCTTTTTATTTTGTTGGTTAATTGCATATTGAATTTCTCTATGGGTAAATTTAAAATTGTTATATTCTTTTATTGATAGTGTGTTTGTGTTTTGAAATGATGATTCGAATTCTGGGCTTGTATTGTAATGGTAATGAAGTAACGTTTCTTGAATCTCTTTGTATGTATCATTTTGAGTTGAAGATTCCATGACAGAGTGGATGAGATCTGTATTTTTTAAATATTTCTGCTTCAGAATTTTAAAAGCAGTACCATACTTACTGTTTGTTTCCGAACAAAATGTTATCCAAGAATCAATTTTAGCTTTTTTAATATCTAATTTGTATTTTGCTTTGGCTTTTTTATATTTAATCTTGAGTTCTACAGAATCTGGATTTCTTTTATGTAGTTTATATATAGCATTTAGGTGGCTTCGCTGTACTTTAAGTTTGTCAGTATACCAGGATACATTAATTTCATGAGACAACTTTTTCTTTTTAAGTGATTTTTGCATGATGTTTAAAAGGATGACATTAAATTCCTCTGTCCACTTCTCTAACTCTGGAACAGAATTGACTGCTTTAAGTGTTGAAAGTAATGTTTCTTCATGTTTTTGAAACAGTTTATTGAATTTTTTAAACGTTTCATATTTGGTTTTGAAACGGTATAAATTTCTTATTGTGGGTGTGACATTCAGAGTAAAAGTAATATATTGATGGTCACTTAGTGATTTAAATGTCGAGTCTATTTTCCATGAATCTATAATATTTTTTGAATGTTCACCGCAGAGGGTCAAATCTGGTTTGCCTTTAAACTTGTCTCGCGCAAAAGAACATTCTGAATCAGGATCATTAATAATAGTTAATCTGCTCATTGCTAGATAGTCAAGTAGGATATATCCTCTAACATTATTTCTTTTATAACCCCACGCCTGGAGGTGTGCATTGAAATCACCCCCAAGGATAAGGTTCGATGTATCTTCTATGACTCTGGTCCATTCTCGGAAGTCTTCATCAAGATTTCCACTCGGTTTTGAATATTGTGATCCGACTTTAATGAATTTTGATGACAGTGATAGGTTTATAAATACACTGTTATTTGTTTGTAGAGTCTGAATATGAATTAATAAGGGATTGGATACGAGTATTCCCGACGTCTGATTTATTGAATGGTAGAAAGAACATGAAATTGGGATTCCCGTGAAGGTGTTATTACTTTTGTGATAATCCTGAACTAAAGCTAAATCTACTTTATTTTCATGTATGTACTTCAGCAATTGGAGATTTGCAGCCTTACAATTATTAAGGTTTATTTGAACTATTTTTAAATGATTTGGTGGGGTCTTGGATTCTCCGAAATAATATCTATTGTCCAATGGGATAGTCTGATTTATTATATATGTAGCATTGGTTGGAGGTTCTACAGTTGAATCTTCTATAGAGTCATCAGAGATATTGAGTGATTTTAGTTCTGAGAACATACTTTTGAAGGATCATAGGAGATAGTAATATTTTGTTTTCGTTGCAACAATCTTTGAAAAATTGGGCAGAATCTAGAATTTGCACTATGCCTTTCAATCTTTTCAGGTTTTACTGCGGTTTTATATTCTCTTTCACAGTTGATGCAACGATGACGTTCATAAATTTCTTTTATTTTGCATGTGTCTGTTTTGTGGTTACCTGTGCAATATGCGCATGTTAAGTAATAACTTCTACAATTATCAACTGTATGGCCATACCGTTGACATTTATTACACCTAACCACTGGATTGTAATATTCTATACGGCATAAATTAAAATGAATAGGTAATTTTCTTGTTGAAAATAATGCTTTCGCGTAATGTTCTTCTGCATCAAGTACTATTTGGTATGTTTTCATTTTTTGTTTTTTGAGAACTTTTGCTATTCCTAGAGGAAAATTCTGTCCCAGTTCTTGATGTATCTTATCAATTACTTCAGTCTCAGTCACATCTACTGGAATTCCCAGTATAATGACTTTTTTTCTTTTAGCATCTCTAAGATCTGCTTCGGCCAAGTCTCTGAAACCTTCTATTTGATTTATAAAATCAATTAAAACCGCTGTTTTTTCGTCCGATTCTGTTTGGACTATGAGCGAGTTTTTATCTCTTCCTAACGAACATGAGATGTATTTAAATTTTTTATTCCCTTTTATTTTGTCATTTAACATGTTTCGTATTACATTAATGGGAATATTCGTTGATTGACTTCTTCTTATTATTATTGCTGATTTAGAGTACTTAAAGCAAGGTGTTTTTATAGGTTGATCGGATGTAATTGCAGCAGCATAACTCTTGAGTTGTGCTCTTTTCGATATTTCGGAATCGATTCCATCTTCCAGATGGTCTTGATTATTAACTAAGTTTTGTTGATTTTTTATGGTATGAAACATTTCTTCTATAAGTGATGTTTGTTTAATTTTTTCGGTTATTTCAATCTCTTTGCTCTGAAGTTCTTTTTCCATTTTGTCAATTATTTTTGATTGTTGAGTGATTTGAGTTTTCATTTCCTTTATTTGATGCTCTTGTTCGTTTGTCGTAGTTTTCAGGACGTTATTTTCTTCTTGTTCAAAGTATAGATATTCTTTTATCTGCTGTATTGAGTTCGCTATTTGTGTTCGGATGTCTTCATCATAAATTTTTGAATTACTTTCAATTTGATTTAGGATATCTTCCAATTGATGTAGTGGAGATTTCTCTTGTGTTAAGCTCGTTAGTTCTTGCAATGTCATTGGTATACTAAGAGTGGAACTCTCTCCAGAAAGTACCTGTAAATTCAGATGGGCTGTTTCCAACTCTTCCTGAATCATTTCTTTTCCACAGTCTTCCTTACTTAAAACACTTTTATCACCACCTTCATTTCCTTTGTCTTTATCTTGTATGGATTTTCCACTGTGTATCAGTTTTTCATCTTCAATATGTGTTAGACTGTAAGAAGCATTTTGTAATTCAGCTATATTTAATGCCATTTTTGGGGATATCTCTGAGGATGGTGCCTTTAGTATATAGATATTGGTGAAATCTGTCTGTATTAGTTTAAGTCGTCTTTTTAATTCGTCTAAGTATAGGTGGACTATTGCAGATGTTCCTTTAGTGCGTTTTCTTACACCCCTTGTCAACTGCGTAATTAGATCGATAACATCTTGTGAACAACTTGCCTCTTGGCTGTCATATTCTTGAAATTCTCCTTTGTCGGTAATTTCATCGATTATCATGTTGACTATACCTTTTGACAGATGGTCGTCCTCTATGGCATAATGTTTTGAAATTGATTTTAGGTCTATTTCTAGGCATGAGAGTTTGTTTTTGATTCCTTTTGAGTTGGTGTAGTAGCTTATATAGCTTGTATATTTTTCTAGTTTTACTATAAACCATTCCAAAAATGCCATTGGTTGGATAGCACCTTTTTTGCTTTTCTTTATATGAATATAGTATTGTTGTGCTATATCGCTAAGATTTAAATTCTTCGTGAATGCATCATTGAAAGTCAACTTTTCAGTCTGATTTTTGTCTACAGTTCTAGAGATTGAACTGATTGGGACGACGTCAACATATGCATAAGTATGAGAGGTGTCGACATAAGAGTTCATTTTTATCTCAGCATGGGATTGTTGTCTATCTGAATCCACCATTCTAACTTTTATTTGCAAACTGATTAATATACCTCTTTCTATGATTATAAAACTATGACTATCTTATAACTATTTTTATTTCCCTTTTAACTACTTATGCCTCTAATCAATCTAGAACCAGGAATACGGGCACCCCACATATGAGGAAGAATTTTGAATTTTGAAGAAAATTTTGTAGAAGAAAGATCAAAATAAAAGCCAAAAGAATAAGCCAAAGAAAAATGGTACCCCCACGTCCAAACCGGAAAGAACTCCCCGTGCTCATACCAGGAATTTTCATGCCAGAAATAATATTCAATAATAATATAATTCAATATAATTCAATATATAATTCAATATAATTCAATATATAATTCAATAATAAGGAAGGACAATGCTATAGGTGTTTGTACAAATTTTTTTTCTTCTATACATGAATAACAAATTGCTATGATATGCAAAACTGTATAATAAGAATTACCCTTATAACAATAATTGAGAAATTGAGATGTATTATTGTTGTTATAATGTTGGACTTTTTATATATAATTATTTACATTATTTGTTATGAAGAGTTATCAAAATGCCCTAAACTAAAAGTAAAAATGATTGCTCCAGACCAAAGAATCACACAGGGTCACAACTTACCTATGTGGGCCTATGCTATAGATACTCCTCGCTGCGCTTGAACTTCATAGAGCTATATAACACCCCCCCCCCCCCCCAAAAAAAAAAAAAAAAAAAAAAAAAAAACCACGCCCACCTAAGCCGGAAGTGAAAATATCAGTGTAGTGCTTACAACCAAACCTACGAAATATGGTATTACTATTTTGCAATATGTTTACTATTGAATGAGTTCAGTGATGGGCTACCGGTGCCACAAGGGTTAAAACTTTAATAAAACCGAATGGCTAATAAACAACTGGTAGGACTAATTCTAAACATTATGACTAGAGGAATGATATATTACAACACTAGGACAGAAATTAAAGTAAAAAAGCTGTTAATGTTAGAGGGAAATAAAAATGGGGGGAGGGAACTGCTGCCGGCGGGGACAGTGTAAGGGGGAGTCACTAGAAGGAATGTGCAGAAAGAAACTCTGTTATTTACTTAAGAACAGTGAAAAGTTTAATGAAAATAATAAAGTGCCCCTCCCTGCCCCCAAAGCCGGTCCCCTATATGAGATAGAGAAAAACCGATGATGCCAAAAGATGCAGCGTAAAAAGTTCCCTAGGCGCTGGGGAGCTAAATTGGAAAAATTCTATGCTCTATCTCCCATAGGAAGGGAGAAAAGTGGAGAAAACCGAATTTCGATGTTGGTAAAAAAAAAAAAAAATTGCTGAAAATTGGATGTAAGACCCAAGTTACTGCGAGCAAACCAAGGGTAAAAACAGATTATGAGTACTACATTTCTTAATGATAAAGTACCTCACATAAGCCCCCCATTGTATTTCTATTTGCTATGTTTTCTATTGAATGAGTCAGTGATGGGCAACCTGTGCAACAAGGGTTAAAACTTTAAAACCAAATGGCTAATAAACAGCTGGTAGGACTAATTCTAAACATTATGACTAGAAGAATGAAATATTACAACACTAGAACAGAAATTAAAGTAAAAAAGCTGTTAATGTTAGAGGAAATAAAAATAGGGGGAGGGAACTGCTGCCGGCGGGGACAGTGTAAGGGGGAGTCACTAGAAGGAATGTGCAGAAAGAAACTCTATTATTACTTAAGAACAGTGAAAAGTTTAATGAAAATAATAAAGTGCCCCCCCCTGCCCCCATAGCCGGTCCCCTATATGAGATAGAGAAAAACCGATGATGCCAAAAGATGCAGCGTAAAAAGTTCCCAAGGCGCCGGAGAGCTAATCTTGGAAAAATATCTAAGCTCCATCTCCCATAGAAAGGGAGAAAATTGAAAAAAAAAAAAAAAAAAAAAAAAAAAAAAAAAAAAAAAAAAAAAAAACACAAATTTAAAATAGGTAAAAAAGAGAAATACTATTAAAACGATGTTAAACCTAAAATACTGTGGGCAAACCGAGGGTTAAATCAGATTATGATTACTACATTCTTGATGATAAGAGTATTTCTCATAGACCCCCTTGCTATCCAAAAGTTTTACAAAAACAAAGTTTTTTCTTTCCCTTTCCTTTCAAGAAATATTCATTGCCCCCTTAATAAACATATTATTCAAGAACCCTTGTAATATATAACAACCATGTTTATACTCTTAATCAAACTCCATGTTACTTCAGTTATTAAATATATTAATCCATAACATTGTATATTTATTACTAAATACTGAACCTAGACCTTAACATATTAACAGAAACCTTAAAATCCCATAATCCCTTATAATGAGTCCCAATTGGTCTACACCAAATTAACCAATGTGTAACTACTGTAATCTAGACCCCATGTCCACCCTAGAACTTAAAATTCATTATTTCTTATTGATCAAATGTTTATTTGTATCCTTTAATATATATTTTCCCACAATTCCACCTTGAAAACCAATCTCTGTTTTGAAACTGGGCTATATTTTTACCCAGAATCCTAACTTTATTTAGATGCTCCTTGGGTCTGTAAACAATGCTGTATATTAATAACTAAACTCCCTAATACCATAAGGCAAACTAACTCTACACTAAGGTCTGGAGCTAATCACTAGAGATATTTACAATTGAATACTGAGTGACAACTCAACACTACGGAACTTTATAAATGAACCGAAAGTAGCAGCCAAAAAGAAATGGCGTGATGATACTGCAAAGGCATCCATCTTGGATACCACAGAATTTCATAAAGAATTTTTTACTTTAAATATTTATAATACACTTCATATCCAACCAATTTAAAAAATGAAGACTTTTTTATGTACAGCATTTAATCCTACATTAAAATTCAACGTCAAATCTTAAATAATTTTACTAATTCCAATTGAAAAATACAAAATTCCATTTGTTATGAAAAAGTCTATGGGTGAATAGCATTATGACACATACCTAAGATTTACGATAGCACAGTTTACAAATTATATCACAAAAACACTAAAAATAAACATAAAATTTTTTTGAAAAAGGAGACGGAGAACACCTTGTGTCTATTTAATGAAAGAGAATAGTTTTATGAGATTTAAAGTAATTAATTATTAAATAAAAGCATTTTCAAAAAAGTAAACAGTGGCCAATCTCGGCAATGTAAATCTCAGAAGCCTGTACTAGGATACATTTTTAAGTATTTAAACAATGAAAAAACCTAACAAAAACAATCTCCAGACCTTTATAATTAAGTTTTAAAAGTCAAATGACCAATTAAACGAGTCTGAACTTTAATATTAATTAAAAAACTAGGACAAAATGATAGCACAGCTTACCAGCATTGTAGACCCGGAGCAAGTGTGCTCCAGAAAACAAACATTGAATTACTAAAATACTTAAAATTGTCCAATTGACTTGCATTTTTTTTTTTTTTTTTTTTTTGTTGAGCAGAGGATTTATATGCCTCCCCCCCTCGTTAAAAAGATCTGGGGACGGGAAGTATGTGAAAAAAAATTTCAAATTAAAAATGACATGCCGATCATCCACACAGTGCACGTCAGCACTCAGAACCAGAAAACAAACTATGAAATTTTAAAAATAGTTAGAAATGTCCAAATGACTTACAAATTTTTATGTACATAGTATAAATATGCCTCCCCCCCCTGGTAAAAAAAATTTAAAAAGATCTGGAGACTGGAAGTATACTTTAAAAATTCACATAAAAATCAACATGTTAAAATCCCATACAATACATGTTAAAATTTCAAATTTTCAAATACCCTTTTGAGGGCCTATAACAATGTAAAAACAGTGTAAATGGATCATTTCATTAAAATAATAAGATACATGTCATTTTTAAGCACATCTGAGCACGGGAAGCTGAGAAATTAAGCAATTAAAATCTCTAGTGAGTGAAAAAACATGGCTGCCTTATAGGCTGAAAACCAATGTTAAAATGCCATAGAAAGTGACTTTTAGAATTTTGCACATAACTCTTGATCTAATTAACCGATTTGGACGCGGTTTGTACCAAACAACTCAGAAAGAGTTTAGGGAAAGATATTTACCATAATTAGGGGTGCCACTCGCCTGGGTCCTGTAGAAAATTAGCCCTTCATGGGAGCTCCTGGAAAGCACGTCTGCATCATCCGATCCGCAGGCCGGAGGTTAGGCAGCGGGGACCAGGGTCGGAGGTTCGTTCGATTAGAGGTTTGTACAATTCAATGTGCTAATTAAGGGATTACCCGGTGCGTGCGTAGCACGACCGGTATACGGTGCCGAAGGCAGCGGGGACACGGGTAGGCGGTTCGTCCGGTTTGAGGTTTTACAAGATTCGAGATTTTCTACAATTCGAGGCACCGATGTAAATTAGGGGCCCGCTGGCGGGCGAAGCCAGCTAGTTGTTTATTAACTTTTATTTTTTATTTTAATTCTAGAAATTGTTTTTATTATATATATATCAATATTTATTTATATCAAACTATCATTTATTTATTTTTATTTCCCATTTTTGAATAATAGGAGCTATTTCATTTATTACGTTATTTTATTTTTATATTGAAATAAAAAATTACATGCTATTATTGTATGGTATTTGTAACTAATATTCAAAAACAAAGTTTTCGCCAAATTGGCGGGGGAAAAATCGCGCCAATCTGGTGCGTATATGACATGTGTGCCTAAATTAATATTGATATACATATAAAAATAATCTATAGAATTAAAATAAAAAATAAAAGTAAACAAACACAACAAACAGTTTTCGCCAAAGGGGCGGGGGAAAAATCGCGCCAACGTGGTGAGTATATGGCATCTGTGCCGGGATTTTTACCCTTTTATCTGTGCTTTCGGAAATATAAAAAAATTAAAAAATTCTTATATCAGGTGTATAATGTTTTGCATTTTTATACGGACCACTTCTCCATTTTAAGATTTTAAATGCTATTTATATCAGATATTTCTTTCTTGAGATTCCCACAAGTTTTTTCCGGTAATTTTTTTAGTTCGCTTATTAATTGTTTACAATTTGCCCCCCTGGCAATAACAATTATTTATCACAAAAAATGGGTACTTCTCTATTATCCCGTCGACCACTTTTCATAACAAGAAACTATCGCCAAACTGTAACGCTAAATAAACGGGAGAACGTTCCCATTGAAATATCAAAATAAATAAAATATAAGAATTTAAGGACACAATTGTTACTTTAATGAATGAAATAACTAATAAATCAGTAAAACATAATGAAAAATACACGCAAATGTCGAATTAAAAACCACTTGATGGCATAACAAATACGTATAATGCTTCTAGCATCAAGTAAATGGGACTGTATTTTTGGCGTTTAATCTTAGTTTGGCGATAGTTTTTTGTTATGAAAAGTGGTCGACGGGATAATAGAGAAGTACCCAAAAATGGCTTAGTTTTGTTAAATTTGTTTGTTATGTATTTTCATTTCTTATTAAATTATCGAAAATGGCAATAAAATTTATTTTAGCACCGTACTTAATTTTTTAAAATGGCTCAAAAACATGGTTTAATAAACGTATATTTGTAAATATTTTAAAAAACATGTTTTTCCGCTCTCTAGAAAAATTTGTAAGATTCTACAACTGCCTTTGGCACCAACCAGTACATGATACGGAACTTTTCCCTATTCAGATACACAGAAGAGGTTGGTCACAAACAAGAGTAATGCTAGCAACAATATTGTTTTAACTCTATAAGAGTTAGAAACAATAATGATATTAAATTCCCCGATTAGCTTAGGGCCCGATTACGGAACTTTCTCCTAGAAAAAAAAAACTGTAGAAGTCTTTTACATTTGTTTCGAATGAAGCTCGATCAACAAAGTATTAATTGATAATACAAACAACACTAATATTAACATGGGGGCAAAAGTTTGAATTTAAGTGTATATATTTGGAACCCTCCCCCCCCCCCCCCCAACCACCCACCAAAAAAAGAAAAAGAAAGTTACAGAAATGAATTTAAAATGGCGTGAAGCCACCCTTTCTGACATAAGAAATTGGCTGCGAACCCGATTACGAAACTTTCACTTAACTTAATAACATGTATCTAATAGCCCTGAGGACAATTCCCCTTCCCAGTTATACGGACCTTGGGGCTTTTTTAAAAAGCTTGACGCAGTTCGGGTTGAAGAAGTTGAGATTTACTGTCAAATGACATAAACTACTATGAAAATAAAACTGGTGAATTATTATGCTGGTTTATGTATGTATTTAAAAAATTGCATCTGATTACACTCTTTAGATAAATTACTCCTGTTTGCATTTAATAACAGATAAACGGCTTCCGTTTACTAAATTGTTTAAATATTGGGAAGAGTTGGCGAGAGATAGATAGACGTGTAAACAAACGGGTAGAGAGACGGATAGCGACAGAGATAAGCTAACGGGTAGCGAAACGAATAGACAGACGGGTAGCGAGGCAGGTGCAAAAAAGGGTTGACAGAGGGGTAGTGAGATGGGTAGGGAGACGGGTAGCGTGGTGGATAGAGAGACGAGTACAGAGACGACTTGACAGACGGGTAGAGAGAGGGGTATATAGACAGACAGACGTGTTGATAGACGAGTAGTGTAACGGGAAGCGAGACAGGTAGAGACATGATTAAAGAGTCGGGTAGAAAGACAGACGGATACTGAGACGGGTATACAGAAGAGTAGAGAGACAGTAGACAGATGAGTTCGGAGAGAGACACAGCTAAGACATACGAGTAGTTAGACTGGTAGACACGTTTGTAGCAAAGCATGTTATCAATGTGGTTTGAAGTATACGAGTTTCTATAAATAGTTATACAAATAAACAAAGGAATTTTTTTTAATTCAAATATTAAATATTTGATTTAATATTTCAACATTTAATATTTTATTTTTTAATATTTTATTTAGATATTTGTCACAAAGAAAATGTTGCAAAAATTAAATTAAATTTGCGTTAAACTACGCTTGCTAAAATACGCTATTGGCTGCAAATCTGATTATGTGACTTTAAAAATATCGTTTTAAAAGATCCGGCGGTTTTTTTTTTTTTTAAGTTTTGAGCAATTCCCGCTTAAGAAAATGAGATTATTTGCCAAATGTTATAAAAAATGCATATGAAAACATAACAGTATATGAATTTATATATGATATTTTGTAATAATATCATTTAATTTGCTATTTTTCATATGTTGTATCTTTATCTATCTCTTGTCTATCATATGCTGTATATTCACTTAGATTCTTGTTGATATCTTCTTTATATCGTAATTGTTAACTTTATGTTCTCAGCAATATCACTCAGACTAATCCCTTTGAGGGAAGTCCTAGTTAGACCAGTAGCATTCGTGTAACCGTTAATCTGAAACAAACCCCAATGATTAACTCTGGTCGAAGAATAAACCTCTAGTTTGTATCCAATAAAATCTTCCTTATCTTCGATAATCTTGCCGATATCCAAGTTTGACATCAAACGTTAGAAGTGCTTGAAACGATATGGTTACTAATGTACCAGAATTAGTTACAAAACGAAGTTATTTACGCGCTATGTTCCATTAAATAATGTCAAATTACTGTTAATTCAATTATAGATCTTTCATTAACATAATTCCATACGTTAAATAAAACTGACAATGATAAAGTTAGTTATGCAAAATGTTTAGTAATATTATTTTTGGTGAATACTTAAACCGAAGATTTTTTTGCATTTCTCTAAAGAGCATAATAATACGCAGAAAAAAAAAATTTCTCCCTATGTTTAGCTTCTAGGGCTGTGTGTAGGTCGAAAAGGCTTTATAATGATCGAAAAATTATCTAATCAGAATTTCAGGTACTCGTTTTTTCTTATCCAGCCTGAAATGATAAATCGACAAATATTATTTATTCTATTCGCCACCATTGACATTACAAAGTTTTTCCGTACATTGAAAGCGCCAAAACAGTGGCTGAGATGTTCTGCTCTCAAAGCTGGCATACGGGAAGTACTGGGTTCAAACCCCTGTCGCGCTCGTGGACGTCACCGTCCGGAGTTTTCCGTGTACGGGTTAGGATCCTTAGAAAGACCCCCCGACGGAGGGCACTTCTCCCAGGGTCTATATCCATCGTGTAGATAATCAGCCGTCATAAAATCAACCAACCGTACATTGGAAGCATTGTTTTTTTTGGTAAAACTTTGCTTCATAATGAAAAAAAAAAACCATAAATTTAGCAATCGCTAATTTCAAAAGTCGTCTAATCTTCTGTAATCTAAATCGTCGTCCAGATTAAGCTTCAAACATAAATTAAACATCCAACAATATAGTAATAATGCCAACTGGCAGGTGACCGGTATACGGACAATTAGTCCAATGTCTTTTAAAAACCTTCCTGAAAGAAGGGAAGATATGCAGAAAAAACTAAAAAGAAATGACTAATCAAAAAGAGTATCGAAAATTTACTTCAGCAAACAATTTTTATTGCAAAATGTAGCCTTTTGCGATAGTAACAACGCATAAATGCACACATCTCTTTAAGAATATTCTTTGGTTCCTAACTTTTGAAACAGTGAATATTTCTATAAGTGAAATTGGCGATATATTAAAAAAACAATAAAATAAAAATAAAAGAATAGACAATATTCGCTGGTCTGAGTTCGAGGCTATAAAAATTGGCGATACAACAAAGATGCATCTGATAATTTGATTTAATAAAATATGAGTATTTTTTTTCCTTTTTTTTTTCTTTTGTTAATTTTTTCTATATAACTCCCCTATCATGTGTCTTACAGAAGGAACTAGCAGATGTAATTGTAAAAATGACTGCATATGTTTGGTGAAAACAAACTGGCATGTTTCCGTTGAAAATTTTTAAATGTCTAAAATTTAATTATTTTACAATATGTGTTTGAGTGGCAGACATTCACTAAAATTTAAATATTTGATCGCATATTCATAACAATAACTGCTATTTATATAATTTGCATTTGAATATAAAAATTTACTCCAAAAAGGATCTTGTATACACGAAAAAACACTATTATTGCTAATATCGCTCAAGCTGATGTCACGCTTATGCATTTTTGGCTTAAAATCACATTGCTTGGCGACAAAACTAAAATCAAAACCGTAAATAAACAAATAACATGTAACTCATAAATGCAGTCATTTTTACAATTACATCTGCTAGTTCCTTCTGTAAGACACATGATAGGGGAGTTATATAGAAAAAATTAACAAAAGAAAAAAAAAGGAAAAAAAATACTCATATTTTATTAAATCAAATTATCAGATGCATCTTTGTTAATCTGACGCAAACGATAAATCGCCAAATACTGACTTAATCTGAATTACAATCTCATGCATTGCAAATATTTTTAAACATTACAAACATTCCTTTGAGGTTTAAATTAAATATTATGCCTCATTAAAACAGTTTTTTTCTTCTTTTTTTTTTTGCGGGGAGGGAGAGGGGGTGTGTGGATTTTAAATAAAATTAATAACAGAATTTTCCTTTTATTTTTCTATGTGTTTGTATTATTTTCTTATATAGCCGTTTAAATTTTTTAGCCAACGATAATGGTCGCCAAAAAATGACCTATGGTAACCTTATCGTCCAAAATAACAGAACTTTCCATCATAATTCTATAACTAATATACGTAGAACGTTGTGTTATATACTAAAACCTTCCCTGAAAAATTATCTATCCAACAGTGCAAGTTCCATCAAGTTCCATTCAGCAGAACTCGGGTTATAAAGGAACGGAACGAAATTTCCGTTTGTGTTTTATATATATTAGTACATAATATTATTTAAACTTCTTTTTAATTCTTTAAATTTTTTTTATTTCATTTTCATTTTTCACGTGAAAATTTTTCAATTGAAACTAAATTGTTGAGTAAAAATTATTATTCCGGGTGTTAAATTAGTTTTGGCAACAGTAAAGTATTAGCAACGGTAAAGTAAAGTTAATTATTTTAAAATATTATACGAAAAAATGTCCATTTATATTCTCTATGAAAATAACGAAATTTTGAATTATTAAGAAAAATATTTGAATAAAATGAACAACAACCAGCCTATGTTCATTTGAGGGTTATAATCAATCTATATGCAAAAATACAGGATCATTAAATGCTCCATTTTGACGCTGGCTTCAGCCTAACATTTGCACACAATCAGATTTATAATATTACTAGCTGTTACCCGTGACTTCGTTCACGTAACATTAAAAAAAGAATAAATGCATTAATTTAGCAAAACATTTCACTTGATAATTAACAACATCTATAATTAACCAAAGCTTTATCACATTTTATAGGAGACCATACGGTATTTGTTTGCTATATGGGCCTTGACATAATCCAGTCTTAAAAAAGTGAAATTTCATGCCAAATAATATATACTATCGCGAAAATGAAACTGCATCTAATGAAAAAAGGGAGGACCCAGTAAAATAGTGAAAATCGAGGAATTCCTTTTCGTAAAACGAAAAACAACACTGGCAGAATTCTTCTATACAACAGTGCATTTTAGGTGGTATTTGGTGTACAATTTGTATATGTGTGCATTGCTAAACGGGCATTATTATATTGTTTATTTGCATAGACATATGTTAAATATTTCTTACTACATTATCTTGTTTATGTATATATTAAATTGTTTCACGCTAAGTGGTGTAAATAGTGAACAAACTGCTTGTGGATTTTATACATTGATAGATATTTCACAAAGATATAACAATCTGATGCGATTCTAAAATGTAAATAAAGGTTGCTAGAAAGTACTTTAAATTCTGCCCAATTTAACCTCGATATTTTCTCTATCGCGTCAAGAACACTATTAGCAAATAAATACCGACGACACAAATCTGATTATCTAAATTTACACATTTTTGTTAGTATATATAGGATTATTTTAATTTATTTCATGCGCTTGAAATTTTTTACGCTTTCTCTAGGGTTAGGTGTCGAATAAATGTACTTTCTTGTTATTTTATTTTGTCATTTCTATTTATTCTATTTTCCATTCATTCCATTTATGGATATTGATTTAATTTACATATTCGTGTCAAAGAATATTCTTTAAAGTTATTATCAGGATTAGGATAGGATACGATTAGGGTTAGGATTAGGAATAAAAATTGAACGACAATGGCATGACCGATTCAGGTTTAAAGTATGAACCATCATGAAGCAATAAGAAAATTAGAAAATTATCGGCTAATAGTTTTTAATATGTTTTACAGTCATAGTTGGCATCAAAGGTGAGCGGGGAAATGATCATCTAAAATACCATTAAGTGTTTACCACGCAAAAAACAAATCTGGTTACAACAATGTATTTAATTTTGCGCCAAATTTCACTTGATAAAAAAAAAAGAAAATTGACTATGGACTTAATTACAGACCCCTAACCTTGTTATTCTCGGAAATTTTCAACCTATATGTAAAAAAAATTCTACTATATAGAACGCGCTTTCACGTTTATAATGTTATGAATTGGCACGATCGGCTTGTTCAAGTTTACACAATTCGGCTGGAAGAAAATATTCATTACTTTTTGATTTCTTCTTTGCTTTTGCATTACGCGAATTTGTTGGTAAAATCAATTTTCTTTTCGATAACATTGTTGTTTTTTAAGTTTAAAAAATATTGTAATTTTACTTAAACATTGCTTTAAAATCTATGCATTTTTTCTTATCCTACAAGACTTTACAAAAATCTATTATGAAACAACTTTAAAAAAAGCTATATTTAAAAACAACAACAAAGTTTTTCCTATTTTAAAACTAAAATAAATGTAAAATTAAATTCCGGTTCGAAACGACGATTTACAAATGTGTTTCGATTGTGGGAAAATGATAGAGGAAAAATGCTGTTACTTCGACACAATCATATTAAATCTTTAGCTTTTATGAGAAAAGCAACTTTCTTTTAAAAAATATAGTTATTTTTATTAAGATTTTCTGATATTCGATACGGATAATTTTGCGATGCATATCATTGACATTTGCCATCCAATATATATATATATATATATATATATATATATATTTTTTTTTTTTTTTTTTTTTTTACTTTTTAAAATTTAAATTAAAAATATGGTATCTTTATTTTAGCCGTGTGCAGACGATAAATCGCCAACCTATCCCATCATTCGTATTGAATTCATTAAAAATATAAATATTTCACTCATTTCATTTAAAACACAGAACTTTAATTTACAGCACATACATTTAAAATACATATATTACGTACATTTAAAATAATTCATTTCATGTCAAAAAGAAAAAGAAAAAAAAAGAGAAATTAATCACAAATAATTTGATAACCCAAGATCATTTTATTTCAACATCAAAACAAATCTTTTGTATTTTTCTATATATGACATCATATTCGCTTGCTTTCCATACTTACTCGTATTTATGCACTTTGTATTATTATCAAATATTTGAAAACGCACGTTTTGTTTCTAATATGACATCATTTCATATTATGTTTAATTCTTAAATAATTCATTTCATTTTCATTTTTCACGTGGAAATTTTTCACTTGAAAATAAATTGTTGATTAAAAATTATTACTCAGGGGTTTTATTTTTTATTGGCAACGATAAAGTATTAGTAACGGTAAAATAAATTTAACCATTTTAAAAAAAGCTGCAAAACCGGGCCCTTTGGGCCAAACCAACCAACCGTTTTAAAATATACGAAAAAATGTCCATTTATTCTCTATGAAAATAATGAAATTTTGAATTATTAAGAAAAATATTGAAATAAAATAAACAAAAACCATTCTATGTTCATTTGAGGGTTATAATCAACTTATATGCAAAGATACAGGATAATTAAATGCTTCATTTTGACGCTGGCTTCAGCCTAACATTTGCACCCAATCAGATTTATAATATTATTAGGATTAGGATAGGATAGATGATATTATTATGAATAATCAGACACAATAAGTTCATTTCAAATTAGTGTTTCTAACTTAAGTTAAATTATTCTCCGCATCGCAATAAATAACCTTTAAAACAGCTGGTACATGGAATATTTCCGCATCATGTGATATTTAAAGGATAAATGAATGTATTCTTTTATTACCTGCGAAATTCATTTATTATTTTTCACCGGCTCCAAAAAAAGAAAGATATTCTCAATTCGATGGGTATGTGTTATTATTATTATTTTGTTTTAATGTATGTTCACCGATTACTCCGAAACTATGCGACCGATTCATGTGATTTTTTTTCTTAAATAAAAGAGGATACTTTCGAATTGGTTCCATTTATATTTCATCAAAATTGGTTCAATATACTTATTAAGAAATTCAACAAAAGCCAAAAACAATATATATATATATATATATAAAATATTTAATTTTTAACGATTTTCATCAAGTGACGTAGCACTATCTGTTTGGCGAGAAAGTCGCCACCCGGCGATTCTCCTCCCTATTTATACGGTTTTGTTTCTAGGATTGTTGTAGGGAAAACCAAAAAGCAATGTTTTGATCGTTAAAAACTTTAATGACGTAACCAATCATTAAAAAAATTAATTAATTAAACAAAATAAAAATTGTAAAACGTTTCAATTCACCCAAGATTTCTTCGGTACATTCGTTTCATTTGGAGAACTATATTTTTAAGGTGGAGGAATTTGTACACTAATACATCAGGGTGGACCAAAAGCCCCTGACAAATTTTTGAATTTAATATAAAATCAAGTAATTAGCGTACGATGAGTGTGGTTGACAAAACTGGAAATTTAATAAATAATTTCTATAATTGTCCATGTAATTGGAAAATATTTGGAAAAAACGCGCACGTAACTGCTTTTATAGCAGTGCACTGCTTGCCAACAGAGTAAATTTGTAAGTACTCTGTTGGCAAGTACTTTGTAGTAGTTCTTGAAGTCGGTTTTTTTTTAATTAAAAAGTTTATAATTATAAATTTAGCTCTCGTGACACTTCCATAACTTTTGTAGTGGACTAGCACTCTCTTATAAAGGGATTCTAGTGTTGTGAATGCGAACGTATGATGTCCATATCTAACCTGTGTGCGCGACAGCGACATCTATATTGTAATTTTACTATAACTTTCCATGTATGTTTGGAGTTCTCGAAGTTTCTGGTATCTGTCTTTCGTTGTAAGTTTAGGCAAATTTAGCTTCGTTGGTCTTTCTGCAAGGTATGTAAGGCGAAACGAAATGTTGTTTTGGCGGATTTGGGTCTAGTCCTTCCTAGTTGGTGAACAAGGCCTGCGTAGATGAGCTAAAGCCGTGCTTTCGCCCCCTGTCAAGCAGAATTGAATTTTGTGGAGTGAAAGTAAGCTGTTTGGTAAGATACATTGAATTATAGTTTTGAATAAAAAATTCTTCGCCAACCACGGGTTGCTAGTTAGATTGTATTAACGATTTTGCGTGTGTTTCTTGCATTTCAGCTTAAAACATTGATTGAGCACTGGATTTGTTAGTGATTTGAACTGCCAGTGACCTACATGTAAATGGAATTTTGCTATTTTACTTCTAGTGAAGCTTAAGTTAGAGATTGATCCTTGTTAATCACCATATAGTCTAAATTCGCAGCTGACTCTACCACCCTACTTGCCCAATTAGTTTCAATAAAGGTGTTTTTAAATCTTAAATTTTAATAATGAATAAACTTGCAGATAGCGGCCTTGCCGGGTGCGCTACACTTTTAATTAAAATAGAAAGAAAGTAAGCTAGCTATGAGTAGGGTATTTTAGCAAAGAAAAAATACTTAACGAATTGTTTTTGAAACGTCTTTGAAAACAGCATTTGACTCTTACACCTGGGTAATCTTTTGTCCACAGGAAGTCGTATAAAATTAACAAAATTATGCTTTTAATGATCCAAAAAGCATAAATTTGAAGAGGAAACTAGATGTAAAAATAAAAATTGCCAATTGTTTCATAAAAATGTATACGAAAAATTAATTTTAAACTTAATATTAAAGTAAACGTTTAAATAATGTATTTTTTTTTTAAAGGGCGGGAGAGTTTGCATTCTGTAATATAGCTTAGGAATAATAAATATCACTTTTCATTTATTCGCAGTCTAATAAGCAAGTCTGCCTGAGAGAGCCATAAATAATACGACTTCCCATTCTTCTGCAAAGTGTCTCTGGTTATCAACAAAAGAAACGGAAGTTTCAACAAAAGAAAGAGGTGGTGCCCGACCTGTCAACGGCACTCTCTGCTGACCTCTGACCTTTAGACATGCTAAGAAAGTCATAAAACATCAAAGAAACCGAAATACCACAACAGACGTTCCGATCAGGAGAAACGCTGTCTGTTCGAACCTTAAACAGCTACTGTGTTTCCGTTCTATTAAAGTTCTAATCTTTCAGAAGAATCTCATGCTCTAAGTACCAGATTTACAATTTAAAGATGACCTAGATATTTGGCTGATCTTAAAATAACAGTAGGAACTCTGAAACTAATAGTAGAAATATCAAGAAAATTTGCCTTTAAGTTAATAGAGAGACGTAGATTTTTTTGATCAGATCAAATTTGTGCGTTACTGCTGAAAAATTAAAAATTTGGGTTCAGTTTAATACGGAGTTACACTGCAAAAAAAAAGTGTTGATTTTACAGTATAATATTGGCACCCCAGCTGCCAGTATTATACCATAAAATTGACAGCAATAAACAGTAAAATAAGCAGTAATACGCTGCCGCGCATGCGATGAAGATTGTGTTTATATATATGCATCGGATTTTTATTATAATTGTGATGTTTGTAAGGCCAAAAAACGGTTGGGACACCATTGTTTAATATGTCCGGGGCTACCCGCCGTTTCTTGTGACGCCAAAAAAATAAGGCCTAACTATTTTCAGTATATTTCGTTAATTCAATATTATTATATTAAGAATTAATATTATTATATTCAATATTAAGAATTCAATATTATTAGCAATGTTTAATTAAAATCCTTAAAGAAGTTTGTAATTTTATTTTAAGTATAAAATAAAGACAGAAATTTCATTCATTTGATTGTTATTTGCAATTTATCCAAGTGTCCGGGGGCAACCAGATCTTCCCCTTATACACAATTTCAGGCAAAATACGCATTGTTCCAGATACACTTTAATTTTTTTTTTCTTCTGAAACATTTTTTCTTAAGGAGGAGAGAGTTATGAAATATCACCATTTTTATAGTTATTCCATAACTTGTTTAAGTTATATATTTTAATTATTGTATTCCAGTGGCTTCGCACTTCAGATTATTCTTACAATTGTAAAATGGACATAAAAGAAATTTTTTTATTTCAGTGTGTATGAAATCGTATGAGTTGAAGATTTTATTTCGATAACTTTTCCCATTTTCAATGGCGTTGCAACAGCAAAAAAATAATAAAATACAGTTTATAAATAAGGCTAGTCGAATGAGAAAAGAGCCGAGGGCCCCAGGTGAAGAAAAGGGAAAAACCTGCCTCGCAATGCGAAGGCGTAATTAATAAACCCTCAATAATCATTTCTAAGAAAGCTTTTTTTTGTGACATGATTGTACTGCTTCTGCATGCACCACAGCTATTGCAGTTATCTCTTTACAAAATCACTTGTATGTTACGGTTCTTGATTCGTTCTCAGAAACTCGCTTGGTGAATATAGAATAGAAAGTGGAAATGTTCTATTTCGTACATCTTTAATATATTCTTAATGGGATTGAAGATTGTTGGATATTTTCTTAAAAATTCACCGGAATCAGCGTATAATTTATTTTTACAAATGCAAATATTTTCTTTTTTATATAGTGTTAGCAGTAGAGAGTTAGCTATTTTCTTCATTAAGCAAAATATCTTTGCTATAATAATTGAAAACAATGGCTTACTAACCGTTAAATAAACATTCACAGAGATCATTATAGTTATTGCAGAAAATCCACCTTTTTTTAAGTGAAAGCTTGTGATACAATGATAGTAAATACTAATTTAAAAAAAAAAAAATTGTAATTAAAAAAATTACAACCATTGGAAAAATGTTCCGAAAGCTTAAAAAAAAATCAAATTAATTAAAAATTATTCAAAAATATTCATCGGAACCATATCTACAAATAAACGCATTTTCCATTACTACAGTTGAAGAGATCCTGGCATTCTCTGTCCTCGCAAAAATAGTCGTTTGAACCATTGCCGCAGTTATCGAAACGCATTTTCCATTACTATACCTTATCCTTGATACATACCTTAATATTTTGTCAGGTCATTCCTACAATAAATTTAACTCTTGTTTAGATTGATGTCTGAGCTGAAGATATTTTGAGGAAATTAAAGTTGAAGACCACGTTTTTTGCTTTATAAGACGATTTCTCATCCGACAACCATTTTTGAATTCGGCTTTTTTTTTTCATATCTGATAGTTTGCATCTAGCCTTTTTGTAACTTTACCATTTTTGTAACGATTTTATGCATTTCTATTGTCTATTCAAAGAAAAATTCTTCTAAAGTTACAGAATTTCGTTAAAAACGCTTTAAAATATAAACTCTTTAGGATTTATAAAATCTCAGCAAATGAACTAAAGATTCTTCTTCGATAACTTTTCGCATTTTTCCGCGACGCTGTAAGCGCAAGAGAGAGAGAGAGAGAGAGAGAGAGAGAGAGAATACAGCTTATAAATAAGCCTTGTTGAATGAGGTGGTGAGTCTCAGGTTAAAGACGGGGGGGTGAAAACTGCCTCGCAATGCGAAGACTCAATTAAAAAAAAAAAAAAATCAACAATCATCTTTAAGAAAGTCTTTTTTCCTGACATGATTTTATTGTTTCTGCATCACAGCTATTGTAGCTATCTCTTTAAAAAATCACTTTTAAGTCACGGTTCTGGAATTCTTCTGGGAAAATCGTTTGGTGATTATAGAATTGCAGTGGAAATGGCTATTTCCTATTTGCTTAATAGATTGCTAATAGTTTATTGGAAGATTGTCGG
Organism: Maratus michaelseni; assembly: GCA_963931845.1. Lineage (NCBI taxonomy): Eukaryota > Metazoa > Arthropoda > Arachnida > Araneae > Salticidae > Maratus > Maratus michaelseni. The sequence goes on from OZ007595.1 coordinate 60,807,706, forward strand.
ATATGTATTTTTAAAGAGACCGAATCTTTTACGTATAATCAATCTATCTACTGTGACAAACACAAAAAATTTGTGTTTATATAAGGCAGCCAACTTTTGAAAAATTCGATTCAGGATGGCTAAAAAAATAATTAATAGAAGAAATAAAATGAAAAAAAAAAAAAAAAAAAAAAAAAAAAACGAAAAAACATGCGTCAAGCATAGATTATGTAACACTTTCCAACGCTACCAAAATAATTTTACAAATCATTATCGCTTAATAAGCTGAAAGACAACATCTAAGTAAACAATTTTGAAAACGCATAACATATTTAAAAACGTAATTTCAGGAATTTCCAACATATATTTCTAACATATACAATATTCGGAAAAATATCCGAATACTTTTATTCAGCTCTGTATATGATCTATAGATTTGTATATGTACTACATATAGGATGTTAAATTTTAGTTTAGTTAGGAAACGCGTAGCACAGTTTAAAATTCTCCTTCAGGAGTTTCTGTCAATAAACGAAAATGTGTTCGCGAACATTTGTGCTTTCCTGTATATAATCAGAATTTATACACACCAAGTAATAGACAAAAAGTGAGTTAAATTTAATATCGCGTTCAGCAACTTAAAACGCACTTCCAGGAATTATTGTTAACAGACAGTAGAGAATTTTTTTTTGTGTCCCTGTAAATGAATGTGACTGCTATACACACACTGTTCTGTAGTAAGCCTCTTGTAATGCACCTTAGTGATATATATAAATTTCAATGCGTTTAAAATAGTGAAACATAATTTAATTAAACCGCAAACGATTTTTCTCCATAGACGCAATGTAAGAGAATTATTTTGACTGTCCCTGTAAAGTAACTATAAGTGCTATGCAAACCCTATTCCATATTAAGCTTCTTGTAATGCACCTTAGTCATAGATATTAATTACAATGTGTTTGAAATTGTGTAACATCATTAAAATAAACCGCAAATGATTTTTCCCCATAGACCGTAATGTAACGGAATTCTTTTGAGTGTCCCTGTAGAAAAACCTTAAGTGCTACACACTTCAGTTGAAATAGGGAACATGCTATAGATAACGACAAAAACATATAAAAATTGCAGGGCAATCCGAGCATATTTACGGGAGTTAGAGCACGGACAGACGGCAGACAAATCGAAGTCATAAACACTTTTCAACTAGGTTGGAAAGTGTTTAAAAAAAAACACTTTGCATTATTCTGATGACCAAATTGTTCCAGAAAAATGTAAATTGTACTATTGGATTAGGATTTGCGTCATCTATCTATACTAATATTATAAAGGAGTAAAGATTGTTTGTTTGTTTGTAGGGGGTAATCTCTGGAACTACCGAACCGATTTCAAAAATGATGGTGGCAAATTAATGGTGCAACCCCTGCTCCAATATAGGCTATATTTTATATCTGCGCCACTAACCCCAGGGGGGTGCAGGAGCGAAAAACGTTCTAAAATTGCAATTATTTGTATACGGAAGGAGCTAGAAATTTGAAAATTGGCATTGTAGCTACTTATAAGATGTAAATGCTCTCTAGGAACAAATTTAAAAAAAATTCGAAATTTAAAAGGGTGAAATAAGCGAAAAGCGTTCAAAAAACATTCTAAATTACAATTTCTATGGAATCTCTGGAACTACAGAACCGATTTCAAAAGTGATGGTGGAAAATTGATGGTGACAACCCCTGCTCCATCATAGGCTATATTTTATGTCGGTGCCACTAACACCAGGGTGGTGCAGGAGCGAAAAACGTTCTAAAATTGCGATTTTTTGTGTATGGAAGGAGCCAGAAATTTGAAATTTGGCATTGTAGCTACTTATAAGATGTAAATGTTCTCTAAGAACAAAATTTTAAAAAATCAAAATTTAAAAGGTAAAATGAGCGAAAAGCGTTCTAAAAACATTCTAAATTACAATTTCTATGCAATCTCGGTAACTACAGAACCGATTTCAAAAGTGATCGAGGCAAATTGATGGTGACAACCCCTGCTCCAACATAGGCTATATTTTATGTCGGTGCCACTAACCGCAATGGGGTGCAGGAACAAAAAAATTACAAAAATTGCGTATTTTTTATACTGAAGTAGCTAGAAATTTGAAATTTGGCATTGTAGTTATTTATAAGATGTAAATGCTCTCTAAGAATAATAATAATAATAAAAATCGAAATTTAAAAGGTTGAAATGAGTGAAAAGCGTTCTAAAATCATTCTAAATTACAATTTCTATGGAATCTCTGGAACTACAGAACCGATTTCAAAAGTGATGGTGGCGTGACAATCCCTGCTCCAACAGCCTCTTTAATAAAAAGCTATGCGTTGCTGACGACTGGGTTTTTCGCTAATTGTTCCTACAGATTAATCTCGGAAAATGAAACCTTTGTAGTTACTGAAAAAAATAATATCTCGAAAAGTATTTGTCTGAAAATTTGTAGACAAACTGCGTTTGAAAGGTAAAAAATTGTATTTTTCATGATATAAATTTCAAATCTAATAATTATGCCGTTTTTCAAATATTGAATTTCAAAAATTACCAAATTTCACAATGGAGTACCATAGCGAAACCTTCAGGCGTAAAAAGATAATGATAAGGGCGACGTGTCCTGACGACCTCGTGTATATTGGCAAGAGTCACAAATTATAGTAGCCTTATTATTTATTCTGTTAAAATATAAGAGTGAATAATGAAATGTCAACATTTTGTTTGATTAAAAGTTCGTTAAGAAAAATTGACCAGCGTAGCGGGCTTAGCTTGCTAGTATACTAATATTATAAAGAAGTAAAAATTGTTTGTTTGTTTGTTTGTAGGGGGTAATCTCTGGAACTACCGAACCGATTTCAAAAGTGATTGTGGCAAATTGATGGTGACAGTGGTTGCTCCAACATAGGCTATATTTTATGTCGGTGCCACTAATCCCAGGGGGGTGCCAATTGCGAAAAAGTTCTAAAATTGCAATTTTTTTTATACTGAAGGAGCAAGAAATTTGAAATTAGGCATTGTAGTTACTTATAAGATGTAAATGCTCTTTAAGAACAAATTTAAAAAAAAAAATCGAAATTTAAAAAGGGGAAAATGAGCGAAAAGCGTTCTAAAAAATTCTAAATTACAATTTCTGTGGAATCTCTGGAACTACCGAACCGATTTCAAAAGTGATGGTGGCAAATTTTTTATGACAATCCCTGCTCCAACATAGGCTATATTTTATGTCGCTTCCACTAATCCCAGGGGGTGCAGGAGCGAAAGAGTTCTAAAATTGCAATTTTTTTATACTGAAGGAGCTAGATGCTGGTGATTTACAGGCAGATCCTACTAAAGTCCGGTTACACTTGTCAATAAAAGTCTATCACCATACATAATGAAAATAAGGTGTGGGGTGCACCTTTACCATCACCCAATAATTACCTATAGGGGCTTCTGATTGCAGAAGACTCCGTGATCGTCGCCTAATTAGATACTAAAAAAATAAATTATTTATTTAAAGAAAATTAATTGTTGCGTTGTGTTAGAAGAGTATCTAATTTATGGCCGTTTTGTTTTGGACTGGAGTGTATAGAGTTCCAAAAAACAATTACTAAAACAACCCTAAAGATAATTTAAAATAAAAACATTCTAAGATCAAAGTTAAGAAAATTAAAGAGAAATATTTAGGTTTTAAAAATCAATTAAGCAAACACTAAAATTAAGACAACATATTTTTTAAACAAAAAAAAAAAAAAAAAAAAAAAAAAAATACGTTATTTACATTAAAAAATAAACATTTCAAAAACATAGTAGAGATATATAAATCAACCTTTTTTTACAATTTAATTTAATCATTATACTTTCTCAGTTACTAAATGACAAGTTCTCCTGCCGTAAAAAAAAAAAAAAAAAAAAAAAAAAAAAAACAGTTATATTCTGGCGGTACAAATACAAATGTTAGGTTGGTAATTTTATAGCAATACATCATACCTGGATCATTAAAGATGAACTTAAGTCCTGGAATTAGGAGATTGACCGGTCCTATGCCGAACACTGGTCAAGGCTAGTCGAGGGCCTCTTTTTGGGCTTAACTTCATCGGAACACTTTAGCACATTTCACTGGGACTACACACTTCACACTCACATTTTTTTCAACAACCGCACTTTTCCACCTTTTCTCTTCAACTGCTCTCTTTGACAAATTCTCCTCAACTGCTCCTCTCTCCAAATTCTAGCTTTTTTTCCGATCGGCGGGACACCTCCCACTCTACTTGATTTTTTTACAATCTTGAGTCTAAATGGCCCAGTGCGACAATCGCCACACCCACCTTCGATGCTCATTGGTGAACTGTCCAGCCAGTGGCCACAAACTTTTTGGCACCCTTAATTTAACCAGGCACCTCGGTGTCTACCATGAGTCCCAGTTGTCGAAATTCAAGCTACCACACACGAAGCGTGACTGACAGCCCCCATAAATTTACAGTCGTAAAGATTTCAACAAGAACGAAAAATCATGCGTCAAGCATAGATTATGTAACACTTTCCAACGCTTCCAAAATAATTTTACAAATCATACCGTTTAATAAGCTAAAAGATAACATCTAAGTAATCCGAATACTTTTCATCAGCCCTGTATAGGATCTATAGATTTGTGTATATACTACATAGGATGCTAAATTTGAGTTCAGTTAAGAAACGCGTAGCACAGTTTAAAATTCTCCGTCTGGAGTTAAATAATACGGAAATGTGTTCGCGAACTTTTGTGCTTCCCTGTATAGGATCTACAGAATTTATACACACCACGTAATAGACAAAAAGCGAGTTAAAATTAAAATCGCGTTCAGTAACTTAAAACGCACTTCCAGGAATTATTGTTAACAGACAGTAGAGAATTCTTGTGTGTGTCCCTGTAAATGAACGATGACTGCTATACACACAATATTCTGTAGTAAGCCTCTTGTAATGCACCTTATATAAATTTTAATGCGTTTAAAATAGGGAAACATTATTTAAATAAACCGCAGACGATTTTTCTCCATAGACGTAATGTAACGGAATTCTTTTGACTGTCCCTGTAAAGTAACTATAAGTGCTATGCACACACTATTCCATATTAAGCTTCTTCTAATGCACCTTAGTGATATATATAAATTTCAATGCGTTTAAAATAGTGAAACATTATTTAAATAAACCTCAAGTGATTTTTCCCCATAGACCGCAATGTAATGGAATTCTTTTGAGTGTCCCTGTAAAAAAAGTATAAGTGCTACACACTTCCGTTGAAATAGGGAACATGCTATAGATAACGACTATAACATATAAAAATTGCAGAGCAATCCGAGCATATTTGCGGGAGTTAGAGCACGGACAGACGGCCAGACGGCAGACGGCAGACGGCAGACGGCCAGACAAACCGAGGTCATAAACACTTTTCAACTAGGTTGGAAAGTGTTAAAAATGGCTCCAACCCACCTTCTGCGTCTGCCAACGTTCATAAAAATGCCAGTCATTTTGCTAGTTAAATTTCTACCAACCATTGTACCGCCATGATGTCTAGATAATTACAGTGTAGCATAAAAATGTATATAAAAAAACACAGTAATTACTAATTATACTTATATATATAAATGCAAGAAGAAACATTTACTTATACTAATTATAAAATTACAAAAGAACACTCAATATATACATATAAATTTCCAAGTGTATAACACAAAAAGGTGGTGAACACTTTCCACCACTAGAAATTTGAAATTTGGCATTGTAGTTACTTATAAGATGTAAATGCTCTCTAAGAACAAATTTTAAAAAAAAATTCGAAATTTAAAAGGGTGAAATGAGCGAAAAGCGTTCTAAAAACATTTTAAATTACAATTTCTGTGGAATTTCTGGAACTACAGAACCAATTTCAAAAGTGATGGTGGCAAATTGATGGTGACAATTCCTGCTCCAACATTTCTCTTTAATAAAAAGCTATGCGTAGCTGACGACTGGGTTTTTCGCTAATCGTTGCCACAGATTAATCTCGGAAAATGAAACATTTGAATTTACTGAAAAAATAATAGCTCGAAAAGTATTTGTCAGAAAATTGTTAGGCAAACTGCGTTTGAAATGTAAAAAATTGTGTTTTTCTTGATATAAATTTCAAATCTAATGATTATGCCGTTTTTCAAATACTGAATTTCAAAAATTACCAAATTTCAGAATGGAGTAGTACCATTAGCGAGATCTTCACGCGTAAAAAGATAATGATAAGGGCAACGTATCCTGACGTGTATATTGGCTATAGCACGAGTCACGAATTATAGTAGCCCTATTACTCTGTTAAAATATAAAAGTGAATTATAAAATGTCAATATCTTATTTGATTAAAGGTTCGTTAAGAGAAACTGACCAGCGTAGCTTGCTAGTCTATAATAATTCTTTATGAGTAAAGTAAACTTAAGGGGCCGCACTCACATATTGAAATAGAAACAAAAATTTGAATTGTTAATTGAATTCCTAGATTTGAAATATTTCAATTCTAAAGGAAATTCGAAGTTTAGATACTAAAGGACTATGCACAAATTATATAATAATGTGGCCCCAGTAGAATTGACTGAAATTTTCTTATGTTGTTATAGTTAATGCGGTGGCGATCAAATGTCTGAACGGACACAATCCTTAAAAACGACCACACTGAAAAAAAAAAATTTTTGATTTTACGGTGTAATACTGGCAGCTGGGGTGTCAGTACGAGGGCAGTTTGATAAGTTCTCGGCCTAACACAGAAATGAAACAAGTATGAAAAAAAAAAAAAAACGTTGTTTGTAAAGTATGATCCTTTAGATGACATGCCGTCGAGTTTCAGACGCCTGAGTTTATTGGTTATTGCTTGGCCATAAAGTAAAGTAAACAACTTTTGACATTTTCGAAAAATGGAAAAGATTGAAGTTTGAGCTGTCATAAAATACTTTGTTAAAAAATATTTAACCCCCACGAACATACAAAAAGAGTTAACAGTCTATTATTAAAGGATTCTTGTCCTTGATATTCGACGATAAAAAAGTGGGCTGCTGAATTTAAACATGGTAGGAAATCAATTCACGATGATGAGCGCTCAGGACGCCCAAAAACCGCTAAGACCGACAAAATCGTCTCAAAAATTCACAATGCCGCCGTGTTGAATGATCGCCGATTGAAGATACGCGAACTTGCTGACATTGCAAACATTTCGATAGACCGCGTCCTCCACATTTTACACGATGTTTTGGGTATGAAAAAACTTTCCGCTCGATGCGTGCCGCGCTAGTTGAACGTCGACCAAAAACGCAAAAGAATGAACATTTCTCAAGAGTCTTCTGAAATGTATTGTGTTGAAAGTTAAAAAATGAAATGAAATATTGTCAAATGTCTTGCATTTTCTTTTTCAGGCCCAGAACTTATCAAACCAAAGCCAAAACTTTTTTTTTTTTTTTTTCAGTGTAGTTTTGATGCCTATGACTATCGAAGCATCTTAATTCATATTACATAATAGCTCACAACCTTCCGCGTTTTTTTTTTTTTTTTTTTTTTTTTTTTTTTTTTAAATAAACATAATTGAAAGTGAAATAGAGCGATACAGATACAAGTAGTGAAACTATACAGTAGTGCTATACAAAACATCAGTAGTTTGTAGCGAACACTGAGAACACTATACTTCGGGGGAAAAATTGCCATTCTTCTAGTCACGTGGTCGCAACTTACTTCTTTTGTCCAAAATGTGTTCTGCGTAACAATTTGCGAATTAACGCGTATTACTGATTGTTTTACTGTTTATTACTGTTAATTTTACGGTATAATACTGGCAACTGGGGTGCCAGTATTATACTGTAAAATCAGCACTTTTTTTATTACAGTGTGGCTTTGCGCGGGTGGACAATGTGTAGATTACAATGTAGGGTAGAGTTAATTTAAAAAAAAATGTTCTAAATTGGGTAAAAGTGGGAGCGAGACAAAATTGCAGTACTTTACAAATTTTAAACTTTAAATAAAAGTTTGTAAATATGTGATAAAAAAAAAAAAAAATCTGTTTATTTACATACTGAAACTAATAAATTAATTTTAATATAGCAAAATCAGCTGTCTTCGCCCGAGTTAACCTTGGCCTTCCGGGTAACATAAGTAAAAATGTAATATCCTAAAAATACGCCTATCACAATAACGCATTCGCGTTCATAAACCGTCAAAATGATAATCAGAAAAAACGTATGTTATTTTGACGCGATCATACTAAACCCCTCAGCTTTATAAATGATTTTTAAAAAATTCCTTTTAAAAATGTCTTAAGCAAAATATCTAATAAAAAATATGCAATAGTTGTCTTATTCGTCTAATCTTCCATAATCGGGCTCTTATCCGATGTTTAACCCCCTTAATTTCTAAAATTGCAGAAATACGTGTTTAACTATTTTTTGAGTAGATTTAGTATCTTGAATTTCATGTTCCTACCTAAAACTGCTACTAAGATATGGCAAAATGACCTAAAACGTTCGACCCTCCATTTAACCTCCTTAGTGGGTGAATTTCTAAAATCGCTAAAATACATGCTTAACTATTTTTTTTTTAGCAGATTTGTTATCATGAATTTCATGCTCCTACCCAAAACTGCTGCTGAGATATGGCGAAATGACATAAAACGTTCGAGTGTGCTTTCGTAAGTGTTCGATTCGGACCTTTGGGCTAGCGACCCATGGTAACTCCGAAGTCGAGCGTCAGGCGTAGCTGCGAGCCGGTTGGGTTTTAAAAAGCGTCTCGTAGGTCTTATCCCTCGTACCCGGACTACATCTGGGGGATGTCACGACCGGCAACGGCTAGCTAAGGCAAAAGAAGATATAGAAGCTACAACTAAATTGCTCCATTTTTGTGAAAAAAGGGCAAACAATGGAATATCGTCTGCTATCCGAAATGGTGAACAAATAAATATCTTTATTTTATTTTATTTTATTTTTAATAAATCGATTTAATGATTTTTAGTGCATTCTCTTTAACATCATTTTACTTTGCTGCATTTCATAACTTTTTGTATATTTACTATTGAAATAACATTTGAATCTGCAAATTTGGCCGTTTACATTGTTTTTATTTTCAGTCAATCTAGTGTGGTCATCTTGCATTTTGAATAATTTGGATTGTTTAATTAATAATATTTCATTTATTAGGACTACATTATTTAATTTGTAATTTGACTCTGCTATCTGGCATTGTAATTTCATTGTGTTTGGTCAATTTCTTATGTTTCAATGGTTTAATTTTAGATTAAGTTTATATATATATACACTGCTCAAAACAATTAAAGGATACTTGAAGTTTTGTATAAAATAAAGATATAAACGAAATTTTTTTTGCCGAAAATAGAAGAAGAGAATCACAAATGCAAATTTTTCTGGTTTTCAAACTGTGGAGTATGCAAATTTCGAGTTCGACGTCAAAAACGTCGCTTCAGCGGCAGCGAATGAAATTTGACTTTCAACTGGATAAAAGAAAATGAAGACAAGGATGATCGGCATTCAGTGATTGCTTTGTTTCGATGAGTACGATGTCTCAGCGAAGCCATTTGACCGATTCAGAAGCTTGGAGAATTGTTGATAGGTTAGAAGGGGGCCAAACTCAAGCCGAAGTAGCGCAACACATTGGAGTGTCACAAAGTGTCATTTCCAGGATCTTGAACCGTTTTTTGGAGAGTGGATGTGCAGGCCGAAGACCAGGGCAAGGTCGTAGACGGGCAACAACGCCCAATGAAGATCGGTATTTAGCGTTAACAGCTCGGAGACACCGAAACATGAACGCTACTCTTCTCCAACAACACCTTCGCTCGGCTACAGGCACCACGATTTCAACTCAGACTGTCCGAAACCGGCTCCATGCTGTAGGTCTGTATGCTCGCCGACCGATGGTATGTGTTAGATTAACATCAAGGCATCGTCGCGACCGCAGGGAGTGGGCAACCGAGCATGTCAACTGGAGGAGAAATGAATGGAGCAATATTCTGTTTTCTGACGAGTCCCGTTTTTCTGTGCATCCGGATAATAGGCGTATTTTCATCTGGAGGGACCGTGGCAGTAGGAATAATCCTGCATTCGTGCACGAAAGTGTCAGATTTGGCGGTGGAGGAGTGTTGGTGTATGGTGGCATCTCCATTGACGGGCGCACTGACCTCTACATCATTCGAGATGGAGCTCTGACTGGTCGCCGATATAGGGATGAGATCCTCAGACCTATTGTAGTCCCTTACGCTGCAGCAATCGGAGATAACTTCATTTTAATGGACGATAACTGCAGGGCACATCGTGCAAACCTGGTGGAGGATTTCCTTTTCGAGGAAGGAATCGTTCGAATGGAATGGCCAGCGTGTTCTCCAGACATGAATCCAATCGAGCACGTTTGGGACGCTCTAGGAAGACGAGTTTCTGGCCGCCAACAACCCCCACAAACTCCCCAAGAACTGGAAATAGCTCTTCTGGAAGAGTGGGGCAGAATACCCCAACTCGTCATTAATAGCCTCATTGAGTCCATGCCTCAAAGGTGTTCAACGTTGCTGGCCGCCCGTGGAAACCATATCCCCTACTGAAAATGATTTTCTTTGAAGAAAACACCTTTTCTTATTCTTTTTTTCTCATATGCACAAATTGTGTTTTTTTCCTTTTGTACACAAATGCGCAATAAAATGCATTTTTTTCTGCCAAACATGTGTAATTTATTCTCATATAACCTACTATGTCTGTCGACCATGTATCAATCAGCTAAAAAGTTTCCCAGATACAAAATCCACCTAAAACTGCAATATCCTTTAATTGTTTTGAGCAGTGTATATATAATGGTTAATTTTTGCAATAAGTTTATATATATATATATATATATATATATATATATATATATATATTAAATATTATTATTTATTTTATTTTATTATAATTAGAGAGGGGTTTTTTTGTGTGTGTGTGTTCATTTTTTAATAGAACCTGGCGATATTTATATGTTGATTTATAAAATTATCTTAGCATAAAAAGTTTCTTATCAATAAAGTTTCCGCATCAGAAAGTTGCGTACAATAAGGTCTTGATATTAATTATTTATTTATGTTTGATAGTTTAAATACTAGAAAGTTTTGTAGATGCGTAGGGAAAGTGTGTGGGGGGGGGGGGGGGGGGGGGGAATGACTACATTCAATAAATAAAAATCTTTAAATAGATACAGAAAATCCACCTTTTCTATGATTGGTTGAAAAATATTTTATCTCTAGGCAAATGACTCAAATTTTTGTAGGTGATATACATGACCAAAAAATGACATTTGTATCTTACATATGTATGACAGAATTAATTGTATAATAATGATATTAAAACAGTGATATAAGTAAACAAAAAGATAATACTTACTGTTACATGCAAACGTAACACTTGCAATTGCAAAGCTTATTGCAACCCAAAATTATACGTAAACATTACTTTTGCATGTAATTTTCAGTGCAAATTAACATTTATTAGGGTTCAAATTAAAATTAATTTGGGTGCAAATTACATGTAAATGTTGCGTTTGTATGTAATTTTGGGTTGCAAAAAGCTTTGCAATTGAAAGTGTTACGTTTGCATGTAACCAGTAAGTGCCTGAAGTCTTTAAAATATATCTTAGGTAAAAATATGAAAAAATAAGATAAATAATACATGGATGGGGGGGAGGGGGGGAGAGGGAGGGTAAATATATATGTATATCAACAATAAATTTTAATTTTTACGGCTATGCTATTAATAATGCTGTAAATTAACGGCAAAAACTGCTGTAAAACTAACAAATTTATTGTAAAATAAAATAACAAAACTGTTGTAAAGTTAACTGCAAAAGAATGCTGTAAAATTTACAAATGTACTGTTACCCATGAAAAACAAAACTGTTGTACATTTACAGCAAAATGTGCTGGCACCCATATTGCCAGCATTTTTAGCTGTAAAAATACTGTTTTTTTTTTTTTTTTTTTTTTACAGCTAGCTCTCCGACTTCTCTCTCTAAAAAAAAAAAAAAAAAAAAAAAAAACTGATATTATTTTTAAGAGGAAAAACAGTTTAAACAACAATTTCGATCGGGTTGGGTTGGGTTGATTATTGACGGCCAATTATCTACACATGGGATATAGGCCCGGGGGGAGTGCCCTTCGTGGGGGTCTTTCTAAGGGAACCTAACCCGTATTTACGCATGGATAAATCCACGGCTCGAAGAAAACCACGAAAACTCCGAACGATTAGGCCGACGGGCGCGATTGGGATTCAATTTCGATCGGTAAGTAATATTTGAATAATTCCACTCACTTTGTCAAGAAAACTGCCATGAAGCGCCACCAACCTGTCCATTCTGAAGCTTTCTTTGTGTTTAATCACAATTCGAGCTCCTGAAAAAGACAGATTTTTATCATGAGCAACAATATCTTAGGAATGAATAAGGATCTATGAACGATTTTGAACCATTATTGATCGTAAAATGTACAAAAAAATTAACAAATTCATTGGTTCATATGAGTATAAAAACACATTTTTTCTCATATACAGGTTGCATAGGAAAGTCCTTTTATCTACATAGGCGTAACCAGGGGGGGGGGTGCCCTGGGTGGCCGGGCACCCCCCCCCCCCCCCCCCCGCTCACGCAGATACACGCAGAATTTTTAAACCGAATTTAAATAATCAAAATACATAAAAAACAATGAAAGCAAGGTTACAAAAAAGAAATAGATATTATTTTTTATTTTTCATATATCATCACTCCTGTAGAACACAATCATTTCTCAAATATCATGATACATTAACTGATAATTAATATTTTTCGTTTTACATTTGTGCTCATTCAGCAGTATTTTATAAAGTAAAATATTTTAGGATCCGAAATATTCCGTACGCAGTCGCCAGACACTACTGGCGCGTCCTTTTGGTAACGTTTGCAAGGCGTCAGTTGCATTAGATGTTCACACTGACAATAGAGTTTTTTTTTTATCAGTGAAAGTATTTGCAGAAAACAGAAGCACAGAAGCATTTCCAATTACATATGGAAGCTATGCTTAATTTTTTTTTATCTTTTAAGTAAAAGAAAAGAAAAAAAAGACGCAACAAACTGGTAAATTATAAAGCCAATCCTTTGAGGGTTTTCGAGAAGAGAAAATTCTGTTGTTTTGTTCAGTTTTAGTTTTTCATGCTCTTGTGCTTGTATCATTCCGAAATAGGCCAAATGAAAATTATATTTAATTTATTTAATACTTCACACTTTATCATGTGTATTTAAAAATATGGGGCGGCCTGCAAAAAGAAAAAAAAAGGTTAGAAAAATCTGCAAAAAAGTGCAAGACAATTGAGGATGTTTTAAAACAGAAAATAATTGTCCAACATGGCGTCAAATCTTCAGAAGCCACAGTCACCAAAATAAAGTAAGAATAGTTTATACTCGCTTAAAGCTGTTGTCAAATTCCCTGCTCAACAAATGCGAAATTTTCTGACACATTTTCTGACTTATTTTTAAACGTAAAGGCACAAAATTGGCAGGCCTGTCTATTGAAGCGATTTGGAATCGAATTACGTTTTCCTTTTTTTGATAAATAAAATACTTTTCGAGTTATAAGTGACTTTAGTCATGTGACGGCAGGTTTTTCTCCTTTCTCTTGTTGTCACGTCCGGAAATTTGGTTCAAAACACCAACTTTAATAGTATTTTCTGATTACCAATCAATGGAAAAAAAACTTTCGATTACAACATTTCTGAATAACAACACCTGCCACAGTTTCATACATTTTCGAACAAAAAAGAATTAAAAAATGTGTCAATGCATTTTCCAATAAAAAAAGAATTAAAAAATATGTCAGAAAGTGTCCCTTTGGATTTATTTTGGTTTTATGAACAAATAACCTATGAATTCTGGAAAAAAAATTTATTTTTTTTTTAAATTCAATAATTTTTTGTTAAGGTGGTCTGGGATAAATTTTTATATATGTATATTTTATTTATAAGTATGTTTCATTATTATTTTTTAAAACTCTACATATTCAAATCCTTTCCGAATGTAAATTTAAAAAAAAAAATAATAATTTTTAAAAACGAATGTATGCCGTATTTAAAATTGATGTATGGTAGATGTGCCAGTAATGAACGCCCTTCCAGTAATGGACACCCCTGAATATTTTTGGATTATAAAAAAATAACCAATAAAAATTTTGTTTTATTTTATTTTTTCATAACTCCCCCTTGTATGTTTTATAATCTGGGTTATTGTTGACACTCATAATCAAACCTATCAGGAAGCAGAAAATAATGTTTCACAGTTCCACTGTTTTTCTGTGAAAATCTTGATGAACATGCTAAGAGCTCACTTCATTTAATTTATATCTTCCTTATTTTCTTGCAAAAATTGCATGTTTTTGTTTAGATAGTAATATAGAACTTTGAATTTCATATATCAATGGCCATTTACAAAATTTCATGTATTGTTAAGCTTTTAGGACCGGTCTCCATTACTGGAATGCTTAATTAGTCCCTTTCCAATAACAGACACCCCATGTGGCCAATACTAAAAGTGTAATTTCAGTAATGCATAAAATCTTTTATTTAACTGAAAAGCTAATTAATCAAATTTAATTTTTAAATTTTACTTAGTAGAATGTAATAAGCACCTTTTTTTTTTTAATAAAAAAATTTTAGATTGTTTTTTTTTTTTGTTTTTTTTTTTTTTTTTTACTATGCCAAATCAACCAAAAAATTTCAATATTCAACCTGACCATTTCGGATTTTAATGTTACCGTCAGGAATCATTCTCCCTGATGATATAAATGAGAATATATCTTTAATTATTTTTTATTTCATTAGATTTACAAACAATTTTTTAAATTTCGAAAATTCGTCATCTTTTGGCTTACATAAACGTTTTCAATTTTGATTTTCTCAGATTGTATCAGGCGTAGAGTGTTGTTTGACCACTCATTTTAAAGAGAATTTCACAAGGTTTCATTTGATATGCAAGTTGCTTGATTTAAAAAAAATTACATTTTTAAAACTTAAAAATTTTTAGATTGTGTTTTTTTTTAATATTATAAGTTTAAACTTTTGAAATCTTTAGAGTGGTATCTCAATGGGATCTGGAGTTATGAAATAAAAGCTGAAGATTATCATACACACACATACGCACACACATGTATGTTAGAGATGAGATAGGCTCGGGCTTGATTTTTAAACCAGTCTTCGGGTTCAGACTCACTTTCTGAAACTGACAATATTATTTATTCTCGTATATATAAAGACTTATATATAATAACTTTAAAAATTACTTATTGTAGTTGCAGTCATTTTAATGCTCTTTTGATCAGAATGAAGGGAAACAGACATCTTGTTTTTTTTTTTTTTTTTTTTTTTTTTTTTTTTAGCATTAGAATGCTATCTCAAAAAAAAAAAAATTCATATTGTCTGGCATTGACGGCGGCTGTTGAAATGACGCCAATCCGAAGAGCGGGAATATTTTTTTTTCGATTTTCGTTGACAGTAGGAAATGTTTTAATTGAAACGTTTATTTATTATTTTTTTTCTTTTGGAGATCTGTTGCAAAATGAATATTTTATTTCGTCTTTAGTCAGCCAGCATTAGTTTAAGGTTTGCAATTTTTTTAGTATTTTATAGTGGGCGAGTCATAATCGCTCTTCATATGAAAATAACTTTAGTGATTCTTACGTCGATTTTTCATCATGAACTCTGCTCATGCTGCGGCTCTGCTATGCACATTGTCGAAGTCACTTTCATTCGTAAGTAGATATAACCAGGGCCGTAGCTAGAGGGGTGCCAGGGGGGGGGGGGGTCTCAGCACCATCTGAAAAATTTTGAGCCCCCCCTGGGGAAATTGCCAAGGTCACCAAATGAAATACTGTTTCAAAAATCCAAATGAAACTCTGTTCAAAAATTAAACTTAGTTTTTTTTTTTTTTTTTTTTTTTTTTACAGTTTTGCATAAATTAAATTGTAGTATTTGTTTAAAAACTGCAAATAAGTGCTTCAATATGCGCGCATTCTATCTGCACATACTCAGAATTAGCAACCTTTTGCTGATACAAACATTGACTTTTGCGTTAGTTATGTACTGAAATTTTTCATTTTGCAGCGTTTTCCATTATTAGCATAAAACGAAGTTATTCTAATGAGTTTGATAGTAAATATGATGCTTATGATAAACATTATGTATCCTATTTGAGTCATCCTAGTTTAAATATATATAAGATCCTTAATTTATGAATGATACTAATGAAAAAAGCTAATAGCCAATTTAAATACAAGTGGTTTTGGTATTTGAATAATTTTAAAATGCAAAATACATCCTTGATTTTTCTAATGTTTTTTTATCATATAAAAACATAACTTTAGAATCTTTAAGTGCAAGGAATATTCAGAAAAAAATTAAAGGTTGCAACTCTTTTGAACTGTGAGCTTTTTATTTACTTACTATTCACCTATTATTTCTCTAGTATAATTTTACACTAAAAATTTTCATTCTGCAGCCAGTGATGTAGTTGTAAAAAAACCAGAGGACATACGTCGCTGTAGGCAGAGGGAGTATATGCTAAAGAGCTTTTGCCCTAAAGAGTATATGCTATAGTGTTTTTGAGAAGTGGGTATACGGTATTCCTTAAAATAATCCAGAAAATATACGGCGTATCCACCGTATATCCTTCATTACATCCCTGTCTGTAGCTTTTACTTTTCTTAGAATGAAATAAAGTTATTATAAACAGTTTAATAAGAAACGCAGTGCCTACAATATGAAAAAATCCCAGACAGCTCAGCATACAGGCGCAAGTAGATTTCGAAGACGCAAAACCGTAGGGTGCCTGTTTATTGGAAATTTCAGAAGAAATGACCTTTTTACCATGACTCGGCAGTTGGGACCGCCCACTTTAAAACTACCTGTATCTGTAGGCAAAGCCGGTAGGGATTTCTTTTTTTTTTTTTTTTTTTTTGCGGTAAGGGTTGGTCCTATAAAAAACTTGTAGATAATATTAAGAGGATTTATAATAAATTTAAGCGGATTTAATATCTTATGTGAAATGACAAAGTTATGAATTTTTTTCTTCTTAAACCCCTAATCCCCCCCTCGAGGCCATTTTTAATGATATCAAAATCTGTCATAAATAAATTTCGGTCCTTTTCCTAGAAGTAATAATAACTTTAAACGGATTCGATATGTATCATAATTAAGAAGTTATGGGTTTTTCTGCACGAAAATCCCCTCATTCCCCCCTCCTTGCTTCAATTTTGTCCATTAACGAACTTGACCGAGATTTTATGCCCCTTGATTTAATGTATTAGTTTGGAAGAGATTTGTGCATAATTATTGAAGTTATCGTGTCCATAAAAAAGTGATATAGATAGATAAAAGTTTTGAACTGGGGGTGGTTTTCGATTCTGGGAGTCATGATCGGCATAGATCTGCAACAATTTTCCATAAATTTCAACATAGGGGAGAATGTAATATGTAGTATTTCTTACAAAATCTACCTAATATGCCCTAATTTACTTTTATATATATACTTTGATCATATATACCTGTGTTTGTGCGTGCATGTCTCAGAGAGTGAGAAATGGTATGAGCACCCCCTACATTTTCTTGAGTACCCCCTATTGTTTGCTTCTTACAGCCCTGGATATAACTTTGTTATACCGATAGAAAGCAATAGAGCAGTGTTTCCTCTTTTCCTATAAAAGCATCGGATCATTCAGATAACGTGTCAATTACAGTGTTAATATTTAACCTGATTTTCGGGGGCACTAGAATCACAAAAGATTGTTTTGAGGAAGGAACCTATTAAAATTAAAAATCTACACATTTTATAGGAAATAGACAAACACTGTTTGATTCTTCGGCATATTAATGGTAATTTCTACAAATATCATGCATTTATTCATAAAACGCACTTCGTTAATGTGTCCTTCAGAATTGTTTGTTGGGGAGGGGGTGAAAAATATGAGAATCCTTTTACGGAAGTAAAATTTCATTTGGTACCAAATTTCTCTTTTGATAAGATTGAATGTAAATTTCCAAAAAAGTAATTATGTTCTTGAGATTAACAGTTATTTTCATGTAAGAAGATGTTTAAAAATAAGATACTATTACTTTAAAACAAATTTTAAATATTATGCATTTTTTTTTCTATTGCATATTTTCAGTATTGGGCTCGGGCTGTAGGGACACAAAATATTGCGGACTCCGAAAAGAGGGCCGAACTCATCTTTAATGTATGTATGTGTCTGTTTTCAGTTCCGTTATCTGTTTCAAATAAAAATCTGGGCACCCCCCCCCCCCACGTAATAAGCTGGTTACGCCTATGATCTATATTAATAAAAGCAAGTTCGTCTGCCGGTGCGTGCGTGTCTGTCTGTTTGTGCGTGATGGGTGAGAAAATCTATGTTCCATATAGATGAAGACAGGTCACAATGCACTTGAGACTCAGATGTAGGATTTTTGGATTAGAGTTTTTGTTATTTTATATTGAAAACGTAATTTTGCGTATTTTTTCCAATTTTCCAAGTTCGTCAACGATTATAAGCCAGTCAGAAATGCAATTTAAATTCGATCTTTTAGCCCAATACACTAAATCTTACCCTTTTTTCATAAAGTTTATTGGGAATTCGTACAACGATTTTTTAATTTTTAAGAATTAATTTTAAAAGATCCCTTTCGGCAAAAAGGAGGCCTTTGATTTTTATTAAACGATTTCTATTTAAAATATTTGCCATCCAGTATTATATTTTGTATCCATGTATAGAGCAAACGTTTATGAATCATTAAAAATATATTAAAACCCTGAATTTTAAGTAATTTTTAGAGAAATTAACACAACATGAAATTTTCGAGCCCAAATTGTCGAAAAATTCTATAACGATCTATATAAATGAAAATCAACAAAGGTATAAGTGAAAATCAACCTACGTGATCCACGAGTAAACATAACAGAAACTGAAGAGATAATCCCAGTGATGACAGATGAAGTTGATGCATGAAAAAAAGTAAATACTCTAGCGAAAATGGAATTACAATTGACCTTATCAAAGAAGCAGGAGACGAATTTGCAAAAATACTAACCTTACTGTTTTCCAAATATCTCGAGAAATCAGATGTACCAGAAGATTGGAATAATGGATGGTGTTACTTTATAAAAAAGAGGAAAAGGAAAACATTAAAAACTATCGTCCAAAAAATATTATAAAATTTTCACCAAAGTTTTAACGACAAGACTTGAATCAGCTCTGGACTCAGCTCAACCTAGAGAACAAGCAGGATTTTGAAGTGGATTTAGCACAATGGATCATATTCAAACAGTAAGGGAAGTTATAGAAAAACATAAAGAATATAATTTACCTCTCTGCCTTGCCTTTATTGATTATGAAAAGCATTTGATTCGGTCTACACATCTACAGTAGTTGCTTCTCTGGAGGACATTGGTATAGACAAACCTTACATCAATATCATAAAGAAGATTTACAAGAAAACAACAGCCACCATCCGTTTGGACAAAGGAAAAGGGAAGATCAAGCTTGGAAGAGGAGTAAGACAAGGAAACACCATTTCGCATAAGCTTTTTACTGCTGTCTTAGAAAGTATTTTCAAGAAGCTGTATTAGGAAAACAAAGGGATTAGAATAAATGGGGAATATTTAAGCCATCTCCGGTTTGCTGATGGCATTTTAATTTTCAGTAATAGCCCTGAAGAATTGGAAAATATGCTAAACGATTTGGCAGAAGCTAGCACTAATGTGGGATTAAAAATAAATTTGGGAAAGACTAAGGAGATGTTCAATTCATTTGCATCAAAAAAGGAAATTGTCTACAACAACACCTGAGATTAAAGAAGTGCAAAGTTATGTGTACCTTGGACAAGAAATATCATTGGACAACAGTATCATGAATGAAATCAATAGAAAAATAAGAAATGGATGGAGTGCTTTTGGGAAGAACAATATTATTCTGAAGAGTAACATGCCTCTTTGTTTGAAAAGAAAGGTGTTTAACCAATATGTTTTGCCTGCACTGAGCAGAAACATGGACGCTAACAAAACGGATGGTACAAAGATTACAAACAACACAGCGAAGTATGGAAAGATGTATACTAGGCATAACCAGAAGAGACAGAAAGAGAATAACTTGGATAAGAAGTCAGACGAAAGTTTTTGACATCATTGAGAGAATTAAACGGCTAAAATGGAAATGGGCTGGGCACATTGCAAGAAGAGAAAACAATAGATGGAGCACAAACACCCTACAGTGGTATCCCAGAGATGTAAAACGACCAAGAAGACGACCTCAAGTAAGATAAAATGACGAAATCAGAAAAGTGGCCAGTGTTAACTGGATGACTGAAGCACTAGATAGGCAACAATGGAAAAATCTGGGGGGAGACCTACATCCAGCAGTGTATTGAAAACGGTTGATGATGATGATGATGATATATATATCTGACATATGTCATGCTGTAACTCTCTTATTTATGAATAGATTCGGATGTGACTGAGTATGTGTATAGGATATACCAAGGTCTCGAGCGAGTTCGTTGCCCAGCTTCATTCGCCATCTTGTTTTAAAATGTCGGCCACTAAAAAATATTAATTTTTGAAATATTCAAAAAGGTGTACAAAAAAATTATAAATTGAAAAAAATTGTTTCTGTTAAGTGTTAGAACGTGATACAAGGATTCTGGAACATTTTTTGTTTTGGTGATATCTTTAAAAATGGCTGAGATAGGGCAGTTTGAAGTTCTAGGGTGGCTGAGATTTTGAAACAATCTGATATTTGTTATGCTGTAACTCTCGTATTTATGAACCTATATGAATGTGACTGATCATGCTTACAGAACACACCAAGGTCTCCAACGAGTTCGTTGGCCAGCTTCATGCGCTATCTTGTTTCAAAATGGCGGCAAGTTAAAAAAAATTTAAAAATTCAAAAATATATATATATAATTATAATTTGAAAACTTTGTTTCCGTTAAGTGTTATATCGTGATACAAGGATTCCGGAACATTTTCTGTTTTGGTTTTATTTTAAGAAATGGCTGAGATATGGAAGTTTGAAATTCTAGGGTGGCTGACATTTTGAAACAATCTGAGTTTTGTTATGCTGTAACTCCCATGCTGAAATTCGAATTCAAATTCCGTATTAACGAAACCGGGGATTGAATCTTCTATAATCGTGTTCCAAGCATGTTAGCTTCGGGTGTTTGAGTAAAACGAGTTGAATTTTTAGAAACATGGACTATGAAAGTTACCTTTTCCTTCCGGTACAGGCCGGAAGGACTTTATTATTATTATTATTATTATTTATTTATTTTTCGAAGACATGTTTAAGGGTTCATCTTTTTATTAATTTTTTTATTTTATTTCAGATTTTTAACTACTGCACGTTTTAACGAAATAATTTATTTTTACGATAGTTAATTTAATGATTTATGAGACATGTTCAAATTTTTCAGGTTATTTTTTCTCTTTTGTTTATTTTCGTAAAGTTAATGTTCCGATTTTGCATGTTAATGAAGAGGCCCCGTTATAGTGATTACCCTATTAACGACCACTCAATACGATGTCAAAAACAGTGGAGCTTCCACTATTAGGATCGTTTGTCTGTATATTATATTTAAGGTAATTTTAGATATATTTTTTAAGTAATCCCGGGTAGCACCATTACCAGCACTGGGAGAGTCTGCTAATGCTGAAATAATTCCTGAATTTCTGGTAATTAATAATAATTTGAAATTGTTACAATTATAGTAATTTTAAAATAAATCTGCACTGTCATTTCTTCTGTTTTGCATGCTGAAACGATCTCTGAGAGCTCTGATGGAAAAAAAAATCCCCCCCCCCCCCGCAGCATAATAGGGGTATTTAATTTTAAAAAAAAAAAGCTATATAATGTAATTTCAGACTGTTTCCTAATCACACGTATAGTGTTTTCTAGCATATTTTCAAAATTTTAATTAACTGGAGCTAAAACTGATAAAAGATAGGAATTTCGAACAGGTATGCTAATATTCTTCCAAGGATCCAGCCGAAATTTATTTTCGTTTTGAACATTTTTCGCTGCAAAAAAGCTTATTTCTCGTAACTATAACATTGATATATTTTTTATAATAATTGTAAATTTGCAATTGAGGGAAAACCAATTGATTATAATATTTTGTCTGTTTTTTAGGGTTTCGTTCATCTGACCTGACGAAACCCTATTCGTCTCACGCCTCTGTCTGTCTGCCTGTTACAGTATTCGTTCTCGGAAACTGTATAAGTTAGAGACTTGAAATTTTGCATACTGTGACGGGTCCGATGTTATATGTATGTAGATGTAGCCCTGGCCTTCAAAATGGAACCGCTCTCATAGTAATCTCGTAGTAGCTCTCATAGTTTATAGTAATATAGTATAATTTATTATATTATGTACGCCAACAACAAAATACATATTCTTGAATAAATTCCCAACGATAAATAAAAAAGGGTGTTCGTTAAGCTTATAATTTAGCATCAAATAAAGTCGAGTCCAGTTCCCATCAAAGTTTATGCTCGCAGCACAAAAGAGTCTAAAAGTTTACTCCAAGATTGGGCGGGAGGGAAAATCTGTCCACTAGCTGGGACCCTTCACAGAAACTTCTCGGAGTCAAGATTCACTTGCAAATGGACTGGAATGCGTATTCTCGCCGTCCTAAAGAAACGGCAGCAGTTCTCACTCTGTAGACACGGCCGACATACATCAACACCAAAGCATTAGCCAGACAAGGGTTTTTTCCGACAGGGATCTTAGATAATCAATCGAAGTATTCCACCTCCTGCCCGGAGTTACGACTCCGCTTTGCAGATTCAGACCAACTGAATACTATTTCAATCACTAACTAACTACCTCTACAACCGGTCTCTGCATTCTAATATATCTTCTGTTTTTCGCCTGGAAACAATAGAAGTTTCTCTAGCCAGTAGTAGCTCTGAAAAATGAGGTCACTGAAAAAGTCTGCTATTATTGGAGAATAAGAATTTCTCACGGTGCCATTTCGATTGCCTGTTTCACTTTACTCCGCGTCCTTCACTCTTACAAATAGATACTCGAATTCCACGAAATTTTCTTCGTTTATAACGAAACTGTTTCCTGAGAAATACTCCGAGTAAATATTTCGTCAAATCGAGTAAATTTGCATCCTCAAAATTATGAAGAAATTAGTTTCGTCAAATTGTTTCTTCGAAAGTTCCAAAAAAAAGGTTGGTGGTGCCAACTATCGGAGATTTTAGAAGCATCTTTAATTGATTAGGGGAAAAATAAGAACACTTTTCACAAGTCTTCAAGGGGATTCGAACGCGCGACTTTTAGTGTGGCAGACGAACGCTCTGACCACTTAGCCAGTGGGACTTCGGAATTATTTGATTTTAAATGTATTTACGGGAGGTTGATGTGTGTTTATATTTTTAGAAAGCAGATTGTATTTTTATCGGTGCTGTTATAATTTCTGCATGTTTTAATTAATAAGGCTAGATTATTATTATGGTTTTTCTATGGTTAATAAATAATTAGAATATGGTTTGATTAATATAATTTATTAGAGAAATTTCCTTTGTTTAATGAATGATTAAAATATGGTCTAGTTAATTTGTTGATCAGAAATAATTAATTTTGAAGTGCATATTTTGGAGGCGAGTTCATCAATTTTAGTGGATAAGATTACTGTTTATAGAGGGTGTCAGTTATACATATTTTAAATTTGATTGTTATATGAATATATTTCTTAAATAAAAAAGAACTCCTAAAATTTTGATTTTTTTTTTTTTTTTTTTTTAAACTATTGAGGAAAAGTTGTTGCTTTCGGTCGAAAATGGACCAAATGATGTTCGCATTTTACTATTTTAACTGTTTTTAACGAAATTCTGTAACTTTAGAAGATTTTTTAAGCGTTTTTAACGAAATTCTGTAACTTTAGAAGATTTTTTAAGCGTTTTTAACGAAATTCTGTAACTTTAGAAGATTTTTTAAGCGTTTTTAACGAAATTCTGTAACTTTAGAAGATTTTTTAAGCGTTTTTAACGAAATTCTGTAACTTTAGAAAAAATTATCTTTGAATAGGCAATAGAAATGCATAAAATCGTTACAAAAAGGATAGACGCAAATTATCAGATATGAAAAATAAAGTAGAAATTTGGTACTTTCGTGTTATAGCGGCCCCCAAGGATGAAATATTTTTGTTTCTGTTTTCATTAATATATTGTAAATTTAGTACTTTCGTGTAATTTTTTTTTTTGAACGATTTTGTAACAACAAAAATAATCTGGCCGGGAATGGGGAAAATTATTTTAAATATTTGAGATTTTCCATTTCATTAAAAATCACTTAATTTTGAGACGAAATGATTGTCAAAAAAGTTGAAATATAGCTCAAGAATTGCGGAATCGTCAAAAGTGAAAGTTTTTTTTTTTTTTTTTGACAGCGAGAAACAGTTTCGTCAGATATTTGAGGATTCGCGTTTCGTCAAAAACCACGTGACTCTGTGACGAAATGATTGTCAAAAATAACGAAATGAGGCCTAAGGATTGCGGAATCGTCAAAATTGAGTGCTTTATTTCTGAGAGTGTTCTTGTGGGGTCTCGCGGCATGATGAAAAGCACACCATCTGGATTATTCTACTGTCGTAGCTGACTCTGTAACTTTAAGATGGAAGATGGGTGAAGATGAATCGAAACACTTGATATTTACCGGCGGATTTGTGGACTCTGTTGAAATTCTGGGGAAAATCTATTTTACTTGGGATTCTCCTATGCTGGTTTTTGGGCTGCATACAGGGGTTCCGAATGAGATACAGTGGATTTCTCACAATACTTATAGCTGATTACGTCCTGTCACACGACAAATCATAAATTTTTGAAAAAGTCATACTTTATTTTAATTAAATGAATTAATTTAATACCATCCGATCATTTCTGTAATTTAGATTTTAAAACAGAACCTTAATTTCAGCCTTTTCCGTATAGGCAAGGTGGTTCAATGGTAACGCGTTTCCCTTCTAACCCAAAAGTTCCGGGTTCTGTTCTTGAGGACGAATTTGAAATTTGAATTTTTTTTCCCTCGGACTGCATTTTATTGTCCGATAGATTTAATTAAAAAATCTTTCGTAGTTTTTTTTTTCGCCATTTTAAGGTTTTTTGGTGTTTTTGTTTGTTTGTTTGTTTGTTTTAGCTGAAATTAAATCATGTAAATGTAATGTTATATGCTAACCTTATCAAACTCTTTTGCCCTCACGTGGTGATTGGGATTCAGTTCCTACCCATATCGGTAGGAAGTGCTCTATTTGGTATACGGATGGCTCAAAGATGAACAAGAACACTGGTGCTGGTGTCTGTTGCCCTGGTGATGGCCTTAAGTACTCATGTTCTTCGGGCAATTTTTCTACTGTCTTTCAGGCTGAAGTCCTTGCCATTCTGATGTGCTGCAGAATTTATTTAGACATTGGCTGTAGGAACAGATGTGTTCACATTTGTTCTGATAGTCAAGCGGCATTACTTGCTTTAAGTAAAACTGTTCCCATATAGTTTGGGAATGTTATATTTTACTCTGCCAACTGGCAATTGACAACAGGGTCACTCTCTACTGGGTACCTGGGTATTCAGGTGTTTCTGGTAATAAGTTGGCTGATGAATTGGCAAGGAAGGGATCTGCTTACCTTTTGCTGGTCCAGAACCATATTGGAATTTCAAGTAATCTTATTAGGACTGCTGTCTTTAAGATCTTTAGAAAGAAGCAGTATTATGATTGGCGTAACATTAAAGGACAGCGGCAAGCAAAGAAGCTTAACCGTGGTTGTCCTAGTGTTAGGCATAAGGAACTTTTTATGCTGAGTGGAATGGCACTAGGAAAGCCATTGGTCTTTTAACGGGGCATTGCCCTTTGAAAAGGCACCTTACAGTTATGGGTGTAAAAAATGACCCAACGTGTAGGGGTTGCCATTATATGGAGGAAACGACCATGCATGTTTTATGCGAGTGTGAGGGGTTTTCTGCCTATAGGTTTGAGCACCTTGGTCGCCATATAATTGAGCCTTGGGAGCTTTATGACATTCCTTTGAGATGTCTGCTGAATTTCGCTTCAGCTACTGGCCTTTTTTAGGACTATTTTCTGGGGTTAGTACAATAGACCTCTGGTCGCAGTGCTAGGTTCTTTGAACCCCCCTCCCCCCATCTTTAAGTCTAAGTCTAATGTTATATGCTTTTCAAATATACAAACATATGCTGTTACAATTGTCTGAAAAGCAGTTTTGAATATTTTTTTTTATATGATCAAAAAATTAGCTTCCTCTTGTTATAATTTTATTATTAAATTTAATGGTGCTGCCACCTACGTTCTTGTTGATAAATTATTTAATAATTATACATTAATGATTTGGATTTATTAATTAAAGGATAAAGTGTTTTGAAAGGAATAGTAAATGAAACCCTTTGTGCGATCTTTGATCACACTTACTACCCACTTTTTATATATTTACAACAGTATATATATATGTGACTCACCACAAATTGGACAACAGTTTCCAACTGGAGTGATGGGATCGGAACATTCCAGAGAATCGGGACAGTAAGGAGTTACTTCATTGCAGATTGTTGGTTCCAGCTGAAAAGAAAAAATCGACATACTAATTTATTATTTTGGTACAAAAAAATATATATATATATATCTATAAAATTAAATAAAACACGTTATAGCTAAAATCTTTTATATCTTTTTAGGTGCATTCGTAATTATATAAATATGTAGCACCTATAGTCATCGTCTGGTCCGTCCGTCTGTCCGCATATAACAGCGCAAGAACTACCCAACCGAATGTTTTTCTTCATACTATTAAATCCTAGCATACTTAATTCAATGATATCCCATGATAGGTAATGATTCTAGGTTGCCACGGTGATTACGTCCTATTTAAGATGGAGTCCTATAATTTCCGTATTACTGAATTTAAAAACCGAATTTTTATACGAAAATTGTTAAATAATAGCAATCCTATAATCTACCGACAGTTTTTTGGATAGATGTTTCTGGAGAAGTATGTATAAAAAGAGTCAAAATATGGATTTCAAGTTCTGAAATTTTCAAAGCTAGGCTTAAGTTTCCCATTGGAAGTTTCAGTCTACGTCAACACGAGATAAAATGTTGCCAACTTAAAATGTACTTATTTTATTACAGAAATTAATCATATAATAATAACAGACAATATAAGTCTTTTTTTTTTCCAGTGAAATAATAACGATGATTTTTAGGGTTTCGTTCATCTCACAAAACCCTATTACTCCTGCTCCGTTGTCTGTCCGTCCCAGAGCCGTTCTCAGAAACTATATAATTTACAGAGTTGAAACTTTGTGTATATATAGCTGAATACCTGCTATGAAGCTCAAAATATTAAAATTTGAAATATTTCGCATTATTTTACTAAATAGAGATAAAAAACTAAAATTCTAACAGCCTTTTCCTATTAAATTTAAACATTTTTCGTTATAGCAGTTGCCAACAATTAAAAATCCACAATAAAATTCTTTCTACAATAATTAATTTTCTATTGAAAGATTTCCACGTGAAAAATGAAAATGAAATACAAAGTTTCACCAATTGAAAAAAAAAGAACGAAAAATCATGCGTCAAGCATAGATTATGTAACACTTTCCAACGCTTCCAAAATAATTTTACAAATCATACTGTTTAATAAGCTGAAAGATAACATCTAAGTAAACAATTTGGAAAACGCATAACATAGTTAAAAACATAATTTCAGGAATTTCCAACATATACAATATTCGGAAAAATATCCGAATACTTTTATTCAGCCCTGTATAGGATCTATAGATTTGTATATATACTGCATAGGATGATAAATTTTAGTTCAGTTACGAAACGCGTAGCACAATTTAAAATTCTCCTTCTGGAGTTTCTGACAATAAACGGAAATGTGTTCGCGAACTTTTGTGCTTCCCTGTATATGATCTACAGAATTTATACACACCACGTAATAGATAAAAAGCGAGTTAAAATTAAAATCGCGTTCAGTAACTTAAAACGCACTTCCAGGAATTATT
Source organism: Maratus michaelseni (assembly GCA_963931845.1). Lineage (NCBI taxonomy): Eukaryota > Metazoa > Arthropoda > Arachnida > Araneae > Salticidae > Maratus > Maratus michaelseni. Next base: position 60,835,783 of record OZ007595.1, read on the forward strand.
GTTAACAGACAGTAGAGAATTATTTTGTGTGTCCCTGTAAATGAACGATGACTGCTATACACACAATATTCTGTAGCAAGCCTCTTGAAATGCACCTTAGTGATATATATAAATTTCAATGCGTTTAAAATAGTGAAACATTATTTAAATAAACCGGAGACGATTTTTCTCCATAGACGTCATGTAACGGAATTCTTTTGTCTCTCCCTGTAAAGTAACTATAAGTGCTATGCACACCCTATTCCATATTAAGCTTTTTGTAATGCACCTTAGTTATATATATATCAATTACAATGTGCTTGAAATAGTGTAACATCATTAAAATAAACCGCAAAGGATTTTTCCCCATAGACCGTAATGTAACGGAATTCTTTTGAGTGTCCCTGTAAAAAAACTATAAGTGCTACACACTTCCTTTGAAATAGGGAACATGCTATATATAACGACAATAACTATTTATAGGTTCACTGTGTTAAGGCGCTATCCTGATTAGTTTTCGGGATTGATTGGTTAAGTATAAAGGGGGGAACGGGGGGACTAATCTCCCCCCTTAATTTATATAAATGTGTTTTTCATGCAGTATTATCCCATTTGCTTCAAAATTTGTTTATAGGTTCATTGGGTTAAAACGCTTCCCTGATTAGTTTTCGGGATTGATTGATTAAGTATAAAGAGGGGGAACGGGGGGGGTAATTCCCCTTTAATTTATATAAATGGGTTTTTCAAGCAGAATTATACGATTTGCTTCAAAATTTGTTTATAGATTCATTGGGTTAAGACGCTACTCTGATTAGTTTTCGGGATTGATTGGTTAAGTATAAAGAGGGGGAACGGGGGGGGCTAATCCCCCTTTAATTTATATAAATGGGTTTTTCAAGCAGAATTATACGATTTGCTTCAAAATATGTTTATAGATTCATTGGGTTACGACGCTTCCCTGATTAGTTTTCGGGATTGATTGGTTAAGTATAAAGGGGGGAACGGGGGAGCTAATACCCCCTTAATTTATATAAATGGGTTTTTCATGCAGAATTATCCCATTTGCTTCAAAATTTGTTTATAGGTTCATTGGGTTAAGACGCTTCCCTGATTAGTTTTCGGGATTGATTGGTTAAGTATAAAGGGGGGGGGGGCGGGGGGGCTAATCCCCCTTTAATTTATATAAATGGTTTTTTCAAGCAAAATTGTACGATTTTCTTCAAATTTTGTATATAGGTTCATTGTGATACTGCGCTTCTCTGAACAGTTTTGGGGGTTCATTGGTTAAGGGGGAGGGGGATAAAATAAAGGGGTAAGAGGGGGCTAATCTCCCCTTAATTTAGATAAATGGGTTTTTCATGCAGCATTATCCGATTTTATTCAAATTTTGTATATATATATATTCATTGTAATAAGAGGCTTCCCTGATTAGTTTAAGGGGTTCATTAGTTAACTATGAGGGGGTAACGGGGGGATGACCCCCCCCCTCTTAATATATTGTCGATTTCTTTATTTTTCGAGGGGCTTATTTCAAATTCTTTGAAATACGAGTATAATATACAATTAGTGTGAATAGCCTGTCAGCTCAATGCCCTCAGTTTAACTGGGCAGTTTCTTTTTTTATTTAAAAAATCCGATATTTTAATATATATATCCTATATTTTTTATATATATATCCGATATTTTCAAAATAGTCAACTTATTGCTAATTATAAATATTTTCTGACTTAACCCTTTGTATCACCGCATTGCATATCTGCATCATATCCAAAAGTCAATGTTATACTACAGCGGTCTTTAAAAGAGGATTTTATTTATTAAATTCCTACTATTAGCTCGCACTCTCTCTATATATATCTTGTTGGAATTTTCAATCGTTAATAAAATATTTTCTATTCATCCATTCAAGTTCAAATAAATTTTTTTAGACTTGTACTGGATGACACTTGATGTTAATACAGTTTTTTCAAATATTAATTCATTCATTAAATTTAATTAATTAATTTTAATTTTTATATGGGAGAAAAAAATTCCTTCCATTGTTTTCATAAATGAAATGAAAGATTTATCTCAAATGAGTGATGCCAACAAAAAATAAAATACCGCAACGATGATTATAAAATAATGTTTTCAATAAAGATAACGTGTGGGACATGAATGCTGCACGGGTTTATTTTATATATTGTTATGAATTTTGTATATATCTGTAAATATTCCATTTGTTTAAATTTATTTTATTTTATTATTGTGAAAATTGCAGTATTATTAATGTATTTCCTATTGAGCATCGTGTAACTCAATGCTAAAGGCCTCAGATGGTTTGCAAGGAAAACAACCTTACACCCTCATCTTTATAATGGAAGTCTATGGTAAAATCGCCAAGGAATGGGTTTATCGCCAAGTTGGCGATGGTTTTGGCGACTTATTTTTGTCGCCAAATTTGGCGATATATCGCCAAATGTCGCCAAGTTTGGCGACGGATTTGGCGACTTTTTGTGCAACCACCCCCCCTTATACCTGTACATTGGGATCCTTTCTCGCTTTGGTTCTCTATCGAAAGTTAAAGCACTTTCTGGTAATTTCTAGCATCTGAAAGCTCTGGAATAATCTAGAAAGATCTCTGAAGCCTATATAAGGGACCTCCATCAGTCCAGTGAGTTAGTTGTCTGTCAACTGCGATTGAATTCATACGAGAGGCTTTGCATTGAGAACTGTGTTTCTCGGATCGATTTTGTCGTTGATAAGTCGTATTGAACGCATTGTTTCTGTGTGAAATTTTGCTGTGCTTTTATTGGATTTGAAGATTACTGAATATCTTGTAATTTTCAGAAGATATTCGTGATCGTATTGCACTGTTTATAGTGAATAAAGCCTTTTTAGTGTTCTTATATATTGGCATCAGTCCTTTCGAACCCCGAGCTCACAACATTTGGTGTCAGAAGTGGGATTGAATGCCGATCACCAGAGCAATGGAGGGTGAACTGAAACAATTATTGGAGAAATTAGCTGCGAATCAGGCTGAGATGTCAACCAACCTTGACGAGATGAAAGCTGAAATGAAGAAGGATATGTCAGCGATGGATGAGAAAATGACTGCCAACCTTGGCGAGTTGAAAGAAGAAATGAAGAAGGAAATGACTGAGATAGACGAGAAAATGACTGCAAACCAGGCTGAAATGAAGGAGATGTCAACTAACCTTGGCGAGTTGAAAGAATTAATAGATAATAAAATAACATCTTTAAATGAAAGAATTGACAGCGTGGAAAACAAATTTGAAGGAAGATTTCAAGAAATAGAAGAAAATGTTCAATTGACAGCCAAAACCGTAGAAGAAAAAGTTCAAAAGATCGCCAAGACCGTTGAAGAAAGCATAGAGAATGTAAAAAAAGATTTGGAAAAAGTCAAGAAACAGAAGATAACTGCCGGAAACTATTCCGAAGAAATCAAGTATCCAGATATGCTTCCTCGGGCCTTTATTAAGCTCTCGACCTATGACGGAAAATCCTCATGGCCAGTTTTTAAGACACAATTTGGGATCGTAGCGGACGCCAATGGATGGGATTCCCAGACAAAGGCTTGCCAGTTAGCTGCTTCTCTACGAGCTGATGCTGCCGACGTCCTACAGACTTTGCCTGCAAATGAACCGCTGGATTTTGAAACGCTCGTCAGTGCCTTAGAATTGCGCTTTGGCGAGAAATGCATGAAGGAATATAGCAGACTCCAGCTCAAATCTCGACAGCAGAAATCCACTGAATCCCTGCAAGAGCTTGCTACGGATGTCGAGAGACTTTCCCATCTTGCTTATCCGGACTGCCCGACTGAAACTAGAGAAAGTTTAGCTCTGCAACATTTCATCGATGGTGTGCGTGACTTTGAGATCCAGAAACAACTCCGGATTGCAGATCTCAGTGACTTAAAAGGGGCTTTAGTTTATGCCCTGAAATTCGAGGCAGCCCAGCAAGCTACAAGGAAAGATCGGCACTTTGTGCGAGTAGCCAACATACCTGAGACGTCGGATACAGCTGTGGAGCGTTTACAGCAGCAGATGAAGGACGTGATGAGACATATAAACTCCTTGATGGACAACAAACCTGGAAGAAAGATCAAGTGCTGGAAATGCGGTGGAGAAGGCCATATTCAAAGAAACTGCCTAAACCGACCCAGCACAGAAGGTAATAGCTCCGCACGAACGGCGGAGCAGGAAAACTAATTAATGGCCATCTCGCGGGGCGGAGGTTGCCAGATTTTGAGAAGCCCCATTATCAAGTGTGTCAAATTTCTGCAAGAAGTTGCGGCGAGAACGGAGTTTTTATAGTCGGGCGTGTGAATGATTTGCCCTGTAATATGATCATCGATACAGGAGCCAATGTGACCATCGTTCGGAAAGATCTAGCTCTGCGGCTAAAAGAAAAACTCCTCTGGACTCCGCCCCGTGTTATCCTTCAAACCGTGACCGGGGATATGATCGACATATATGGAAGAATGAAACTGAAAATAAAGTTTGGGAACGCCGCTTACCATCATACAGTCTATGTGGCCGATATTTCAGACCCTTTCATACTCGGACTGGACTTTTTAAAAGAGCATGGATTTACACTGGACTTTAAGAAGAATGAGTTGCGCTCTGCTCAAGAAGATGTCACTATTTTCAAACTTGGAAATGAGTCCGGGTCTATTCAACGGACCACAGCCAAGGTAGATGTTATCATCCCTCCTCGAACCGAAATGATGATACCTGGATTAACTGAGAACGAAAGAAATTTTCAGTGTGGCTTGGTTGGATATCCTGAGAAGAGCCCAAAAGGAGTGCTAATAGCATCAGCGCTGGTAGATCTGTCGAGAGATGTCATACCTGTGAGAATTGCGAACGTAAGTGAAAAGTCTAGAATTATCCAGAAGGGTGAAGTGCTTGCAACCTGTGCTCCAGTCACCTGTGTATGCAAAGACACGAGCTTGACGTTGTCGGAGCCGCCTACAAGTTTAACACCTGAAATTGGACGAAATGAAAATTTATCTCCCGAACAGAGACATGCCGCAGGAAGACTGTTCCAGGAATTTAAGGATGTGTTTTCTCAAAACGAGAGTGATATTGGTCGCACTTCACTGACACGGCATAGAATTGATACTGCCAACCATCCACCGATTAAACAGCATCCAAGACGCTTGCCGTTCGCTAAACAAGAAGAGGTTTCTAAGCTCATACAAGAGATGCAGGATAGTGACATCATCGAGTCGTCATCAAGTCCGTGGGCCTCTCCCATCGTGTTGGTCCGAAAGAAAGATGGCTCCACAAGATTTTGTGTGGATTATCGTAAACTTAACGACATCACGAAGAAGGACAGCTATCCTCTACCAAGAATAGACGACACGCTAGATACTCTTTCAGGACATAAATGGTTTTCCACACTGGATTTGAAGAGTGGATATTGGCAGGTAGAGATCCATCCTGATGACAAAGAGAAGACTGCATTTACTACTGGACAAGGACTTTGGCAATTTAAAGTTATGCCGTTCGGGCTCTGCAATGCTCCAGCAACGTTCGAGCGCCTCATGGAGACAGTGTTAAAAGGCCTGACTTTTGAAGCTTGTCTCATCTACCTAGATGATGTCATCATTGGTGGCTGCACGTTTGAAGAACATCTAGAGAATATTCGAAAAGTGTTAACGAAGCTAAGAGCGGCGAATTTAAAGCTGAACCCTTTGAAATGCAAGTTCTTCCAACGAGAAGTAAACTATTTAGGACACATCATCTGAGCTGAAGGTGTTCGAACAGATCCTGAAAAAGTGTTCGCAGTAAAGAACTGGAAGCGTCCGGAAAATGTCCATCAGTTGCGAAGCTTTCTGGGACTATGCACTTATTACAGAAAGTTTGTACAGGGGTTCTCCAACATCGCAAGACCCTTGCATAGGCTCACTGAAAGCAAGCAGAAGTTTCTATGGACACAAGAATGCGAGAATTCCTTCCAGCGACTGAAAGAAGCTCTCACATCCTCTCCAGTTCTTACCTATCCACACCCCGACAAACAATTCATTGTGGACACGGATGCCAGCCATGAAAGTGTCGGTGCTGTACTTTCTCAAGAAATAGATGGCCAAGAACGAGTTGTAGCATACTGGAGCAAATGTTTATCGAAACCAGAGCGGAATTATTGCGTCACTCGTTAGGAGTTATTAGCTATAGTGAAAGCCATAGAACACTTCCATCACTATCTCTATGGCAGGAAATTTCTCCTTCGTACTGATCACGCATCCCTAACATGGCTGATGAATTTTAAGAACCCAGAGGGCCAAGTAGCTAGATGGATACAACGGCTCCAGGAATACGACTTTGACATCAGGCATCGTGAAGGTTCATCGCATGGAAACGCCGATGCCCTATCAAGAAGACCGTGTCCCGAAAGTTGTCGCTATTGTTCCAGAGCGGAGAGCAAGTATAATCCCGAACATGTCATACGCCAGACGAAGACTTCACTATCAACGCCACCAGATCCCTGGAGTGATGAGAAGATTCGAGAAGATCAAATGGCAGACTCTGACATCAAACCAATCTTGGAGTTATTAGAATCTTCTAGCACGAAGCCCAGTTGGAAAGACATCTCGACTTATAGTCCTACGGCGAAGCAATATTGGGCTCTTTGGAACTCCCTCCACGTCAGGAATGGTGTCCTGTACCGAAAATTCGAATCGGAAGATGGGAAGACATCTCGGTGGCAGTTGGTACTTCCTCGATCTCGAATCACAGAGGTCCTCGAAGAATTACATGGCAGTCCCACCGGAGGCCATTTTGGAGTCATGAAAACATTACACAGAGTCCGAGAGCGCTTCTTCTGGGGAAAAACGAGAGCTGACGTCGAACAATGGTGCAAATCTTGCGATGCATGTGCAGCTCGGAAAGGACCAAAGAAACGTAGCCGAGGAAGACTACATCTCTACAATGTAGGAGCACCTTTCGAACGCATCGCCCTTGACATCCTAGGTCCTCTGCCAAGAAGTGCTGATGGCAACAAATACCTCCTTGTTGTCATGGACTATTTCACGAAATGGCCTGAAGTCTATGCCATCCGTGATCAAGAAGCTTCTACGGTTGCGGATGCCTTGGTACACCAGTGGATATCAAGGTATGGAGTGCCCCTTCAAATGCATTCTGACCAGGGGAGAAATTTCATCTCTGCTGTGATTGAGGGTCTCTGTCAACTTCTCGGAATGGACAAAACTAGGACGACGCCTTTACATCCGCAGTCGGATGGCATGGTTGAGAGATTTAATCGTACCATCCTCAACAATCTCTCACTTCTAGTATCAAGAAACCAACAAGACTGGGACCAAAAACTTCCCTTGTTTCTTCTCGCCTATCGCAGCGCCGTCCATGAAACAACCGGCTATTCCCCGTCTCAGATGCTTTTCGGTCGTGATCTTCGTTTACCTTGTGATCTGCTTTTTGGTCGCCCTCCAGATGCGCCTTCATCGCCAGAGGGATATGTGCAGAATCTCCAGGCACGATTTGAAGACGTCCACAACTTGGCTCGAGAGCGGATCAATATACAGACGGAGAAGATGAAGACCAGGTACGACACGAAAGCCACGGGACATCAATTCAAAGAAGGTGACAGGGTTTGGTTTTATAATCCGACTCGACGCAAAGGACTTTCTCCCAAACTGCAATCGCACTGGGACGGTCCTTATACAGTCCTAAACAGACTGAACGATGTCGTAATTCGGATCCGAAAGTCACCAAGTTCGAAGCCTAGAGTCGTTCATTACGACAGGCTGGCTCCATACTATGGCCATAGTACTTAGTTCATTAATTGTAAATAGTGTAATGTAAATAATGTAAATTAGTATGGCCATGGTCTTGTATATAAGTTAATGTAATAATTTCTTTTGCTTAGCATTATCATTATTAATGTTACTATTTAAATACTTGTATGTAATGATGTCTATGCTTTAATTTAATTCAATTTTTTTAAATAAGTGTATATTTTGTATAATTCAGCATTATGAATGTGTTTAATTGTTATTTTCCATGTTTGCTTTAAGTACTTTGAGTAGTATAGCATTTGTTGGTAACGGGTTTGCTTTCCGATCAAAGGTTGAACTGCCCGGGACGTGCAGTCCTCGAGAGGGGGGCAATGTTATGAATTTTGTATATATCTGTAAATATTCCATTTGTTTAAATTTATTTTATTTTATTATTGTGAAAATTGCAGTATTATTAATGTATTTCCTATTGAGCATCGTGTAACTCAATGCTAAAGGCCTCAGATGGTTTGCAAGGAAAACAACCTTACACCCTCATCTTTATAATGGAAGTCTATGGTAAAATCGCCAAGGAATGGGTTTATCGCCAAGTTGGCGATGGTTTTGGCGACTTATTTTTGTCGCCAAATTTGGCGATATATCGCCAAATGTCGCCAAGTTGGCGACGGATTTGGCTACTTTTTGTGCAACCACCCCCCCTTATACCTGTACATTGGGATCCTTTCTCGCTTTGGTTCTCTATCGAAAGTTAAAGCACTTTCTGGTAATTTCTAGCATCTGAAAGCTCTAGAATAATCTAGAAAGATCTCTGAAGCCTATATAAGGGACCTCCACCAGTCCAGTGAGTTAGTTGTCTGTCAACTGCGATTGAATTCATACGAGAGGCTTTGCATTGAGGACTGTGTTTCTCGGATCGATTTTGTCGTTGATAAGTCGTATTGAACGCATTGTTTCTGTGTGAAATTTTGCTGTGCTTTTATTGGATTTGAAGATTACTGAATATCTTGTAATTTTCAGAAGATATTTGTGATCGTATTGCACTGTTTATAGTGAATAAAGCCTTTTTAGTGTTCTTATATATTGGCATCAGTCCTTTCGAACCCCGAGCTCACAACAATATTTATGATTAAAAAGTAGGAATTGACTTGTTGTCTCTAATGTTCCAACACAACAGTTAATATAAATAGTTCATACAGTTCTCAACAGGCGACGATCTGGCTTGACTGGTTGTTTGTAGATATTTTTATCCTTAATTTTTCTTTAGAAGTTTAAACTTGCATCTAAAAAATATTAGACAGCAGTGCGAAATCCTTGCACAGGTCACACTGGTTATTCAATTCCCACTATTAGTTCACTCCCTCTATATATTTATATATCTTGTTCAAATTTTCAATCGTTAATAAAATACTTTTTATTCATCCACTCAAGTTCAAGTACATTTCCTTAAACTTGTAGTGGATGAAACTAGATGTTAATACAGTTTTTCAAATATTAATTCATTCATTAAATTAAATTAATTAATTTTAGTTTTATATTAATATAAAAATCGGTGCTTTCTTGCTACAGGAGCTTCCAAGTTTTAATCGTCAAGCGACCGAGATACTTATTTTATGACAGAAATTAATCTGTGGACGATATAATTCATTTCACAGAATTAAAGATCATCAAGATCTGAATATTTATATAACTAGCTATAGTACGAACGCACCTCATTTGTCACGTTTGGCGTACAATTTCCAACTTATGTTTTTAATTAAATTAAATTAAATAATTTTAGTTTTATATTTTCAAATTTGCAATCGTTAATAAAATACTTTTTATTCATCCCTGTAGAGTAGTTTTCGGCACACATTGGATGAAGAAGAACGAATTCAAGTTTTATATCAAATATGTTACTACGGTCGTATACCTGGAGTACATTTGCGCATCCAAGTGACACCACAACAACACAGATAAGCGAAGAGACAAGCATCACTCAGAAAGTGGCGTTTTTGAAGATGTTTAATGACAATTAGTGTTGGGCGGTTACATGACCCATCGGGAGTGACCCGACCAAGCACTGAGCGCCTTCAGAGGCTACATATCCAAGCGAAGTCAGGAACAGAATTGCAATGAATAATAATTTCAAAGTCCTTGACAGCTGGTACATATTTGGCGTGCGGTTTTCGCCAGATTCCTTTGAAGAATTACCGATTTGGCGATAATATATATGCAGAGAGATACAGAACAAATCGATGTTAAAAATAACCAAATGAGATATCTATGAAAAATTGCATCCTCAATGCATAGCTATATAGGGTTGCGAGAGGGCAAAAGTTAGTCTTACTGGGAACAGAAAATTATCTCAAGGATTTAGACAAAACATCCGCAGATTGTAGAAACTATGGACTAACAATATACATATCTAATGGCTACATTTTTAAGTGTAAATGCAGAAGTGCAGACATGAGAAGGAATTATTCTATCTTCTTTATTTTTTAATTGAGCAAAATTACATCTGCACGAAATAGAGTGTAAGAGGATGATTTTGAAATGAAAGCGAAATCTTTAATAATAGAAAGATATATATTTAAATGCAGGGAATAGGATGCACAGACAAATTAAATTTAGAATATAAATTTAAAATAATTAAATTAAATGCATATTGAATACGAAGAGAGGGTTAACTATTAAGAAAAGCATATATAATGGAAACTCCATTATAATCCCCTCAAGTTCAAATAAATTTTTTTTAACTTGTAGTGGATGACACTTGATGTTAATACAGTTTTTTCAAATATTAATTCATTAATTAAATTTAATTTATATTTTGCCACTTAATATTGTAATTCTGTCATATGTATATACATATTTATATTAATTGTAATTATTTAATAAAAAGTAACTAAAATAAAATGTTTCTTTGTTGACCTAAGTAGGAATTGACTTAAAAAAAATATATTATATTACTTGTTTTTAATTAAGGTGTAAATAACTGACTATCTAAATTAGACCGTTTTAACTTTCAGTGACTGTTCTAAGTTAATATTGCCCCACATGTTTATTGGTTCTGCAGTTAAAAATTCAGCCTCAAACGTCAAAACAGCCAAAAAAATGTTTTTTTTTCTTTTTTTTTAGTATATTTTATCTACAGAACGACACAATCAATAGCAGTTTAAAATTTCATTTATATCTGTTTTGACAAAAAAATATCATACACAATGAAATTTTGAAAATAAATATCAAATATATGAAAATGTCAAAAATATAAAAAAACATATTTGAATAATAGATATTGGATGTATATCATGATATTTATCAATTGATATATAGGGGAGATGGGGGATGAATGGGACATTTTCACAAAAATATTTATTTTAAATATTTTATATAAGTTATTATCAATATTATATATCACATGTCAAACTTTAAGTGTTTGACTACATCTTATGCACAATATTTGTTCAAGATTATTATTATACAGATATATAAATTAAATTTAAAAAAACGTTCTTCTATGTCCCAATCATCCCCACAGCAGGGATGAATGGGACACAAACATTTTCCTCCCGCATTCAATGTTAAGGACTAAAAGCTGAACAAAAATGACGCCTTGGCAAAAGCTGAGAGATTATAAATTGTAATATGATCTCCAGGATTATTTGTTAGTCAATGATCTTGCGGACTCATCTCAACTTTGCCTTAAAAGGCCCATAAACGGTGGTCTGAAGATGATGGCTACAAAGAGGATGAAATGTTAAAAGAATAATTACCATAAAGTATTAATTTATCAACCTATATAATATTATTTAGTTAATAAAAAAATTTCAGTATCCTAGGGACGAATGAAGCACTCCCATTCATCCCCATTTGAAATGTCCCAATCATCCCCACGATGCACATATTCAATTGTCAGCTATTTTGTCTCAGAAATTATTTTGTCACAATGGTTAATATGCATTCATTTTAATTACCAATATTGAGCCTTTAAATAAAAAACTACAACCTATGTTAATTGTTTATATTGCATAAGATATTTAAGTAACTTCAAATGTAAAAAAAATTACTTTTAAGCAGTTTTCAGGAAATGCAAATTTGAAGAAAGCTGAAAACAGCCATGTGCTCTTGCTTTTGGTTCTGAAGCACACTATGGTAGTGAAATCTATGAGGATAGGAAGCAACTAAAAAAAATGTTTATTGTCTGAAATATTGAGAGCGTCCCATTCATCCCCCATCTCCCCTAATCACCAAACCCTGAAGATGAAATTTGAATATTTTATTAAAGAATGCTATAAAAGAGTTCGTATCCGAAATTTTCCGTTTCTCAAATAAATGTCGTAGTCACAACTTGACTCACAGTTTCCCCCAGGTTTAAAAAAGGGCAGGGTGCTGCTGGTGAGAAAAGGGCATTTTTTTTATTCTTAAGGGCACTTTTCATATTCTTAAGGGCACTTTTTTAATTGTTAAATGTATTTTTTTGCTTTTTAAAGCCACTTTTGATATTTCAAAGTCAAAACACTCTTTTTAAGACAACATTGAGTCAGTTTTTACTATGAAAGCAAATTTTTTAATGCAAAAAGGAGAAAGGGCACTTTTTTTACTGAGGGCAAGGAGGGTTCTAATTATTTTACTGGAGGAGGCAAGAAGGGTGCCAATTATTTTTATGAGGGGCAAGAAGGGTACTAATTGGTAAACCAAAGGGCAGGCAGGGTGCAGCACCCTTCTGAAACTGTCTGGGGGAAACTCTGCTTGACTAAAATATAACTCCTTTAGGACACAATCACGGGCACCAGCAAAGTGAGGGGCAACTGAAAACCATTTCTCCTTCTTCAATTTAAAATTAAATTAACTAAATTACCTTTATCTCTTGTGATTTTGAAAAAAAAAAAAAAACATAATAATGAAATTTATTCTTCTCGAGAGACAAAATTGGGTTAAAAAAATTTGTCAGGGAGACAGAAATCTTTTGCATTCCCCGTGTAGGATAATTTTCAATTCTTTTCTTTTTATGGGCATGTGTTTAAAAATGACTTTAAACGGGGAGTTAAAAAAGGTGTTTCCTAATCTAGGCGTGACGGGCAGTTTTCTTTGTACACTCTTTTATTTAACTCAACCTGTTTTAACTTTCTTCTATCTTTAAAAGAAGAAAGTATTGGATTCATGAAAATTTTCAACTTCCGGTTTTCGTCGGTTTTATATACATGTTAGGAGGTCCTGAACACGATTTGACTGTTTTTAGAAAATGTCTGTCTGTGGATCTGTCTGTATGTGACAAAAATTTTGTGGGCGCTCTATCTCAAGAACTAATGCACGAAATTTAATAAAACTTTATATTCAGTTAGTCCCTAATATAAATTGGGGCTGATTAGTTTTTGGTGTAAATCGCCCTACAGGTGGCGCTGCTATGCTACAGTTTTCACGATTTTCACTATAGCTCTATCTCAAGAACTAATGCATAGAATTTCATCATATTCTGTTAGACCATGACATAAATAGACGCTGATTACGTTTTAGTGTAAATATCCCAACGCGTGGCGCTGCTATGCTACTTTTTCCTTGATTTTCACGGTAGCAACATCTCAAGAACTAATGTACAGAATTGGATCAAACTTCGGAATCTGTTCCAGCGTTTCTTAAACTTTGTGACCTCGCGGACCCCCCCTTTTGACGTGATATGCATTTCGAGGATCTCCAACAATATTTTTCTTAATATAAAATAAGAAATTATTTTAACGCATACACCTTATTTATTTTTCATTACACATATACTATATTTAGTTAACGGTGTTAGAAAAATCAGTTACGTTAATACAAGAAAAATAATAATAGCAATATATTCAAGAAAAATAATAACAGGAAAAATAATTATAATTTACATTTTAAGACAGTTAAAATATACATACTAGTACGATTTGCTATGAGAAGTATTCTGCTTATCTTTTGCTACTGGATGTGCAGTATCTCGTTCAATGTTTAAGTAAGACTGGTTCAACATGCCGTCAAGTTCTACAGTTGTTCTTCATAATTTTCTTGTATGAAACTGTTTAAACATGTGAATAGCGCTGCACGTGTTGTGTAAGTTGGATGGGATTTGCAAAACAAAAAATCGTCACATATCTTACCACCAAATTCATAAGGAAAGAAAACTTTCAAATTTGCAGTGTTAGAAACGTGTCTAAACGCTCATCTAATTGCAATCAGGGCCGTGTGAAGTGGGGGGGGGGCCTTCGCCCCGGGCGCGGAAACTGAAGGGGCGCCAAATTTATACTACCAACTACACTGCAAAAAATAATTGTTGATTTTACAGTATAAAACTGGCACCCCAGCTGCCAGTATTATACCGTAAAATTAACAGTATTAAACAGTCAAATAGCAGTAATACGCTGCCGTGCAAGCAGTAATACGCTACCGCGCGTGCCAGTTTTATACTGTAAAATCAACAATTATTTTTTGCAGTGTACGGTTTTATTTATTTGCTTATTCATTTTTTGGTCATCGATCATTTTCTGGGGAATTTCTTTTTCGCTTTTCATCGTTCTTTTTTTTTTTTACTGTCGCAAAATATCATGATCTCTCCAAAAAATAAGTGCAATTTTCTCTTACGCTATTTAGTTGTTTGCAATTTCTGAATTAAAATTAAACCTTTTAAATTTCCAAAATAAACGGGATTTTTTTATTCAATACAATTTATTTCTGTTTCTGTACTTTATCAGTTTTGTGTTACCTGTCACAAAAAGAAGGGGGGGGGGGGGTGCCAAATTGAAACTTTGCCCCAGGCGCAGTTTTTTCTTCGCACGGTCCTGATTGCAATGCGTAATAAGGGCTGATTATTTACATGTAGAATCAATAGGTTCTTAATATTTTCACACATATTCCACCTTCGGAGCATTGAAAAGTCTCCCCTAAAGCATTTGGAGTTATATGCTTATTAATGATCTAGACTTGCAAAGTTCTAGTCTTGCAAATCTCCCCTCCTCTGGAGTTATACAGAAATTTCTCCCGAAGAAAAAAAAATCTAAATTCAACATTGGGCTTGAGGACCCCCGGCTGTAAGCTCACGGACACCCAGGGGTCCGCGGACCAGAGTTTAAGAAACGCTGTGTTAGACCTTGACAAAAATAGATGTTGATTACGTCTTGGTGCAACCAGCCCAACAGGTGGCGCTGCCATGCTACTTTTTCATGATTTTTACTAAAGCTATATTTCAAGAACTAAAGCACAGATTTTCCTCAAACTTCAGATTCAGTTACACGTTGATATAAGTTGTTGTTGATTAGATTTTGGTCTAAATAGTCCAATAGGTGGCGCTGCTATACTGCTTTTTCAATGATTTTCACGATAGCTGTATCTCAAGAACTAATGCACGGAATTGCATCAAACTTCAGATTCTGTTAGACCTTGACATAAATAGATGCTGCTTACGTTTTGGTGTAAATAGCCCAACAGATGGCGCTGCTATACTACTTTTCTCATCATTATCCCGATAACTATATCTCCAGAACTAATGCACGGATTTTCATCAAACTTCAGATTCAGTTAGACGTTGACGTAAGTTGTTGTTGATTAGGTTTTGCTCTAAATCTCACAACAGGTGGCGCTGCTATGCTGCATTTTTCTTGATTTACGCGATTTTAGCGATAGTCATATCTCATAAACTAATGCGCGGATTTTCCTCAAACTTTAGATTCTGTTACACCTTGATATAAATTAATGCTGATTCGTTTTTGGTGTATGTGAAAACTATACGGAGATGGAAGAAAATTTTGGATTGGCACATCCGACTAGTTTTGTATGTAAAAATTGTATTTTGCAATTCATTTTTCACTCACTTCCTGATACGCATAGAATTATAAAAATTACGTTGACATGTGTGTTTCCGATAACAATACTACAACACGTTAATATTTTTAGACCTTAATTATAAATTAATAACTTAATTTTAAGACATTTTTTTCCGTTGGCCTGCCACAGTTGATAAATCGTCACATATCCTCTGTACTATACAATTGCATGCAAGTTGAAACAACAATAGATTTACTTATGCGCCAATTCACGCTTGCCAAAATATGCAAAATATTGGAAACTATAACGGTGAAACATTTTAAGATCTAAAAAGTAGAAATTAAATTATAAATAGAAAATAAAGAGTGTAAAAAAATAAAAATAAAAATAAATAAATAAAATACTCTTTCATTAATTAAAGTTGAATATTAATTCATTTATGGTTATAAGTTGAGAAATCAATTTAGAAATCCTAAAAAAGATAGTTTAAATAATGTTCCATTTTTTTTTTCTTTTTGTTGACCTATCAAGAGAAACAGAGCAACAATTATAATTTTTTAAATAAATTCACTTGTTTTTGCTCACTAGCAAGTTCAAAACAAGAACGAAAAATCATGCGTCAAGCATAGATTATGTAACACTTTCCAACGCTTCCAAAATATTTTTACAAATCATTACCGTTTAATAAGCTGAAAGATAACATCTAAGTAAACAATTTGGAAAACGCATATCATATTTAAAAACGTAATTTCAGGAATTTCCAACATATACAATATTCGGAAAAATATCCGAATACTTTTATAGGTATACCCTGTATATGATCTATAGATTTGTATATATACTACACAGGATGCTAAATTTTAGTTTAGTTAGGGAACGCGTAGCACAGCTTAAAATTCTCCTTCTGGAGTTTCTGTCAATAAACGGAAATGTGTTCGCGAACTTTTGTGCTGCCCTGTATAGGATCTACAGAATTTATACACACCAAGTAATAGACAAAAAGTGAGTTAAATTTAAAATCGCGTTCAGCAACTTAAAACGCACTTCCAGGAATTATTGTTAACAGACAGTAGAGAATTCTTTTGTGTGTCCCTGTCAATGAATGATGACTGCTATACATGCACTATTCTGTAGTAAGCCTCTTGTAATGCACCTTAGTGATATATATAAATTTCAATGCGTTTAAAATAGTGAAACATTATTTAATTAAACCGCAAACGATTTTTCTCCATAGACGTTAAAGGAATTCTTTTGACTGTCCCTAAAGTAACTATAAGTGCTATGCACACCCGATTCCATATTAAGCTTCTTGTAATGCACCTTCGTGATATATATCAATTACAATGTGTTTGAAATTGTGTAACATCATTAAAATAAACCGCAAATGATTTTTCCCCATAGACCGTAATGTAACGGAATTCTTTTGAGTGTCCCTGTAAAAAAACTATAAGTGCTGCACACTTCTGTTGAAATAGAGAACATGCTATAGATAACGACAATAACATATAAAAATTGCAGGGCAATCCGAGCCTATTTACGGGAGTTAGAGCACGGCCAGACGGCAGACGGCCAGACAAACCGAAGTCATAAACACTTTTCAACTAGGTTGGAAAATGTTAAAAAGCGGTGCATTTTTCATAATATTATTCAGTGTCCAGACCAAATTGATATATTGTAACAGAAATATTTGGGAAGTAACATGAATTGCAATAAAAAAATTAGGCGCGATTTTCAAGATGAACATTGAATGCTTATGAAAGTGAGTTTTTAAGAAAACTAGTTTTGCATTTATACTTATTAATAAATTCACTTGCTTGCGCTTTCTACCAGGAGAAAGAGTAGTGCTTAATCGAGTTCAATGTCCACGCCAAATTAATAAATTGTGAACGGAAAGTTTTTGGGGGAAAAAAATAGGAATTTTATTCATGAAATTAGGCGTGGTTTTAAAGATAAAAATTTAATGCTTATAAAAGAATGGGTTTTTAATTGTTTTTACTGTTATATTTATTTGTTTAGAAATGAGTGTTAATTTTCTTGTACAATTTTACTTATCCATAAAAAACAAAATCATTTATTTTTTTTTAAATGAAATTTTCCATTTTCTTTCCTCGTTAGAAGAACGGACAATATGAATGAATAAAAATGTAGATATGGTATATAAGATGTTTTCGATAATAAATGTGAAAGTTATGAAAGTCAATGAAAGGATAAAAAAAAAAACTTTACTTTCTATTCTTTAAAAATAAACCACACCCATGGGTGTACTGTTACAGCTCTTTGCGGTATTGCACTTCAACGAAGTTTCAAATAAAACATAGATTCATTTCAAAACCCTATAATTCTATACTTTTCGATTCTTTTCGTAAAAACATGAATCATTTTAGAGTCTTTAATAATAACTTCAAATGATTTGGAGCAATAAATTAAAATATTAAAATGCAGGGGTTAGAAAAACTACTTTTTATTGTAGCGAACTACAACTACAGCTACTTTATCGAAAATGTATTTAACTACAAATACAACCACAGGCGAATTACCAAATAGGCTGAGTAGGCTGAAGCCTAAGGACCCGGCGCTAAGTTTGTGACCTTTTTTTTTAGTCCTAAAAAAAACATGTATGTATATATATGTATATGTGTGTGTGTGTGCGTGTGTATGTTTGTATATATATATATATATATATATATATATATATATATATATATATATATGTTGTATGTCAATGTATATACATATAAAGCAGGAGAGGGGCACCCAATGTGTTAAGCCTAGGTGCCCGGTAAGGGGTTAATCCGCCTCTGACTACAACTATACTTTATCGAAAATGTAGTTAACTGCAACTACAACTACTTTATCGAAAATGTAAGTTAATTACAACTACAACTACTTGTTTTTAAAAGTAGCGACTACAAACTACTTTTCAAAAGTAGTCACTACTTGGCTACTTTCAGATTTTGTTAAAAGGTTCAATTTACATTAGAAACTGAAGAAACGGATTAAATAATAAAGCGACCCCTCGTTATATCGCGTCTGCCAGGATATAATTAAATAAATGCGACATAACCGAAGGGATTAAAAAATTAATAAAGATAACATACAAGAAAATGTTTTGTATTTGTCTCCAAGATGTTAGTTTATACACACATTAGATATTTCGTAGCAAAATTAAGAGGATAGAATATTACAATCTAGAAAATTACAGAGAGACAACTCTAAACGCAAACAAGATATATAAATCTGTAAATAAAGCAATTCCGAATAATAAGAAACGTAACGTTAAAACAGGAAGACCTGGTAACGAGTAACTAGACAAATGTTGCTAGCAAGAAAATTAATTCCTTTGGTGGGTTAGTACTTGATTTTAGCAACAAGTGTCAATGATAAAAATCTATGACTTCATGCGTTGCGTTGTTATACGCTGCAGCTGAGATTCGCAAATTGTTCAGCCGAATAAATTATTCACAAAGGAATCTAATTTCTGTCACGTGATTTGTAGAATACTACATTTTTCCCTGAAGTAGCGTTAAAAGTCGCGTCGGTTCTCGCTACAAACTACTGATTTTTTGTATCGCGCTACTCGCTACTCTACATAATTCAAAAAAATCCCTGACGGCTCGGCCTACAGGCACAGGTAGATTTCGAAGACGCAGAACGTGGGGTGCCTGTTTGTCGGGAATTGCGGAAGAAATGACCTTTTTGCGATCATGCTGCAGTTGGAACCGCCTACTTCGAAACAAAACCTGTTTGCAGGCGGAGCCAGCAAGGATTTTTTTTTTTTTTTTTTTTGCTATAAGAGTTGGTCCTATAAAAAACATGTCAATATAAAAGTTTTAGATAATATTAAGAGGATTTATAATATATTTAAGCGGATTTGAAATATTGGGAATTGACGAAGTTATGAATTTTTTTCTTCTAAAACCCCCCTTCCCTCCCCCCTTAAGGCAATTTTTAATTATATCAAAAATCTGTCATACATAAGTTTTTGGCCCTGTTCCTAGAAGTAATAATAACTTCAAACGGATTCGATACGTATCATAATTAAGAAATTATGGGTTTTTTTTTCTGTTTTTACAAAAAGCCCCCCCCCCCCTTGGTTTGATTTTGCCCATTAACGAACTTGACCGAGATTTTATGTCCCTTGATTTTATGTATCAGTTTCGAAAAGATGCGGGAGTTGGAACCGCCTACTTCGAAAAATAACTTGTTTGCAGGCGGAGACGGCAGGGATTTTTTTTGTTTTTAACTTTTTTTTGCTATAATGGTTAGTCCTATAAAAAACTTGTCAATATAAAAGTTTTAGATAATACTAAGAGGATTAATAATAAATTTACGTGGATTTGATATCTTGTGAATTGACGAAGCTATGATTTTGTTTCTCCTAAAACCCCCCTTCCCCCCCCCCTTGGAGCCATTTTTAATTATATCAAAAATCTGTCATACATACATTTTCGGCCCTTTTCCTAGAAGTAATAATAACTTTAAACGGATTCGATACGTATAATAATAAAGAAATTATGAGGATTTTTCTGTTTTCACAAAAAGCCCCCTCCCCCCATTTTCCCCCCCTTGGTTCGATTTTGCTCATTAACGAACTTGACCGAGATTTTATGACCCTTGATTTTATGTATCAGTTTCGAAAAGATACGGGAGTTGGAACCGCCAACTTCGAAAAATAACTTGTTTGCTGGCGGAGCCGGCAGGGATTTGTTTTGTTTTTAATTTTTTTTTGCTATAACGGTTGGTCCTATAAAAACTTGTCAATATAAAAGTTTTAGATAATACTAAGAGGATTAATAATAAATTTACGCGGATTTGATATCTTGTGAATTGACGAAGCTATGATTTTTTTTCTCCTAAAACCCCCCTTTCACCCCCCCCCCTTGGGGCCATTTTTAATTATATCAAAAATCTGTCATACATACATTTTCGGCCCTTTTCCTAGAAGTAATTATAACTTTAAACGGATTCGATACGTATAATAATAAAGAAATTATGAGGATTTTTCTGTTTTCACAAAAAGCCCCCCCCCCATTTCCCCCCCCCTTGGTTCGATTTTGCCCATTAACGAACTTGACCGAGATTTTATGACCCTTGATTTTATGTATCAGTTTCGAAAAGATGCGGGAGTTGGAACCGCCTACTTCGAAAAATAACTTGTTTGCAGGCGGAGCCGGCAGGGATTTGTTTTGTTTTTAATTTTTTTTTTGCTATAACGGTTGGTCCTATAAAAAACTTGTCAATATAAAAGTTTTAGATAATACTAAGAGGATTAATAATAAATTTACGCGGATTTGATATCTTCTGAATTGACGAAGCTATGATTTTTTTTCTTCTAAAACCCCCCTTTTTCCCCCCCTTGGGGCCATTTTTAATTATATCAAAAATCTGTCATACATACATTTTCGGCCCTTTTCCTAGAAGTAATAATAACTTTAAACGGATTCGATACGTATAATAATAAAGAAATTATGAGGATTTTTCTGTTTTCACAAAAAGCCCCCCCATTTCCCCCCCCCCCCTTGGTTCGATTTTGCCCATTAACGAACTTGACCGAGATTTTATGACCCTTGATTTTATGTATCAGTTTGGAAGAGATTTATGCAGAATTTTTCCAGTTATCGTGGTCAGAAAAAAGTGACATAGATAGATAGATAGATAGATAGATAGATAGATAGATAGATATAAACTTTTGAACTGGGGGGTGGTTTAGGGTTCTGGGAGTCATGATCGGCGTAGATCTGCAAAAATTTTTCAAAATTTCCAACTTAGGTGAGAATGTAATAGGTAGTATTTCTTACGAAATCTACCTAAAAAGTAGCGCGCTACACTACAAACTACTGTAAAAAGTAGCGACTACTTGTAGCGCGCTACTTCCCACCCCTGGATATGTTTATACAGTGAAAACTGCCTTACAACGATATTGTCTAAAACGATAAACCTGTCTATAACAATAATTTCAACAGTCCCGGCAGATTTTCTATGAGAACTGATGCGTAGCAAATCTTGTCTATAATAATGATGCATTTTGGTGCATTAGGGGGCTCTGCCCCCTACGAACTGCGCTCGCCAACCCCCGTCCAGACCCTCAGGTTCTAAAAATTTGCTAATTTGATTTGTTTTAAAAAGATTATCCGATTACGGAACATTGAATGATATTATCACGACCAGCGGCAATCTTCTGTAATCTGGTTGCCATTCATTTCCCTTTGACTTTGAAATTTTTTTTGTTCCCAAAGCCGCATCTACCGCAGTCGCAACAGCTGACGTCTGTTTTACTGATTGATTAAGTAAGAACAATTACACATTTCAAAAATGATTTGTATAAAATGGTTAAGTATACATATATAATAAACTTGTACGATTTCGTTGCTTTCCGAACTTCTTTAAGGATGCTGTAAGTAAATCGTTTTAAATGTATCGTTTTAAATATGACATAAATTTCACCATTAAATATTTTTCGCACGTAATTATTTAACTATTTTGAAGTTTTCTTTCTTTTTTAATATTCACTTGCAACTATATTTTTCAATTGAAAGTGTTTATAAATATTATTATTTGGGCTTTTTAAAATCTGGCAACAGTAGGTAAAACGGCTATTTCAAGCTATAATTTAAGTCTTTATTCAGATAATTATTTAAGTCTTTATTCAGATAATTATTTAAGTCTTTATTCAGATAATGAAATTATGAATAAAAAATTGGAAAAAACCTAAAAATTTAGACAAATGATTGAACAATTCATACCACAATCTAGTCAAGCGTGTGCCTGCAAAATATGGTTAAATGGCTATGTATAGTTTTTGATCCTATAAAACTTATATGCTGAACATTAGTGAACTTCACATGAGGTTTATACGTGATAGAGGAGTAAAAATGAAAATATTATAATCACGGTTCGCTGGGGGCTGTTTTTCAACACACCTCATATGAGGTTCCCTTAGAGATAAGACGGGCTCATTTACCGAGTCCATGTTGGACTCGGGCTGGAACTCAAAGTAAAAATTTTATTTATTCACAAATTGAAAGAAGAAAAACAAAAGCAGGCTATTTGAGAAAAGAAATGTAGGCAAAGTTTCTTAAAGTTTTTTACCACCCTTTAAAAATCAGTTTAAAAAGAAATTGAATTGCTATTAATTGATAGGATATAAGATCTGATTCTGAAGCCTTTTCACAGTCAGTGTTAGTAACATAAAGAAGTCGTGAGATATTTGTCTATCCTCGCTTTCTGTTTGAAGTCCTTTTTACTTACCCATCATACGTAGTATAGAGTAAGTCTTGTAATCGTTTTGAAAATCGAATTTTTTTTTTTTTGACGGATTTACACGTTTCAGACACTGGAGATTCCGAAAAACATATTTTTAGAAAAAAAAATTTGCCGTCCGTCTGTGTGTCTGTGTGTGTGTGTGTATGTGTGTCTGTAAACGCTCTATCTCCCGAAAAAATTGAGATAGAGACTTGCAATTTGGTATGTACTTAGTATGTAATAATGGGAAGAAGCCTATTTCATTTCAATAACCTCGATTAACCGGAACTATTTTTTTCGGACTCTCGAAATATTCGTTCTGATGAAAGGTATATAAAAATTTTCGAAATTGTTTATTTTAAGAAATGAATATAAAAGACAATAAAAAAACATAAATTTTGAATAAAGCATGAAGTCGATCGGATAATGAGTTGCCGAGATATTTAGAATCCTATTTGCCACACTCTTCGATTTTTCATGACCCTGTATTTCATCCAAATTTCACTTCAAAGATATATTTTAATTGGAAATTTGACGCTTAATCAGATGCAATAAACCGCTAGTTAATAGGATTATTATTTTTGGAGTTATAAGGAAAAACCTCTTTCAAGCAATTCAGTAATCGAACCTTTAAAGTTTGTGACGTCATCAAGCCACGATTTTATTCGAATTGCAATGCATTTTATAAGTAGTTTACACATTTTTATTTTAATATTTTACATTATGCATATCCATGATGGGTAAGTATTACGGTGGCCCCCAACGACTAGTTTCTAGAATAACTAGAAAACAAATCTCATGTCTTTCGGACATTGTTGCACAGTGATATTTTAAAAGAATAAGAATTGTAACTTTTGCCGATTTCTGCCAGTGTTTGGGTATAGATATATAACAAATGTGCTATTTTAAGCAGATTTTCAGGGACATGAAAATCCCGAAACGTTGTCCTGAGGGAGTGTTTAGGATTAATACCTATTTCTATCTAAGAAGAGATTTTTTAATGAAAAAAAAAAATCTTGAAACAATTTTAAAATGTTTTCAACAGTTTTCTACTAGGTGCATGCGCGGCAGCGTATTACTGCTTATTTTACTGTTTATTGCTGTTAATTTTACGGTATAATATTGGCAGTTGGGATGCCAGTATTATACTGTAAAATCAACACTTTTTTTTTTTTTTTTTTTTTTTGGCAGTGTATGCATGAGATGGCTAACTGACCTTGACATTGTCTTTATTATTAACCTGTCTTTAACGATATTTTTCTTTTATCCCTTCAGTATATGATTACAGAGGTTTCACTCTAAATAGCGAATATTAAGTGCCCAGACGAAAATCTTAAGTATAAGAACACGATAGAGAACACTTTAACATAATTGACAAGCATATCACGTACACTCTCTCACCCCCCCCCCCCCCCTTTCCGAACCAATTCATCTCCTATTGAGAAGAAACAGCTGCTTTTCGTTCTGTCAAAGATCTGAACATGGCTGGTAATGCCTGTTGTGCTCGGTATCCTTTTAACAACCTTTGTAATTTAAGTATTTTGTAATACCATTTTGAAATATCTATTATTAAATTATTTTAACAATAAAATAGACAAATCTGTTGGTAAAATATGAATATTTTAAAACTCTTCTTTCCCTACAGATATAAATATTTTTCAGAAGTTTTATTAACCATTGGAAAAATGGTTGTTTTCGGTCGAGAATGGCCTCTTGACGTTGTCATTTTAATTTTTTTTTTAAGCGTTTTTAACGAAATTCTGTAACTTTAGAGGAATTTTTCCTTGAATAGGCAATAGAAATGCATAAAATCGTTACAACAATGTAAAAGTTACAAAAAGGATAGATGCAAACTATCAGATATGAAAAAATGCCGAATTCAAAAATGGACGTCGGATGAGAAATCGTCTGATAAAGCAAAAAACGTGGTCTTCAACTTTAATTTCCTCAAAATGCCTTTAGCTCAGACATCAATCTAAACAAGAGTTAAAGTTATTGTAGGAAGGACCTGACAAAATATTAAGGTATATATTGAGGATAAGGTATAGTAATGGAAAATGCGTTTCGATAACTGCGGCGATGGTTCAAACGACTATTTTTGCGAGGACAGAGAATGCCAGGATCTCTTCAACTGTAGTAATGGAAAATGCGCTTATTTGTAGATGGTTCCGATGAATATTTTTGAATAATTAATATTTTTAATTAATTTGAATTTTTTTTTCTTTCGATAATGCTGGTATTAGCGGTGTTGCCTATAACTCTGAAGATTATATTACGAAAAAGTTAATTAATTTAAGAGAAAAGAAAATATGTAAAAATCTATCTGTACGTATTATAAAGGACAAACGTGTCCGTTGGTAACGCTGACGTCATTTTGAGATTTGCAACATCGAACGATTAAAATTTCCGTTGTGCAATTTTCGCTATTCCGTTTTTATTATTATTATTATTATTATTATTATTATTTTAATTAGGGTTTCGTTCATCTCACGAAACCCTAATAAAACCCTTCATACTCCCGCTCCGTTGTCTGTCTGTCACAGAGCCATTCTCAAAAACTATGCAACTTACAGAGTTGAAACTTTGTGTATAAATCTGAATACCAGCTATAAAGAGCTCAAAATATTAACATTTGAAAAATTCGTATTATTATAATAAATAGAGATAAAAAGCCAAAATTCTAACAGCCTTTTCCTATTAAATTAAAAAAATTTTCGTTTTAGCAGATGCCAAAAATTAGAAATCCACGATGAAATTCTTTCTACGATAATTAATTTTCTATCAGACGATTTCCACGTGAAAAATAACAAGTTGGAAATTGTACGTCAAACGTTACAAACGAGGTGCGTTCGTACGCACGTTTTAGAATTAAATTCATGATATCCCGTGCGTAGAACGGGTTAAACAGCTAGTTAAGTATATATTTTATGACACTGTTCATACAAATATCTTAACTAGTTATATAAATATTCAGATATATATGTATCAGCTAGTTATATAAATATTCAGATCTTGATGATTTTTAATTCTGTGAAATGAATTATATCGTCTGCAGATTAATTTCTGTCATAAAATAAGTTTCTCGGTCGCTTGACGATTTAACATCCATCGGAAGCTCCTCTAACAAAAAAGCAACGATTTAAAAAAAAAATTCTAATTTCTTAATAAATATTTTTATTAATATCTCCTAAAGTTTTGATTCGATTTTAATAAAATTTGAAATGTCTCGACAAAATTCTGCAAAGATAATATATTTTAAATTGCAAACCATTTGGTTGGGTAGTTTTTGCGTTGTTATATGCGGACAGACAGACAGACGGACGGACAGACAGACGGACGGACAGACGGACGGACCAAACGACGACTATAGGTGCTACGTATTTATATAATTACGAACGCACCTAAAAATGAAATAAAAAGTTTCACCCATTGAAAAAAAGATTAATATGAAATAAAGTTGATTGACGTCATAGTGGTAATAAAACGGAAAGATTTCTCAATAATACAAGGAGTATGAGTATGGACACAAAGCAGATTAATATCACGTCATTAGAGAATTAAAAAGAAAATCTGACGTCATATCGGAAGTTTAACGGATTTTTCAAATGTTTCAGAATAATACAAATCAAGTATCAATATGAGTAATAGAGAAACAGTAAATATATGATATAAATGCTGGACGATTACACCATGAAACATTACTACTTTAAAGACGTGAGTAGTAGGAAAAGGAGAGTTCGATTGTGGAGGTGGCGGTGGTGGCGGCGGAAGGGGGCTTATTTTTGAGGGGGGCTTATTTTTAAGGGGGGCTTATTTTTGAGAGGGGCTTATTTTTGAGGGGGGCTTATTTTTAAGGGGGGCTTATTTTTAAGGGGGACTTAATTTTTTTTTTTTTTTTTTTTTTTTTTAAATTTTAGAATTGACTTTCAGTTTGAAGGTTAAACGAAGTTTTTTTCTTGGTTCGTTTTTTTTTTTTTTTTTTTTTTTTTTTTTTTTTTTTTTTTTAGGATCAAATTTAAATGTTAGTTTGAAGGCTGCTATAGAAGTGGGGCGTATTTTTGAAAAGACGGTTAACTTTTTTTAAGGTGGGCTTATTTTTGAGGGGGGCTTATTTTTGAGGGGGCTTATTTTTAAGGGGGGCTTATTTTTAAGGGGGGCTTAATTTTTTTTTTTTTTTTTTTTTTTTTTTTTTTTTAGAATTGACTTTCAGTTTGAAGGTTAAACGAAGTTTTTTCTTGGTTCGTTTTTTTTTTTTTGGTGGCGCCCTCTATCGGAAGGGAATGTAATAACGAATATTTAAAATAGGTTTTCTTGAAAAGATTTCACTGAGGTTTGAACCTGCAAAATAGCTTCTTGACTTGATAATTTGTGGTAGGTTTAACTGATCACCTATACCTGTATGTCGAGATTTTGAGTATTTAAAGAGAGGTATCGCGGTACCGGAAGTGAAAAGTTTAAGGTTTATTTTATACTGAATTTAAATGAAACCGGAAATTTATCTTTTTCGATATGATTGGATTGAACATTAACATATTTATTTTAAAATGTATAGTGGAAGCAATGGTAAAAAAGAAGACATGTTTAGGGGTAAGTACTGTTTTTTTTATTGTGTTTGGTGTAGAAAACATAGGAAAGAGGCGTAGTTTAAAAAACAAATTCAATTTTATTAATAATTTTCCCAATGCAATACATGTGAACCCACTTTTCGTTTTTTAGCGGGTTTTGACAAATCTAATGCAGAATCTTGTTTAATGTTTGTTGACAAATATTTATTTTTAATAAAATTTCGCGGGACATTCATTTCGTTTAATGTTTCTAATAATTCGTTCTGTGCCTTGATCGGTTTTCTTTTATTCACAGAAAACAAAAGATTAAATAAATCTGCCAACTTCGATTCGGGGATAGGTTTTCCTTCGAAACTCACAGTCAAATTTTTATTCTATCGAAATTTTCTTGGACGTGCCGTGACAAACTGAACTAATGCTTTGATAATTTAGGATAGCTTTATCTGGATATCGTGGTGGTTAGATTACGGATATTTGTGTTTGGAATAACGTGATTTTTAATTTTGCCTGTTCAGTTTCAATTATATTGTGAAATGAGGGTTTATTTTTGAAAGATAATGTTAACTTTTTGTGATTATCTTGTAACAGACTGCTTTCATTAAAAGTGTATTTTAGAATTGTAAACTACAATTTTGAAATTTTCGCCTGTTTGGAAAAAAAGCACAGGGAAAAAAAATAAAAGTATTAAAAAAATAATAACAACAACTGTTCAAAAATATAATAACAACTAAACAAATGATCAAAAATAATAAAAAATGTTCAAATAATAATAACAACTGTTAAAAAATAATAAAAACTATTTAAAAAATAATAACAACTGTTCAAAAATAATAAACGATTGACTTTATACAACCAACATTTAAAAAAAAGATAATCGAATCTAGTTTTTTCTAACATGACTTATTTGAAATATTCACTTTTTCTAGTTAGATTTATAACACGTAAGTGATTCGATCAGTAAAATATTATTTATAAAAGCACTAAATACGAGATTAATAAGAATTTTTAACTTACAAACATATGAACTTCTGATACACAAGTGATTCGACCAGTAAAATATTATTTAGAAAAGCATTTTTGACTTACAATTGTACGAACTTCTGATATGTAACCCTTTCTGAATCAATGTGTAAGAATTAACTGACTATTGAACTTATAACAGAGTATGATAAAATAATCACGTGACTTTTTTAAACCAATAAAATGTTATTATTTTTAAACAAGCGCCCTCTATCATTTTATGAACTTCCAAGAAACGAGTTAATATGATTATATTGTTTCCTGTTACCACTGTGAAAGGTTGTGTTTTCCGTTTTAAGTTAGTTTACATTTAAGTGATTACGGAACGAGTCATGGATTCTGCTTTGTTAAGTGCTAATGATATGTCTAACGTGAAGAGTGAACCCTCATCACCGGGATTAAATGGCCATGACATGGAATTTTTAATACAGCCTAAAGAAGAACCCGTTTCGAATTGTGAAGTGAAACCCACCTCATCAGGATTAAAGAAACAGAAGTTACCCTTTGTGTGTTCTACTTGCGACAAAGCTTTTCCCCGAAAGGTTAACTTAACGTTTCACATGAAATGTCATCTGGAGAAAATACCTCTTGTGTGTATAATTTGTGAAAAAACATTTGCTAGAAAGTATCATTTATTAAATCACATGAAGGTCCATTCAAAGACCCCTGTGATTCATAATTGTAATGTATGTGGCGAAGTATTTTCACAAAAGAGTGATTTATTAAAGCATGGGAAAATTCATAATACTTCCAAGCCAAATCAAAAGAAAAGTATACAGTCACCCAGTCACTGTAAATGCGACGACTGTTTTGAAACATTTAATAATAGATCTGACTTAATGAAACATAGAAAAATTCATCTTTCACCTAAAGAACTTAACCCGTCTGATCAACTTTCCTTGGGAAACAGTTCGAAATATGAAATTTCAGACATCACTCAGTTTAGTAAAATATTTAAGTTTTTCGATGTTTTTACTCCTGCTCATTGGAATTTAGGTGAGGAAATGATTGTTGAAGTACAAATGAATAAGAACTATGAGCTTTATGTTCACATACAGAAATACGAAGAATTTGAAAAGAACGGTCGTGAACTTACCCCCACAAATGAAGGCATTACATTATCATGTGCAACATTCGACAAATTTGAATCGAGATTGGATAAATTTAATTTTGTTTCTGAAAAAGATACATTCGTATGTAATAATGACTTACTAATCGCTTATGTAAATAAGGAATCATGCATACTGCAAAAATTATTCAAATCGAAAAAGTTTGGGTTTTGTTTGAAGTCGGATTTTTTACTGCTTACAAAAGATCAATATTTGAAACTAGTGAAAAATGGCTTTAAAATTACCAAATGTCTCATTGAGACGCTTTTAACTAAGTTTATTCCTGTTTCGATTTTAGAAAACTTAAACAAATGTAAATGTACCCACCTCACAATCGAAGAGACTTTGAACTATTTCTTAACATGTTTCGATGACGAGTTAAAGTCATCCGTTTCTCGCGTGCTTGATTGCTATCGATGTTCAATCGGAGAACCAATTAATGTGAAACACGAGTCTGATAGTTATAATTTGCGTAGAAAGTATAATTGGTGTAGCGACAGTGCACTGCTAAATTTAAACGTGACTGAATTTGTAAAAAACATATTCAAGAAATGTTCATGTAATTATACTCATTTATTTTTTGAAACTATGAATATGGACTTTTATAATAACCATTTAGACAATGTATTTGTAAATTAACATAGAAATGTATTTATTTAATAAATATTTGTTTTTATATCACATATCTGTTTTTATTTCACATGTCTATTTATTTTTTTTATTTATGAAATCAATCTTTGAAGTTTTATTTTCTAGAAAAAAAGTAAACATATATTTATGAGTAGGCAATTTTTTTAATTGTAGTCTTTAAAGTTAACCCTTTTTGGTCAAATGAAATCTCTTTTTAAGAAAAATTGATTATTTTTATTTGAATAGGTATTAAACTTATTTATTGATAAGAAAGTTTAATTTTTTCTCTCCTTTTAAACAATGACATTGCATGTTTTGATAATTTCCATCCCACAGTTAACATTACAGTATTTAACATAGTTAAGAAAATGTTTAACTTAAACCGTCACTGTATTTATTATAGATAAGTAAACATTTTATCTTTAACCTAAATGTAATTTAAATGATTAACTATAACTGTGACTGCTTTTAATCTAGATAAGTAAATGTTTCCAGGAAACACAATCAGTTTACTGTAGACTTTTATCGAGATTACACCAGTTAGTGGAATGCTGATTAAAAATATTTTATAACATTAATATGCAGAAAAGATCTCACGAAGAAGTACTTTCACCTTCAAAACGTCTACGTTTAGAAAAACCCATGGAAAATTTAAATACCTATGAGAAGGAGTTAAAAGACCCAAGATTAAAACTTGCTAAAATGGGTAATAACTGTGTAACTACTGAGGACTTACAAGATGTGAAACCCGAGATCGCTATGAATTTTTCAAACTTTGCCTATGGGAATGATACAACATCTTTCGAGAATCCCGGTCGAATGCCAAATTCTGCCACGGACTATTTGGATACATTTTTCGAAGACATGAATTTTGAAAATTTAGATTGTTCTACTACCTTAGCGTTTCAAGAACCTACAAATAATATTTTACAGACTACTGTTAAACGCGAGGTCAACGAGCTACAAGCAAGCAACCTTTCGCAAACAAGTGGTGAATTACAAACCACCATCTCACCTGCAAATGACATTAAAAGTGATAAATTATGCAATTCCTATGTGTTTCACAAAGAACTAAGTGACTGTTTCTATTTAACTTTGAAGTTAAGAACTAAACAATATTATATACTTATACGAGAATTTAAACGCAATGTATCTACTAATGAAGAAATCCCGACAAACCGCGTGGTTAATATGGATATTCCTAGCTGGTTTGAGTTTCAATATAAACTTATTGCATTTAATTTAAGATACAAAAGCACGTCCTTTGTTTCTAATAACATGATTTTAGTGTTAAATCAAAATTCTACAATGCGAATTAAAAATTTAAAGAATCATTCTTATATTGACTTAAACGAACATCAACTAGAAAAATTAAAAGAAAGTGCCTCTCATTTAAATAGTGTACTTTTACAACATATGTATACAAAACTTTTACCATCTCTTATTAAAAAGAAATGTATGGTGAGTAATATATCTACAGAAAATGATGAAGTGTTAAAGTATAAACTTAACACATGTATCGAGAATAATATGTTATCAATACTTAATCAATTGTATGAATGCCATGCATGTGCACTACGACATTCGAGCAAAAGCCTTCACTCCTGTTTCACATTTAATAATAGGGAAAAATTTAATCAATTAGGGGAAGCTTTGTTAATGCTCGTAGATTTCGATTATGTAACTTCAACGTTTCTAAACGGAGTTTATAATGTTAGTGAGCACTTTTTATGTAAGATTAATGAACAAACTATTTGTAATGAATTATTTAAGACCTGAAAAAAAAATGTTTTTGATTAAGTTCTGTGTGTTTATTTTTGCAAAGTGTCTATGAGTGAATTTATTAGTTTATAATTTAGTAGAAATTTTAAGTGAAGTGATGTAATCCAATTAAAAAATAAATTAATCTATAACAAAAATTAATTGTAATAAAAATATTCACATTAAAAAAAAAAGGTTAAAAAAATTAGAAGTTAATGAAATTAAAACTTATTAAAATTAAAAGTTAACAACAAAAAATAAATAATAAAATAAAATAAAGATTAACAAAAATATAGTTTTAAAATAAAAGTAAACAAAAAAAGTTATAAAGTAAAAGTTAACAAAAAGTTAAAAGTTAATAAAATATTTAAAAAAGCAAAAGAATGTATGTGTTATGAAGAGAGGGGTTTCCTTGTGGAAGTAACTTACAAAATGTATGTGTATGTATTTATTAGTTTTTCATTTAGTAGAACTTTTAAGTGAACAGTTAGAATTTATGTTTTTATATAACTTAACACAAAATAAAATTTTTAACTATTGCAAAAAGATTCAACTATTGAATGGAAATATGCATATTAGTAAAACAATCACAAGTTAATAAAATGAAAGATTTTAAATTTCATACAATTTAACAAATATATATATATACGAAACACATTACGGATTTAAATATTATAAGAAATGTTTGATTGAAATTTTTAAGACAGATTTAATTCTTGGTTCTGCCATATATAGTTCGAACTTATTTTAGAAGATAGTTTTCAATAGTCTTGTGGTTCGAACTTGACAAAAGGAAATCAAGACACAATGAATTGTATGTTATTTTAATCATTATGTCATGACTTCATACTTCTGAAAGTGTATTTAAAGGTTTCTCTAGCTTTATTCAATGTTATTAAGCGTTTGTGAAACCGAAAATTAATTAAAAAACAGATCGCCTTCTACCAATTGCGCTAAGAATGTTTTATTCAATTATTATAAATAATAAAACCTTTTAGAATATTACTTATTTTAAATTCAAAATAATAAAAATTTAAAGTTAACAAAATAAATAATTCCTCTGTTCATTATAAATAAATAAAAGTTTACAAAATAAAAGTTTCAAAATTAAAACTTTATAAAAATTATAAGTTAACAAAAAATTAAATAAAATAAAATTTTAAAATAAAAATTATGAAAAGTAAAGTTTATAAAAATTAAAAGTTTTTAAAATTTTTAAGTTATGTTTAAAAATCTTCAAATTAATCAAAATTGACTTTTAGATTTATGTTAATGTAAGTTTCAATGTTTTAAATATCGAGCTAACTGTTTATCCCCATAATCATTTGTTTACCCATCTTCCAACCAACCAACTGGTTGCCTAGCCAACCATATACTTTGTATCTACACATGCGCAGAAAAAAAAACACTAACTTGAGTTTTACTTTAAACCTTTGCTAGATTAGATATATTATACAAGTCGAATATCTTCCATACTTAGAAAATTTATAATTTTCAACTATTCGTCCCTATTTATCTTAAAACATTAACAAATAAATATAATTTATATACTTACAAAAACAGGATAACTTAAAAAGGGGTCCATACATTTCAGCTTGCTAAAGTTAAGTGTCTGGTTTATAACAGAATGAGGTTAAACTATCAGTTTACTTCCTTATCACTCACGTGATCAAGACCTTATCAGTTACATGTTCAGGCCGATAACAGCTAAAAACAGCGTGTTGGTCATTTTAACTTCTGACTTTGCATACTGTGGTTCGGTAAGTTTTCTTGTCTAACATTTCTTTCTTTTTAAGAAATAAACTAATCGGAAAAATTTCTTTTCATACCCACTTACTTTTAAATCACAATGTTTTAAAAGACTAAATTTTATTATCTTAAATTATTCTTTTAAATGTCAAACAAAAGATCTTACAATATATTTGCAAATAAGTTCTTATAAAACGGTTTTAATTAGTTAAAGGATGAACATTGTTATTTTAACTATCTATTATTTTGAAAGCGAAAAAGATTAATTCACTTGAAAATTAAACTTACCTTATTTATAAGCTGGGTAAGCAGGGTCTGGCTTTTGTGACGACTTGTAGAGATTTGAAAGATAGTACAAACGTATATCAGTTAATCTCACGTGATATGATGACGTTACTAAGTGACGTCATCCACCACAGGTTAATCACGTGACTACGCGACCATAACCTTCACATTGCTAGTGATGTTTAGATCACGTAGCTAATTGTAATTATCATAAAATATACTTATAATATATTTATAAAAATATATTCATAAATTAATAATTAATTAATTTATTATTTTAAAATGCTATGCTTTTCAAAATAATACGCAAATAAATTAGTTATTAATTTATGAATATATTTTTATAAATATATTATAAGTATATTTTATGATAATTACAATTAGCTACGTGATCTAAACATCACTAGTAATGTGAAGGTTATGGTCGCGTAGTCACGTGATTAACCTGTGGTGGATGACGTCACTTGGTAACGTCATCATATCACGTGAGATTAACTGATATACGTTTGTACTATCTTTCAAATCTCTACAAGTCGTCACAAAAGCCAGACCCTGCTTACCCAGCTTATAAATAAGGTAAGTTTAATTTTCAAGTGAATTAATCTTTTTCGCTTTCAAAATAATAGATAGTTAAAATAACAATGTTCATCCTTTAACTAATTAAAACCGTTTTATAAGAACTTATTTGCAAATATATTGTAAGATCTTTTGTTTGACATTTAAAAGAATAATTTAAGATAATAAAATTTAGTCTTTTAACATTGTGATTTAAAAGTGAGTGGGTATGAAAAGAAATTTTTCCGATTAGTTTATTTCTTAAAAAGAAAGAAATGTTAGACAAGAAAACTTACCGAACCACAGTATGCGAAGTCAGAAGTTAAAATGACCAACACGCTGTTTTTAGCTGTTATCGGCCTGAACATGTAACTGATAAGGTCTTGATCACGTGAGTGATAAGGAAGTAAACTGATAGTTTAACCTCATTCTGTTATAAACCAGACACTTAACTTTAGCAAGCTGAAATGTATGGACCCCTTTTTAAGTTATCCTGTTTTTGTAAGTATATAAATTATATTTATTTGTTAATGTTTTAAGATAAATAGGGACGAATAGTTGAAAATTATAAATTTTCTAAGTATGGAAGATATTCGACTTGTATAATATATCTAATCTAGCAAAGGTTTAAAGTAAAACTCAAGTTAGTGTTTTTTTTTCTGCGCATGTGTAGATACAAAGTATATGGTTGGCTAGGCAACCAGTTGGTTGGTTGGAAGATGGGTAAACAAATGATTATGGGGATAAACAGTTAGCTCGATATTTAAAACATTGAAACTTACATTAACATAAATCTAAAAGTCAATTTTGATTAATTTGAAGATTTTTAAACATAACTTAAAAATTTTAAAAACTTTTAATTTTTATAAACTTTACTTTTCATAATTTTTATTTTAAAATTTTATTTTATTTAATTTTTTGTTAACTTATAATTTTTATAAAGTTTTAATTTTGAAACTTTTATTTTGTAAACTTTTATTTATTTATAATGAACAGAGGAATTATTTATTTTGTTAACTTTAAATTTTTATTATTTTGAATTTAAAATAAGTAATATTCTAAAAGGTTTTATTATTTATAATAATTGAATAAAACATTCTTAGCGCAATTGGTAGAAGGCGATCTGTTTTTTCATTAATTTTCGGTTTCACAAACGCTTAATAACATTGAATAAAGCTAGAGAAACCTTTAAATACACTTTCAGAAGTATGAAGTCATGACATAATGATTAAAATAACATACAATTCATTGTGTCTTGATTTCCTTTTGTCAAGTTCGAACCACAAGACTATTGAAAACTATCTTCTAAAATAAGTTCGAACTATATATGGCAGAACCAAGAATTAAATCTGTCTTAAAAATTTCAATCAAACATTTCTTATAATATTTAAATCCGTAATGTGTTTCGTATATATATATATTTGTTAAATTGTATGAAATTTAAAATCTTTCATTTTATTAACTTGTGATTGTTTTACTAATATGCATATTTCCATTCAATAGTTGAATCTTTTTGCAATAGTTAAAAATTTTATTTTGTGTTAAGTTATATAAAAACATAAATTCTAACTGTTCACTTAAAAGTTCTACTAAATGAAAAACTAATAAATACATACACATACATTTTGTAAGTTACTTCCACAAGGAAACCCCTCTCTTCATAACACATACATTCTTTTGCTTTTTTAAATATTTTATTAACTTTTAACTTTTTGTTAACTTTTACTTTATAACTTTTTTTGTTTACTTTTATTTTAAAACTATATTTTTGTTAATCTTTATTTTATTTTATTATTTATTTTTTGTTGTTAACTTTTAATTTTAATAAGTTTTAATTTCATTAACTTCTAATTTTTTTAACCTTTTTTTTTTAATGTGAATATTTTTATTACAATTAATTTTTGTTATAGATTAATTTATTTTTTAATTGGATTACATCACTTCACTTAAAATTTCTACTAAATTATAAACTAATAAATTCACTCATAGACACTTTGCAAAAATAAACACACAGAACTTAATCAAAAACATTTTTTTTTCAGGTCTTAAATAATTCATTACAAATAGTTTGTTCATTAATCTTACATAAAAAGTGCTCACTAACATTATAAACTCCGTTTAGAAACGTTGAAGTTACATAATCGAAATCTACGAGCATTAACAAAGCTTCCCCTAATTGATTAAATTTTTCCCTATTATTAAATGTGAAACAGGAGTGAAGGCTTTTGCTCGAATGTCGTAGTGCACATGCATGGCATTCATACAATTGATTAAGTATTGATAACATATTATTCTCGATACATGTGTTAAGTTTATACTTTAACACTTCATCATTTTCTGTAGATATATTACTCACCATACATTTCTTTTTAATAAGAGATGGTAAAAGTTTTGTATACATATGTTGTAAAAGTACACTATTTAAATGAGAGGCACTTTCTTTTAATTTTTCTAGTTGATGTTCGTTTAAGTCAATATAAGAATGATTCTTTAAATTTTTAATTCGCATTGTAGAATTTTGATTTAACACTAAAATCATGTTATTAGAAACAAAGGACGTGCTTTTGTATCTTAAATTAAATGCAATAAGTTTATATTGAAACTCAAACCAGCTAGGAATATCCATATTAACCACGCGGTTTGTCGGGATTTCTTCATTAGTAGATACATTGCGTTTAAATTCTCGTATAAGTATATAATATTGTTTAGTTCTTAACTTCAAAGTTAAATAGAAACAGTCACTTAGTTCTTTGTGAAACACATAGGAATTGCATAATTTATCACTTTTAATGTCATTTGCAGGTGAGATGGTGGTTTGTAATTCACCACTTGTTTGCGAAAGGTTGCTTGCTTGTAGCTCGTTGACCTCGCGTTTAACAGTAGTCTGTAAAATATTATTTGTAGGTTCTTGAAACGCTAAGGTAGTAGAACAATCTAAATTTTCAAAATTCATGTCTTCGAAAAATGTATCCAAATAGTCCGTGGCAGAATTTGGCATTCGACCGGGATTCTCGAAAGATGTTGTATCATTCCCATAGGCAAAGTTTGAAAAATTCATAGCGATCTCGGGTTTCACATCTTGTAAGTCCTCAGTAGTTACACAGTTATTACCCATTTTAGAAAGTTTTAATCTTGGGTCTTTTAACTCCTTCTCATAGGTATTTAAATTTTCCATGGGTTTTTCTAAACGTAGACGTTTTGAAGGTGAAAGTACTTCTTCGTGAGATCTTTTCTGCATATTAATGTTATAAAATATTTTTAATCAGCATTCCACTAACTGGTGTAATCTCGATAAAAGTCTACAGTAAACTGATTTTGTTTCCTGGAAACATTTACTTATCTAGATTAAAAGCAGTCACAGTTATAGTTAATCATTTAAATTACATTTAGGTTAAAGATAAAATGTTTACTTATCTATAATAAATACAGTGACGGTTTAAGTTAAACATTTTCTTAACTATGTTAAATACTGTAATGTTAACTGTGGGATGGAAATTATCAAAACATGCAATGTCATTGTTTAAAAGGAGAGAAAAAATTAAACTTTCTTATCAATAAATAAGTTTAATACCTATTCAAATAAAAATAATCAATTTTTCTTAAAAAGAGATTTCATTTGACCAAAAAGGGTTAACTTTAAAGACTACAATTAAAAAAATTGCCTACTCATAAATATATGTTTACTTTTTTTCTAGAAAATAAAACTTCAAAGATTGATTTCATAAATAAAAAAAATAAATAGACATGTGAAATAAAAACAGATATGTGATATAAAAACAAATATTTATTAAATAAATACATTTCTATGTTAATTTACAAATACATTGTCTAAATGGTTATTATAAAAGTCCATATTCATAGTTTCAAAAAATAAATGAGTATAATTACATGAACATTTCTTGAATATGTTTTTTACAAATTCAGTCACGTTGAAATTTAGCAGTGCACTGTCGCTACACCAATTATACTTTCTACGCAAATTATAACTATCACACTCGTGTTTCACATTAATTGGTTCTCCGATTGAACATCGATAGCAATCAAACACGCGAGAAACGGATGACTAACTCGTCATCGAAACATGTTAAGAAATAGTTCAAAGTCTCTTCGATTGTGAGGTGGGTACATTTACATTTGTTTAAGTTTTCTAAAATCGAAACAGGAATAAACTTAGTTAAAAGCGTCTCAATGAGACATTTGGTAATTTTAAAGCCATTTTTCACTAGTTTCAAATATTGATCTTTTGTAAGCAGTAAAAAATCCGACTTCAAACAAAACCCAAACTTTTTCGATTTGAGTAATTTTTGCAGTATGCATGATTCCTTATTTACATAAGCGATTAGTAAGTCATTATTACATACGAATGTATCTTTTTCAGAAACAAAATTAAATTTATCCAATCTCGATTCAAATTTGTCGAATGTTGCACATGATAATGTAATGCCTTCATTTGTGGGGGTAAGTTCACGACCGTTCTTTTCAAATTCTTCGTATTTCTGTATGTGAACATAAAGCTCATAGTTCTTATTCATTTGTACTTCAACAATCATTTCCTCACCTAAATTCCAATGAGCAGGAGTAAAAACATCGAAAAACTTAAATATTTTACTAAACTGAGTGATGTCTGAAATTTCATATTTCGAACTGTTTCCCAAGGAAAGTTGATCAGACGGGTTAAGTTCTTTAGGTGAAAGATGAATTTTTCTATGTTTCATTAAGTCAGATCTATTATTAAATGTTTCAAAACAGTCGTCGCATTTACAGTGACTGGGTGACTGTATACTTTTCTTTTGATTTGGCTTGGAAGTATTATGAATTTTCCCATGCTTTAATAAATCACTCTTTTGTGAAAATACTTCGCCACATACATTACAATTATGAATCACAGGGGTCTTTGAATGGACCTTCATATGATATAATAAATGATACTTTCTAGCAAATGTTTTTTCACAAATTATACACACAAGAGGTATTTTCTCCAGATGACATTTCATGTGAAACGTTAAGTTAACCTTTCGGGGAAAAGCTTTGTCGCAAGTAGAACACACAAAGGGTAACTTCTGTTTCTTTAATCCTGATGAGGTGGGTTTCACTTCACAATTCGAAACGGGTTCTTCTTTAGGCTGTATTAAAAATTCCATGTCATGGTCATTTAATCCCGGTGATGAGGGTTCACTCTTCACGTTAGACATATCATTAGCACTTAACAAAGCAGAATCCATGACTCGTTCCGTAATCACTTAAATGTAAACTAACTTAAAACGGAAAACACAACCTTTCACAGTGGTAACAGGAAACAATATAATCATATTAACTCGTTTCTTGGAAGTTCATAAAATGATAGAGGGCGCTTGTTTAAAAATAATAACATTTTATTGGTTTAAAAAAGTCACGTGATTATTTTATCATACTCTGTTATAAGTTCAATAGTCAGTTAATTCTTACACATTGATTCAGAAAGGGTTACATATCAGAAGTTCGTACAATTGTAAGTCAAAAATGCTTTTCTAAATAATATTTTACTGGTCGAATCACTTGTGTATCAGAAGTTCATATGTTTGTAAGTTAAAAATTCTTATTAATCTCGTATTTAGTGCTTTTATAAATAATATTTTACTGATCGAATCACTTACGTGTTATAAATCTAACTAGAAAAAGTGAATATTTCAAATAAGTCATGTTAGAAAAAACTAGATTCGATTATCTTTTTTTTAAATGTTGGTTGTATAAAGTCAATCGTTTATTATTTTTGAACAGTTGTTATTATTTTTTAAATAGTTTTTATTATTTTTTAACAGTTGTTATTATTATTTGAACATTTTTTATTATTTTTGATCATTTGTTTAGTTGTTATTATATTTTTGAACAGTTGTTGTTATTATTTTTTTAATACTTTTATTTTTTTTTTCCCTGTGCTTTTTTTCCAAACAGGCGAAAATTTCAAAATTGTAGTTTACAATTCTAAAATACACTTTTAATGAAAGCAGTCTGTTACAAGATAATCACAAAAAGTTAACATTATCTTTCAAAAATAAACCCTCATTTCACAATATAATTGAAACTGAACAGGCAAAATTAAAAATCACGTTATTCCAAACACAAATATCCGTAATCTAACCACCATGATATCCAGATAAAGCTATCCTAAATTATCAAAGCATTAGTTCAGTTTGTCACGGCACGTCCAAGAAAATTTCGATAGAATAAAAATTTGACTGTGAGTTTCGAAGGAAAACCTATCCCCGAATCGAACTTGGCAGATTTATTTAATCTTTTGTTTTCTGTGAATAAAAGAAAAACGATCAAGGCACAGAACGAATTATTAGAAACATTAAACGAAATGAATGTCCCGCGAAATTTTATTAAAAATAAATATTTGTCAACAAACATTAAACAAGATTCTGCATTAGATTTGTCAAAACCCGCTAAAAAACGAAAAGTGGGTTCACATGTATTGCATTGGGAAAATTATTAATAAAATTGAATTTGTTTTTTAAACTACGCCTCTTTCCTATGTTTTCTACACCAAACACAATAAAAAAAACAGTACTTACCCCTAAACATGTCTTCTTTTTTACCATTGCTTCCACTATACATTTTAAAATAAATATGTTAATGTTCAATCCAATCATATCGAAAAAGATAAATTTCCGGTTTCAATTTAAATTCAGTATAAAATAAACCTTAAACTTTTCACTTCCGGTACCGCGATACCTCTCTTTAAATACTCAAAATCTCGACATACAGGTATAGGTGATCAGTTAAACCTACCACAAATTATCAAGTCAAGAAGCTATTTTGCAGGTTCAAACCTCAGTGAAATCTTTTCAAGAAAACCTATTTTAAATATTCGTTATTACATTCCCTTCCGATAGAGGGCGCCACCAAAAAAAAAAAAACGAACCAAGAAAAAAACTTCGTTTAACCTTCAAACTGAAAGTCAATTCTAAAATTAAAAAAAAAAAAATTAAGCCCCCCTTAAAAATAAGCCCCCCTCAAAAATAAGCCCACCTTAAAAAAAGTTAACCGTCTTTTCAAAAATACGCCCCACTTCTATAGCAGACTTCACACTAACATTTAAATTTGATCCTAAAAAAAAAGAAAAACGAACCAAGAAAAAAACTTCGTTTAACCTTCAAACTGAAAGTCAATTCTAAAATTAAAAAAAAAAATTAAAAAAAAAAAAAAAAAAAAAAAAAAAAATTAAGCCCCCCTTAAAAATAAGCCCCCCTCAAAAATAAGCCCCCCTCAAAAATAAGCCCATCTTAAAAAAAGTTAACCGTCTTTTCAAAAATACGCCCCACTTCTATAGCAGCCTTCAAACTAACATTTAAATTTGATCCTAAAAAAAAAAAAAAAAA
Source organism: Maratus michaelseni (assembly GCA_963931845.1). Lineage (NCBI taxonomy): Eukaryota > Metazoa > Arthropoda > Arachnida > Araneae > Salticidae > Maratus > Maratus michaelseni. Next base: position 60,877,559 of record OZ007595.1, read on the forward strand.
AAAAAAAACGAACCAAGAAAAAAACTTCGTTTAACCTTCAAACTGAAAGTCAATTCTAAAATTTAAAAAAAAAAAAATATATATATATATATATATATTAAGCCCCCCTTAAAAATAAGCCCCCCTCAAAAATAAGCCCCCCTCAAAAATAAGCCCACCTTAAAAAAAGTTAACCGTCTTTTCAAAAATACGCCCCACTTCTATAGCAGACTTCAAACTAACATTTAAATTTGATCCTAAAAAAAAAAAAAAAAAAAAAAAAAAAAACGAACCAAGAAAAAAAAACTTCGTTTAACCTTCAAACTGAAAGTCAATTCTAAAATTTAAAAAAAAAAAAAAAAAATTAAACCCCCCTTAAAAATAAGCCCCCCTTAAAAATAAGCCCCCCTCAAAAATAAGCCCACCTTAAAAAAGTTAACCGTCTTTTCAAAAATACGCCCCACTTCTATAGCAGACTTCAAACTAACATTTAAATTTGATCCTAAAAAAAAAAAAAAAAAAAACGAACCAAGAAAAAAACTTCGTTTAACCTTCAAACTGAAAGTCAATTCTAAAATTTAAAAAAAAAAAAAAAAAAAAAAAAAAAAATTAAGCCCCCCCTTAAAAATAAGCCCCCCTCAAAAATAAGCCCCCCTCAAAAATAAGCCCATCTTAAAAAAAGTTAACCGTCTTTTCAAAAATACGCCCCACTTCTATAGCAGCCTTCAAACTATAACATTTAAATTTGATCCTAAAAAAAAAAAAAAAAAAAAAAGAAAAAAACGAACCAAGAAAAAAACTTCGTTTAACCTTCAAACTGAAAGTCAATTCTAAAATTTAAAAAAAAAAAAAAAAAAAAAAAAAATTAAGCCCCCTTAAAAATAAGCCCCCCCTTAAAAATAAGCCCCCCTTAAAAATAAGCCCCCCTCAAAAATAAGCCCCTCTCAAAAATAAGCCCCCCTCAAAAATAAGCCCCTCTCAAAAATAAGCCCCCTTCCGCCGCCACCACCGCCACCTCCACAATCGAACTCTCCTTTTCCTACTACTGACGTGAGTATAAAACATCACAAATTTACTGAATGGTGTATACAAAACGTTTGTATACACCATTCAGTAAATTTGTGATGTTTTATACTCACGTCTTTAATGTAGTAAATGTATGAGTTTGAGGAACGTATTGAATCATGATAAAAACCCGATTACGAAAATATTCGCATATTTTAACATTTTGAAGGTGTACAACATGTTTAATTTTGAAATTATTATTTTTTTTTTAAATATCGCATTTAGTCCACATGATATATATTATTATGAATATATACACATGGGCTGATATTATTACAGAATATAATAGCAGGCTGGTTTAGATATTCGAAAAAACGAAAAAATAGACCGGTAAATTTTTACTTTATAAAAATCATGACTTTTTTTTTTTTTTTTTTGGTAAATGAATGAAATTTATTTGGATTTATTAAAGAAAGGATAAAATGGTTTTGAAAGGAATATTAAACGAAACCATTTGAGCGATCTTCGATCATACTTACCCACTTGTTTTTTTTTTTTTTTTTTTTTTTTTTTTTTTAACTTTTAAACATGGCACATTTTCAAATTTTACACCGTCGTATAGGAAAAAAAGATGTACTTTTAGATGCAATTGTTTAAAAACTGTATCGAAATTTACTCATTTATTATGATTTTCAAAATAATTTCCAAGCATGATTCTTAAAAATTTATCTCCATCGCGTGTAGACTCTATTACGAAAGAAAAAGTCCTTCCGGCCTGTACAGAGAGGAAAAGGTCGCTTTTTTTTCTATATCTTCGTTTTAAAATTTTAACTAATGTTAAGCGCAAATAGCAAGCTAAAATGCAAAGATCCCGATTACAGAAGATTCGTTAATACTGAATTTGAATTAAAAAAATCGCCAAATTAGTCAGCTATAGCTAAGTTGGCTTCATTTATGGAGACTTTTTTTAGTCACCAAATTTGGCGATATTTCGTCAAGTGTCGCCAAGCTTGGAGAGAATTTGACGTTAACGGATACGAATATACTATATTTTTATGCGTATGATTGGGAAAATGATTACAACAATAAAAGATAACAATTTGCGAGAAATCACCTTCACTAAAACTAATTGTCTGAGTGCAACGAAGACTCGTACACAGCGCAGTATTACTTTGCCCCATATATAGCTACGATGGATATTAAAACCTTTCGTCAAGCATAACTCAAAAAAAAATTTTCTCTGAGTGCAACGAAGACTCATACACAGCGCAGTATTACTTTGCCCCATATATAGCTACGATGGATATTAAAACCTTTCGTCAAGCATAACTCAAAAAATATTTAACGGATTTCGTTCAAATTTTTACAGCAGGTACCTATAAAAGTGACAACGACGTCTATTTAATACCAAGAATAAGTGTCAAACCGTTTGGAAGTTATATTAAAAAAATAGATAAAAAAGCACAATTAAAGTACATACGTCACGAAAATTTTGTGCGTACGTCATTTTCACCGGCGCGGCGGGAGATTTTCGTAGACAATCGGAATTGAAAAGTTCATGGAGTACATGGAGCAAAAAAATATGCACGCACTAATATTCAGCACAATAAAATATATTTCAATTTAGTAGAAATCGAAAATTAATTTGGATTTTTTTTCTGTTTGAAAGAAAAAACCCGCAATAACGTTTGGTAGATTTGGTATTAGAGATTTGGCGCAAATCTCAGCAATAGCAGCTTTTTTTATGTCGCGTGTGTAAATTAAAAAAAAAAAAAAAAAATCTTTGGTGTTTAAATAAAAGGTTCCGATTTATGGCATTATTTCTTTTTTTTTTTTTTCTATTTTTAGCATTTTAAATGGGATTAATGAAAAGCATGTATTTTAAATTAAATTAGTGAAAGGTTTATATTTAAATGAAATGAATTCAATATGAAAATGTTATAGGAACAATATTTGGCGATTTATCAACTGCGCCAGGATAACGTAAAAGTACCAATATATCAAACGGTATGTAGTATGTGAAATGAAACAATTATATTATAATCACCCATCGTACAAGAAAAAACTAATATTCTGCGTTCAGAGGGAAAAATCCATCTCCTGTGCCGTAAGATTTGGCGAGTTCTTTTTTGGTGATCAGTTTTTCGATGTGATTGTTGGATTCTGCAGGATTTGGCTTACTCTTTCTAAATCTCATTTTTTTTTTTGCAGATGTAGTATTATGTAAATATATTTTTTGCAGATATTTTTCTATTTTGTATATATATATATATATATATATATATATATATATAGATAGATAGATAAATCTCCAAATAATTATGCTATCATTTGTAAAGAGTACTATAAAGTGTTAATTCACAATGCAATTAACACAAGTAATATTTTTAATAAAACTAAATTAAATATTGAAATTAATAATAGAAAATTATTAAATTATCACAAATTACTAAAAATCAAATGTAATAATTTAAATTATCCTTATCTTGTTATAATTCTAAAATTTCATAAAAATCCAATTAAATTTAGCACAGTTACAATCGGGTGTAACACATATAATAATAATGCAAGCAATTTACTACTTAATATTTTAAAGCAGATATATGATATAACGTTAAAACATAATAACCAACATTGCCTAAAACACAGTTTTCAACTTATTAATAAAATACATAATATCAATCCGGTAAAATTCATAAAAACATTGGATTTTAATGATTTATTTAATAACATTGATATAAAAGACTTACATAAAACAATGTGTATATTATTTAAAGAATTTAAATCTCAATTAAAATTAAAAGAACATATTTCCGTAAATTTTTTTAAAACTTTACTAAATTTTACATTGCATAATAATTACATCATATATGATAATATTATTTATAAACAATGCCAGGGAATTCCGCAGTGCGGGACCGCTTCCAGTATTCTCTCTGACCTTTACTTATATTATTATGAAAGAAATATTAGTCCGAACAATGATTATGTATTTTATCGCCATATTGATGACATTATCATATTTTATTTCAATGATAAAAATTGCACATCACCACTCAATTTTTATCTTAATCAGCTTAAATTAAGCGAAAATGATTTAATTAATAATAATATAAATTTTCTTGACTTAAAAATTAATATTAATGATAATTATAAATTAATTTTTGATATTTATGATAAGAGATTTGATTTTCCATTTAAAGTAAATATTTTTACTAATTTTGCTTCATGTTTACATAAATCAGTTTATAAAAATATAATTATCAATTATCTTCATCGTATAAAATACCTATGCTCAAATATAAATAAAAACAAAAATATTAGATTTATTCGAGATCAAGCAAAAATATATGGTTATCCAATTTTTATGATAAATTCAATCATCAACTCTTTTAAATAACATTTATTGTTTTAGTGTTCGATAACATATAACAAAAAATTATTGTTTTAGTGTGCGATAACATATAACAAAAGATATAGCAAATTACAATTATAACATACATAAATACAATATAAACATATAAGGACATTTATTAATTGATTGAACATTATATACACTTTATATAGTCTGTGATAGTGTGTTTAGCCGATCACCTCTGTTTTAAGTGTTACTGATGTTCAGTTTTAAAACATATATAAATTAACTTATACAAAAAAACACATAAAATTATACATGGATAACATTGATGATTATAAATCACAAACATATCTATATGCAATATATATATATATAAATAGTGTTTTTTTTTTTTTTTTTGAAAGTTTAATTTTAATATGTCCTTTAAATACTGCATTGCATTATAAAGATTGAAACACAGTAGTAATACTATTAATTTAATTTTTTTTAAAATAAATTTTGAGATATTTTAAATTGTTTATGATATGTTTAATTTGATATTTAAATCAATCTCTAAATTCTATAATATATTTAAGTAGAAGTAAAATAAAACATTAATTATTTTATATAAATTCTATAATATATATATATATATATAAGTGGATTAACACAGATGGTAGCACCAGCACTTTGTATTAAAAATATCTCTTTTACATAATACATACTCTTGTTAAGAATATTTGAAATGCTGTGTAGGATGGATTTAATCCTGGGTAAATTTATTCATATAGTGGGATTTTGTACGATTTTAATGTAAAACTACAAAGAGTATTGTTTTTTAATGTTTATATATATAATTAAATCTAATATAGTGGATATGTAACTCAATCTTAATTTTGAATAATTATCATACCAATAGATGGAGGCACCTTACTTGTCAGGTAGATGTTGATAATATTGTTAATATTATATTTAATTTACCTATAGAGGGCGCTATCGCTTGTATATTTATTTTACTTTTAGGGATTAAAATTGAATGGAGTATTTGTATATTAACGGATATAATTTTGTTATTAGTGTATTATCACAAGAATAAATTTGTGTATTTTTGAATCAATTTGTGTTGGGGTGTCATAGTTAGGGTAATATTTCAAAAGATGTGCTTGCTCTCAACTTGTCTTTCAAATAATTTCTCTCAACTCGACTATGTCAACAAGTATGAGATATTTCATGATGTGTGCCATGTGGACGTGTGGTATCATGGAGAACTTGTGATGTTTAAGGATTCTGAATAATTATTGAGAGTAAAATATTTTATCTATTCTTTACGGGGTTTTTATTTCCAATTTTATTATTTCAAATTTTAATATTTCCAATTGTTTTCTGGTAATAATTCAGTATACCTGGATTTTTCCATTGTATATGGTTCATATTTCATTTCTTAATCCATTTGTATTCACTTGATAGCAACTCCAAATTATTATTTTTTTTCTCTCTCTCTCTTTTTAAATTTTCTTCATGTTTTCAGTATTTTTGGCCAATTACCATTGAAGCACAAGCTATGGTAATATTATGATTGCACGTGTTAATCTATTAGCTATGTGGTATTCTGTCTACACATTATCATTAATTATCTCTTTGGAGATTTAAGTAGAATGATACAAGAACTTGATATGTTTTTTTGAAATTCATAGATATTATAATTATATATATATATATATATATATATATATATATATATATATATATTAAATTGTAATGGCATTTGGAAAAGAGATTTTTACCTTTTTATCTGTGCCTTCGGAAATATTAAAAAAAAAAAAATATTTACATATATCAAGCGTATAATGTTATGTTTTGCATTTTTATACGGACCACTTCTCCATTTTTAGATTTTAAATGCTATTTATTATTTACTAGCCATTTATTAATTGTTTACAATTTACCCCCCTGACAGTAACAAATATTTATCACAAAAATGCCTCTTAGGTTTGTTAAATAAGTTTGTTTGTGTATTTTCACTGCTTATTAAAATATCGAATATGGCGATAAAATTTTATTTTAGCATCGTGTTTAAATTTTTAAGATGGTGCAAAAACATGCTTCAGTAAACGTATGTTTGTAAATATTTGAAAAACATGTTTTATCGCTCTCTTGAAAAATTTTGTAAGATGCTAAAACTACCTTTTGGCACCATTTTAAATTTTTTTCGCCAACCGACATTGGATACGAAACTTTTCCCCATTCAGATACACAGGCAAGGCTGGTCTCAAACAAGAGTAAAGCTAGCAACAATATGGTTTTAACTCTATAAGAGTTACAATAATGATATTAAATGCTCCGATTGGCTTTGGGCCCAATTACGAAAGTTTCTCCTAAAAAAAAACTGCAGAAGAAGTCTTTTACATTTGTTTCAAATGAAGCTCGGTCTACAAGGTATTAGTTAATAATACAAACAACACTAATGGCATGGAGGCAAGAGTTTTAATTTAAATGTATATATTTGAAACCCTCCCCACCCCCCAAAAAAAATAAAGTTACAGTAATGAATTTAAAATGGCGTTAAGCCACGCTTTCTGACATAAGCAATTGGCTGCAAACGCGATAACGAAACTTTCACGTAACTTAATAACATGTAGCTAATATAGCCCTCAGGGTACTTTGCAGTTATACAGACCTTGTGGTTTTTTAAAAAAGCTTGAGACAATTCAAGTTTAAGAAGTTGAGATTTACTGTCAAATGATATAAACAACTATGAACACAAAACTGATGAATTATTATTCAGGTTTATGTGTGTATTTTTAAAAAAATTGCATCTGATTACACTTATTAGATAAATTACTTCTGTTTGCATTTAATAACTGATAAACGGCTTCTATATATTAAATGAATTGTTTAAATATTGGGAAGAGGGGGCGAGAGGTAGAAAGACGAGTAAACAAACGGGTGGACAGACGGGTAGTGAGATGGGTAGAGAGACGAGTAGCGACATAGGTAGGCTGACGGGTAGCGAAACGAATAGACAGACGGCTAGAGAGAAAGTTAAAAAGAGGGTTGACAGAGGGGTAGAGAGATGGGTCACGAGACGGGTAGCGACACCGGTAGACAGGAATGTAGCGAGACGCGTAGCGTGGTAGATAAAGAGACGAGTAGAGAGATGAGTACAGAGACGAGTTGACTGACGGGTAATGAGATTGGTAGCAAGACGGTTAAAGAGTCGGGTACAAAAACAGACGGATAGTGAGACGGGTATACAGACGAGTAGAGAGACAGTAGATGGGTACGGAGATGGGTAGAGAGGCGTATAGCCAGACGGGTAGAGAGACAGATAGACAAGTTGTGAGACAGATAGACAAATGGGTAGTGAAGTGGATAGAGACACGGCTAGACATACAAGTAGTTAGACGGATAGACAGACGGTTAGAGAAATAGATTGGCGGGTAGCAAGACCGGTAGAGAAATATAGAGACAGGTAGCGAGACGTGTAGAGAGATAGACAATCGGTTAGAGAGACGGGCAGGAGAACGGATAGGGAAACAGACAGATTGTGGAGAGACAGACAGACAGGCAAAAGAAAAGTCTGCGGATTGGCGCAGTAAAGGCGCTGGGGGCTGAGCTTCCTAGAGAATAATCAAGAAGTATTTGTTAAGCTTAACTTTGAAATATATATAATTTTTCCATTTTGCCGATATGGAGATTTAATGTAGAAGTTATTTTACAGAAGTCATCGAAAGATTTTTTGTATATTTTAATAGTAATTTAGACTATAGTTTTGCAATCTGGTTTATAGCAAAGCTTACTATCAATGTGGTTTGAAGTGTAAGAGTTTCTATAAACAGTTATACAAATAATAGATATATAATCAAGGAAGAAAATTTTTAAATTCACACACAAAAAAAGGTGCAACAATGAAATTAAATTTGCGTTAAGCCACGCTTGATAGAATAATCTATTGCAAGGGTCGATCCAGACAAAATTTGGGGCCTATTTAGGGCCCCTTCACAAAAATAAATTTAATAAAATGGTCCCCTTCACAAAAATTAATTTGATAAAATGGAACCCTTCACAAAAATAAATTTTATAAAATGGAACCCTTCACAAAATTCCTTTTAACAAAATAGGCACTTTCACAAAATTCAATTTCATAAAGACTTACTATTTATTATTTATTTATTATTCTTTGACTTATAAAATGTACAATTTGTAAACAAGCAAGTTCACCAGAGAGGAAAACTTCAGCAAAAGTATTTAAAAAAAGTTTTTGTTAATAAACGCTTGGTTCGAATTTGAGTAGCTGGATTTTGACTTTCATTACAAAATGTTTTTTTTCACAAAAATATAATAAAATTTCACAAAAATCTGGAGGCACGGCAGTGCCCCCGCCAAGTCGAGAGAGGACAGCCGTAAGCATACTTTTCTGGAAGCAACTCAGGGCACTTTTGACCCCCCCATATCTCCGCGCTGGAGTATCCCAAAAATTTTAAACTTCAATTATAGAGAGTATTTGGCCCACAGGACCAAAATTTAAAATTACAACTTTCTGTCTTTTCTAGTTCAGGCGATATATGAACTCAAACATTCGATTTTTTGTCACTTCTTACTCACTCGTTCACGCGTCATGAAAAAGATTGGGTAGATCCCGTAGCCCCAGAAACTTGACATTTGGAAAAAAGGTAGTGTTTAGGATACAAAGAAAGGAAAAATTATAAAATCCAGAAAATTCGAAAAAAAAAACATTCGAAAAGTCAACAAATTCCATCAAAATTGAAAATTGAAAATAATACGATCTTGTAGTCTTGGAAACTTAAGATTTGGTGTGAAGGTAGTGTTTAACATCCAGAAAAAGAAAACATCAAAAACACCAAAAAAATCGAAAGCAAAATTGAAAAAATCGAAGAAATTGAAAAAAACCGAAAATTTGAAGACAGTCCGATTTTGTTGTGCTAGAAAATTCAAATTAGGAATAAAGGTAGTATTTAGGATACAGAAAAAAAAAATTTAAAAAATCCAGAAAATTCGAAAAAAAATAAAAAAATTCGAAAAAAATTGAAAAAATGAAAATAATTTGATACGTTAACGCTCGTATTTATAAATTAATTTGGATGAAACTAATTGTGTGTATTAAGCTCACCAATGCCTCGACCGAGTTCGTTGGCCAGCTTGGTCCGCCATCTTGTTTCAAGATGGCGGCCACGGAAAATTTTAAAACTAAAATAAATATACAAAAAAGTTAAAAAATCAAGTTTATTTTTTAATTAGGTGTTAGGACTTGATACAAGGATTCCAGAGCATTTTTTGTTTTACCTCTATCTTAAAAATTGGCTGAGATAGAGCAGTTTGAAATTCTAGGGTGGCTGACATTTTGAAACAAAACAGCACATTACAAAAAACCAACGATAAATTTATGGTCAATAATGGTCAAGCAGGTGCAATCCCGAATGAATACTCCGTGTTATTATAACTGTAACTTTGACTTCGAAATTTTGATACGTTGAATTTTCTATTTGTTGATATTTTTGAACTATGATTTACGCTAAGTGAAATGTTGTTGTTGAAAAGGGATTTTCCATGTAAATCCGAAACGTCCAATTTTAATATGTTTTTAATGTTTTATGAAAGTGTATTGTAATGTCTGTAATTTTAATGATTTTAATATAAATTTATAAGTTTTAGTGAACGCGATTTCTCGCAAATTATTTTCTTTCATTGTTGTAATCATTTTCCCAATCATACGCATAAAACTATATATTCATATCCATTAGCGCCAATTTCTCGCCAAACTTGGCGACAATTGGCGAAATCTCGCCAAATTTGGCGACAAAAATAAGTCTTCATAAATGAAGCCAACTTGGCTATAGCTCAATAATTTGGCGAATTTCTTATTCAAATTCAGTGTAAACGAATCTTTTGTAAACGGTTTCTTTGCATTTTAACTTGCTGTTTTCGAGTAACATTAGCTAAAATTTTAAAACGAAGATATAGGAAAGCTACCTTTTCCTGCCGGTACAGGCCGGAGGACTTTTTTATGAGTTGTCGGATGCAATCTATGTTTTGCATTAAATAAAGTAAAACATTGAAAAACATATCCCACAGGATGGGGATAGTTTGTTTTAGATAGATTTTAAGATAATTGTCCTATTAGCCAGTACACCTTCCGTTATTGTTTTGTGTTATTTTCTCCGGATTATGCTTTTCTTTTCTTTTGTTTACGAATTTTGTAATAGAAAAGTTCCGCTATAGACTGGCTACGTTATAGACCTTTTTTTTTATAGACAGGTTCATTTTCTTTCACAGGCTTTACTCTATTTAATTTATATATGAAATATTTGTTGTTAAAAGATGTTGGTCGCACAAAAATTTTCACATCTCTCCCTCCCTCCCGGCATTACTGGTTGGTTATGGCTTGATAGTCCTTTCTAAATAAAATCATGGTGATTCTAAGATTCTCTTGATTTATCTCTAAATTGAACATAAACGATCCTAAGAAAACGGATCAATGAATTACTATATTGGCATGAGGAAATTTAGTTGCAGAAAAATGGAGCATATAGCTAACATTAAGTCTAATAGGAAAACCACAGCCTTGGCAAGATCTGGAGGCACGGCAGTGCCTCCGACAAGTCGAGAGAGGACAGCCGTAAGCATACTTTTCTGGAAGCAACTCAGGGCACTTTTGACCCCCCCATATCTCCGCGCTGGAGTATCCCAAAAATTTGAAACTTTGTTTTTCTAGAGTATTTGGCACACAGAACCAAAATTTAAAATTACAACTTTCTGTCTTTTCTAGTTCAGACGATATATGAACTCAAACATTCGATTTTTTGTCACTCACTCACTCCCTCGTTCACGCGTCATCAAAAAGATTAGGTTGATCCCGTAGCCCTAGAAACTTGACATTTGGAAAAAAGGTAGTGTTTAGGATACAAAGAAAGAAAAAATTATAAAATCCGGAAAATTCGAAAAAAAAACACTCGAAAATTCAACAAATTCCATCAAAATTTAAAATTGAAAATAATACGATCTTGTAGTCTTAGAAACTTAAGATTTGGTGTGAAGGTAGTGTTTAGTATCCAGAAAAAGAAAACATAAAAAACACCAAAAAAATCGAAAGCAAAATTGAAAAAATCGAAAAATCGAAAAATTTCAAATAATCCGATTTTGTTGCGCTAGAAACTTGGAATTCGGAATAAAGGTAGTATTTAGGATGCAAAATAAGGAAAAATTAAAAAATCCAGAAAATTCGAAAAAAAATTCAAAAATTCGAAAAATTCGTAAAAAATTGAAAAAATTAAAATAATTTGATTTTTTAGCCTTAGAAACTTAAAATTCGCAGTAAACATACTGTTTAGGATTCAGAATAAGTTAAAATAAAAAACGCAATAAAATTCGAAAATAAAATCCAAAAGTCGGAAAAATCAAAAAACAAGGAAAATTTGAAAATAATTCGATTTCATAGCGCTAGAAACTTGAAATTTGGAATAAAGGTAATATTTAAGATACTAAATAAGGAAAAATTAAAAAATATGCATAGTTCAAAAAATACCCATAAATTAGTGCAGACGATATATCTCAAAGTTTCGATTTCTTGTCACTCACTCACTCTTGCGTCATCAAAAAGATTGGGTAGATCCCGCAGCCACAGAAACTTAAAGTTTGAAATAAAGCTAGTGTTTCGGATACAAAGAAAGGAAAAATTATAAAATCCGGAAAATTAAAAAAAAAAAAACATTCGAAAATTCAAAAAAATCGAACAAAATTGAAAATTGAAAATAACACGATCTTGTAGTCTTAAAAACTTAAAATTAGGTGTGAAGTAGTGTTTAGAATTCAGAAAAAGAAAACATCAAAACACAAAAAAAAAATTAAAAATAAAATCGAAAAATCGAAAAAAATGGAAAAATTTCAAATAATCAAATTTTGTTGCGCTAGAAACTTGGAATTCGGAATAAAGGTAGTATTTAGGATGCAAAATAAGGAAAAATTAAAAAATCCAGAAAATTCGAAAAAAAAAAAATCAAAAATTCGAAAAATTGGGAAAAAATTGAAAAAAATTAAAATAATTTGATCTTTTGGCCTTAGAAATTTAAAATTCGCAGTAAAGATAGTGTTTAGGATTCAGAATAAGTTAAAATAAAAACGCAATAAAATTCGAAAATAAAATCAAGAAATCGAAAGAAATCGAAAAATAAGGAAATTTTGAAAATAATTCGATTTCATAGCGCTAGAAACTTGAAATTTGGAATAAAGGTAATATTTAAGATACTAAATAAGGAAACATTAAAAAATATGGATAGTTAAAAAAAATCGAAAATTTCAAAAAAAAAAAAAAAAAAAAAGAAAAATAAGAAAAAGAGAGAAAATGAAAATAATATGATCTCGTAGTCTTAGAAACTGAAAATTTTGTGTAAAGGTAGTGTTTAGGATTCAGAAAAAGAAAAAATTAAAAACACAACAAAAATTGAAAAAAAAAACGAAAATTTGAAAATAATTCTATTTTGTAAAGCTAGAAACTTAAAATTTGGAATAAAGGTAGTATTTAGGATACAAAAAAAGAAATAAATAAATAATCTGTAAAATTCGAAAAAAAAAATCGAAAATCCGAAAAATTGAAAAAAATTCGATTTTGTAGCTTTAGAACTTAAAATTCGGCGTAAACTTATTGTTTAGGATACAGAAAAAGGAAAAATTAAAACACAATAAATTCGAAAATAGAATAAAAAAAACTCGGAAAAGATCGGAAATTTCAAAATAATTCGATTTTGTAGCGTTAGAAACTTGAAATTTGTAATAAAGGATATAAAATAAGAAAAATTAAAAAATCCAGAAAATTATAAAAAAAAATTCGAAAATATCAAAAATTGAAAATAATTTTATCTTGTAGTCTTAGAAACTTAAAACTTGGTGTAAAAGTAGTATTTACTATTCAATAAAAGGAACAATTAAAATATTCGTTAAATTCGAAAATAAAATCGAAATATCTTTAAGAAATCGAAAATTCGAAAACAATTTGATTTTGTACTGCTAGAAACATTAGTTTTAAGATAATTGTCCTATTAGCTAGTACAACGCCCCTAATTGTTTTATGTTATTTCCCCCGGATTATGGTTTTCTTTTCATTCGTTTACGAATTTCGTTATAGAGAAGTTCCGCTATAGACTGGCTACGATATAGGCGATTTCTTTATAGACAGGTTTGTTTTCTTTCACAGGTTGTACTCTATGTACTTCACATATGAAATATGGATTGTTAAATGTTGTCATCCCCACAAAAATTTTCACAGCTCCCCCTACCCTCCCGACATTACTGGCTGGTTATGGCTTGATAGTCCTTTCTAAATAAAATCATGGTAACTCTAAGATTCACTTGATGTATCTCTAAATTGAACCTAAATGATCCTAAGAAGACGGATCAGATAATTACTATATTGGCACGACAATCAGGTAACTTAGAATTAAAATCGAAAAATCAATAAATTTATAAAAAGTCGAAAATTTGAAAATAATTCGATTTTGTAGTCCTAGAAGCTTGACATTTGGCAGAAAGGCAGGGAAAACACAAAGTAAGGAAAAATTAAAAAATCTGTAAATAATAAAAAAAAAAAGACTAAAAAAACGAAAAAAAAACATCGAATAAAGGAATATAATTTGATTTATTGGAAATTTCCGGAAATTTTAATTTTGGCTTTCTTTTCACACTAAAAAGTTCTTTTATGTTAAATATCAAGTATCTAGGGCTGCGAGTAATATCTCAGATGGATAGCACCTATCCTGGAAGCAATTGAGAGTACTTTTGACACCCCCCCCTCCCATAACTTAGTGCTTGCCTAGGAACCTGAAATCTCTTTTTATCTACAGTACTTTGCAAACGAAACTAAAGCTTCAAATTTTTGATACCTGTAAATAATAGGGACAGAGTGTGGGCTTAGCGAAAATCAGTGGATGATCTCAAGAAAAGGAGAAAATCAAGAAAAGGAGGATTACTTACAAAAAGAAGTGAAATCTCATCAAAAAGTCACCTGTAAAAAATGCAGCCAAGTCTCGTAACTCATTTACCGTAAAAAGTACTGAGATCGTATAAAGCCAAGTTTAACTATCTTATTAACTCTGAAATTTTCATTCGCAAATCACTCCTAGTCTCTACATCTTTAGTTAATTATTATTTTGTGACTTCGCAATTACGCATCACAGGGAAGTTATTACACCTTACTATGTTATGGAATAGGATGGGATAATTTAATTAAGGCAAATTATATACGCACAGGGAAGTTATTACACTTTAATATGTTATAGTATTATTTGATTAAGACTAACTATATACATCACATTCTCGTGCTACGTAATTGCCAAGTCACAAAATAATAATTAACTAAAGATGTAGAGACTAGGAGTGATTTGCGAATGAAAATTTCAGAGTTAATAAGATAGTTAAACTTGGCTTTATACGATCTCAGTACTTTTTACGGTAAATGAGTTACGAGACTTGGCTGCATTTTTTACAGGTGACTTTTTGATGAGATAACCTTTACTTTTCACAAAATGGGCCCCAAGAAAAAAAACCTGCATCGACCCCTGACCTATTGGCTGCAAATCCAATTACCTAACTTTAAAAAATTTGGCGTTTTAAAAGATCCGGCGGTTTTTTTTTTTTTTTTTTTTTTTTTTTTTTTTTTTTTTTTTTTTAGGTAGCTTTCAATACAAAAAAGTCCTTCCGGCCTGTACCGGGAGGAAAAGGTAGCTTTCCTATATCTTCGTTTTAAAATTTTAGCTAATGTTACACGAAAACAGCAAGTTAAAATGCAAAGAAACGTTTACAAAAGATTCGTTAATACTGAATTTGAATAAGAAATTCGCCAAATTATTGAGAAATAGCCAAATTGGCTTCATTTATGAAGACTTATTTTTGTCGCCAAATTTGGCGATATTTCGCCAAATGTCGCCAATTTTGGCAATTTTGTCGCTAATGTCGCCAATCCTGGCGCTAACGGATATGAATATATAATTTTATGCGTATGATTGGGAAAATTATTACAACAATGAAAGAAAATAATTTGCAAGTAATGGCGTTAATGTGCTGTTTTCTTTCAAAATGTCAGCCACCCTAGAATTTCAAACTGCTTTATCTCGGCCATTTTTTAAGATAGAGGTAAACCAAAAAATGCTCTGGAATCCTTGTATCAAGGCCTAACACGTAATTAAAAAATAAATTTTAATTTTTAATTTTTTTGTATATTTATTTTAGTTTTAAATTTTTAAATGGCCGCCATCCTGAAACAAAATGGCGGACCAAGCTGGCCAACGAACTCGGTCGAGACATTGGTGAGCTTAATACACACAATTAGTTTCATCAAAATCGATTAATAAATACGAGTGTTATCGTATGACATAGGTCAGATATATATATATGGATATATCTATTATATACGTTTTAGTTGATATCTATATACGGTGATATCTATTATATACGAATTATATACGTATATATAATTCAACATTTGAGCGGAGGGTGGTTTTGGGGTCTGGGGGTCATGATCGGTGAAAATATATCGAAATTTTCCGGAACTGCTTTCCTCCGAACGGCTGCAATAGGTAGCTTTATACTTTTAGGTAGCTTTCAATACAAAAAAGTCCTTCCGGCCTGTACCGGGAGGAAAAGGTAGCTTTCCTATATCTTCGTTTTAAAATTTTAGCTAATGTTACACGAAAACAGCAAGCTAAAATGCAAAGAAACGTTTACAAAAGATTCGTTAATACTGAATTTGAATAAGAAATTCGCCAAATTATTGAGCAATAGCCAAATTGACTTCATTTATGAAGACTTATTTTGATCGAAATTTGAATTTTTAAATTTTTTGTATATTTATTTTAGATTTTAAGTTATTTTACATATTTAAATGGCCGCCATCTTGAAACAACATGGCGGACCAAGCTGGCCAACGAACTCGGTCGAGACATTAGTGACCTTAATACACACAATTAGTTTCATCAAAATCGATTCATAATTTCGGGCGTTATCGTATGACATAGGTCAGATATATATATATATATATATATATATATATACTATATATATATATATATATATATATATATGGATATATCTATATATATAAATCAACATTTGGACGGAGGGTGGTTTTGGGGTCTGGGGGTCATGATCGGTGAAAATATATCGAAATGTTCCGGAATTGCTTTCCTCCGAACGGCTGCAATAGGTAGCTTTATACTTTTTTGTATTGAAAGCTACCTGAAAGTATAAAGCTACCTATTGCAGCCGTTCGGAGGAAAGCAGTTCCAGAAAATTTCGATATATTTTCACCGATCATGACCCCCAGACCCCAAAACCACCTTCCGTTCAAATGTTGATTTATATATATATATATATATATATATATATAATCATATATATATATATATATATATATAATCATATATATATATATATATATATATATATATATATATAATTATAATATCTATATATATATCTGACCTATGTCATACGATAACGCTCGTATTTATAAATCGATTTTGATGAAACTAATTGTGTGTATTAAGGTCACCAATGTCTCGACCGAGTCCGTTGGCCAGCTTGGTCCGCCATTTTGTTTCAAGATGGCGGCCATTAAAAAAATTAAAACTAAAATAAAGATACAAAAAAATTAAAAATTCAAATTTATTTTTTAATTACGTGTTAGGCCTTGATACAAGGATTTCAGAGCATTTTTTGGTTTACCTCTATCTTAAAAAATGGCTGAGATAGAGCAGTTTGAAATTCTAGGGTGGCTGACATTTTGAAACAAAACAGCACATTAACGCGATTACTCGCAAATTATTTTCTTTCATTGTTGTAATAATTTTCCCAATCATACGCATAAAACTATATATTCATATCCGTTAGCGTCAAAATAGGTGACAAAATTGGCAAAATTGGCGACAAAATTAGCAAAATTTGTGACATTTGGTGAAATATCGCCAAATTTGGCGACCAAAATACGTCTTTATAAATGAAGACAATTTGGCTATTGCTCAATAATTTGGCGAATTTCTTATTCAAATTCAGTATTAACGAATCTTTTGTAAACGTTTCTTTGCATTTTAACTTGCTGTTTTAGTGTAAGATTAGCTAAAATTTTAAAACGCAGATATAGGAAAGCTACCTTTTCCTCCCGGTACAGGCCGGAAGGACTTTTTAGTATTGAAAGCTACCTAAAAGTATAAAGCTACCTATTGCAGCCGTTCGGAGGAAAGCAGTTCCAGAAAATTTCGATATATTTTCACCGATCATGACCCCCAGACCCCCAAACCACCCTCGTTCAAATGTTGATTTATATATAGATATATCCATATATATATATATATATATAATATATATATATATATATATATATATATATATATATATATATATATATATATATATGACCTATGTCATACGATAACGCTCGTATTTATAAATCAATTTTGATGAAACTAATTGTTGTGTATTAAGCTCACCAATGTCTCGACCGAGTTCGTTGGCCAGCTTGGTCCGCCATTTTGTTTCAAGATGGCGGCCATTTAAAAAATTAAAACTAAAATAAAGATACAAAAAAATTAAAAATTCAAATTTATTTTTTAATTACGTGTTAGGCCTTGATACAAGGATTTCAGAGCATTTTTTGGTTTACCTCTATCTTAAAAAATGGCTGAGATAGAGCAGTTTGAAATTCTAGGGTGGCTGACATTTTGAAACAAAACAGCACATTAACGCGATTACTCGCAAATTATTTTCTTTCATTGTTGTAATAATTTTCCCAATCATACGCATAAAACTATATATTCATATCCGTTAGCGTCAAAATTGGTGACAAAATTGGCAAAATTGGCGACAAAATTAACAAAATTTGTGACATTTGGTGAAATATCGCCAAATTTGGCGACCAAAATAAGTCTTTATAAATGAAGCCAATTTGGCTATTGCTCAATAATTTGGCGAATTTCTTATTCAAATTCAGTATTAACGAATCTTTTGTAAACGTTTCTTTGAATTTTAACTTGCTGTTTTAGTGTAAGATTAGCTAAAATTTTAAAACGCAGATATAGGAAAGTTACCTTTTCCTCCCGGTACAGGCCAGAAGGACTTTTTAGTATTGAAAGCTACCTAAAAGTATAAAGCTACCTATTGCAGCCGTTCGGAGGAAAGCAGTTCCAGAAAATTTCGATATATTTTCACCGATCATGACCCCCAGACCCCCCAAACCACCCTCGTTCAAATGTTGATTTATATATAGATATATCCATATATATATATATTAGGGCGTATCGAAAAAATCTTAATTTCTTAGATCTTTTAGCGGTAGTGCGGAAAAGTTGTGAACTGCCTTTATTAAAAAGTGTGCAGAATCTTAAAACTGTGGGTTGATATCTTCTGTCGCCTCAGTGGGCCGAAAGTTCCAAATATTAGACTAAAAATGATTAAATTACAAAAATTAATAAATAATCACAGATTTCGCTCATCGATTTGGGGCAGTGCTTACAAGTTACTGTTTTGTAACAACAACAACCATAGAAAATTATAGAATTATAGGTTAATATCTTCTGTCGCCTCATCGGCATCGAATTTTTGAAATTTTGATGCATTTTGGTAGTTTTCTGCATAACTGTTTACTGCTTGCACAATGCACAATCGAGACAGACTGGGTTTGTCGATCTACCAAACTAGTGGAACACCCTTATTTTCACGCCGAGAAACATCAACAGCAGCCATAAAAAATTTTAGAATTATACGTTAATATCTTCTGCCGCTTCATCGACACCAAATTTTGGAAAATGAAAGCAAAATTTTAAATAAATAAATACACGTCACACTTACCTCATTTTAATGCGAACACAAACTTTATTTTACCTTTCGAACATACAAATGACAAAAGCATTACTGCTTGTAATCATTTTTGGTCTCAAATTTTGACATGTGTTTTCTGGATTCTAGTGTCGCTCTAATAAATCTATCCCTGTTCTGCATCCCAACTGTTTTTCCGGAGGCTGCAGTGTCTAGTTTCACAATCCGCTCAACCGCTTGTGTGTGAAGCAAATTTAATAAAGTCCCAGCAATACATTGGCATACTGCCTTGTATCATCTTCATAAATTTTTGAGAACTGATCTCTCTGAGAACAGGAGGCGATATCACATAACCTGCTTGCCAGTCAATGAGATCTACATAGTCTGTAGCTCCGAAGTTAACAACAGAAATAACGAATTTGCGAACACAATTTCCGTCTGGGCTAATTTCTCTTGCCTTGATAATCCGCCGAGCTGCAAGGGTCCTAATATGGCACCTATCATCAGTTAACATAGCCAAAAGCATGTTTACTTGAGCCTCAAAGTAAGCGTTGCGAGAAATAACTTGGTCGATTATGTCACAATACTTTTTTGGCAATTACCGAGATGAGCTCATGAAATGCCACAGATGTCCATCCTTTATGGAATGACGAATCTTAATTCGGAACCATGAGAGTGCGTAGACTCTTAGAATGAATACAACCAATGTTAGCAACTCATGTGATGGGTCTGATGTAGATATATATAACCTCAGTATTCGATTGAAAATTGTTAGCCAGCGGGACAAATTCAACGTTCTCGGTTCCCGGATAAGTAGATCTGAACATCAAACGCCAGAACTAATGGTGGTACAAATGTCTAATAAGTATTTCTGATCTGAATTGAGGCTGGCAATTGCATTTAATACTATTAAATGCAACAATTAAATGCAACAATTGAAAGCTTTTCGCATCCTTTGAGGTTTCGTCCAATGTGTCCGGTGTAAGATGTGGGACCAGATGACTTGCCGTCTATGGACTCAAATAGGTGTCGTAATGGCAACTCATTGAAATGAAGTAAGCAGATAATCTATTGGACTGGCCTCTGAAGTTTCAATTCAAGCCTGCGAATTACGCCATTAAACACTCCTGTGTTCACTACAGTGCCGTAACACCCGAGAACCATAAGGTTGCTAAAATCCTCCTATAAAGCACTTGTTACGTATTCGTAAATACTATTAGATATATCAAGACTAGATGCGCTTTCAAGTGTAACATGTCCCATATACATAGAACCAGGCTCCGATACAATACAGCAATGCGCTTCTACAATTGTTCTTTAGAACTGCTTGTCCTTGAGTGTTTCTGATGTTAAGGTTTTGTTATGTCGTCCATCAAAATAAAGGCCAGTTAGAGTGGAACGATTTTCATTTCATTTTGAGACCAATTTTTTGTAAATTCTCGATTTTTCCCTCCATATTTTATTTTTGTCTGTGACGAGGCTGGTATCTGATTCCGATATTAAACCCAAATCTTGCATAACACGCGATGCAATAGCAGCCGTGGCTCTGTTGGAGACACCATACCTTTCACTGACAAGAACAGTGTTGTCCAGTTTTAAACGCATTTGAACTCTCCTTGTGGGCTCTCACATTGTCTTCACTATTTTGGCAGACCACCAAACCCAGTCTGTCTCGATTGTGTATTGTGCAAGCAGTAAACAGTTATGCAGAAAACTACCAAAGTGCGTCAAAATTTCCAAAATTCGATGCCGATGAGGCGACAGAAGATATTAATCTATAATTCTACAATTTTCTATGGTTGTTGTTGTTACAAAATAGTAACTTGTAAGCACTACCTCAAACCGATAAGCGAAATCTTTGATTATTTATTAATTTTTGATTTTTAATAATTTTTAGTCCAATTTTTGGAACTTTAGGCCCACTGAGGCGACAGAAGATATCAACCCACAGTTTTAAGATTTCGCACGCTTTTTAATAAAGGGAGTTCACAACTTTTCCGCACTACCGCAAAAAGATCTAAGAAATTTGGATTTTTTCGATACGCCCTAATATATATATATATATATATATATATATATCTGACCTATGTCATACGATAACGCTCGTATTTATAAATCAATTTTGATGAAACTAATTGTGTGTATTAAGCTCACCAATGTCTCGACCGAGTTCGTTGGCCAGCTTGGTCCGCCATTTTGTTTCAAGATGGCGGCCATTTAAATATGTAAAATAACTTAAAATCTAAAATAAATATACAAAAAAATTAAAAATTAAAATTTATTTTTTAATTACGTGTTAGGCCTTGATACAAGGATTCCAGAGCATTTTTTGGTTTACCTGTATCTTAAAAAATGGCTGAGATAGAGCAGTTTGAAATTCTAGGGTGGCTGACATTTTGAAACAAAACAGCACATTAACGCGATTACTCGCAAATTATTTTCTTTCATTGTTGTAATAATTTTCCCAATCATACGCATAAAACTATATATTCATATCCGTTAGCGCCAAAATTGGCGACATTGGCGATATTTGGCGAAATATTCCCAAATTTGGCGACCAAAAGAAGTCTTCATAAATGAAGCCAATTTGGCTATTGCTCAATAATTTGGCGAATTTCTTATTCAAATTCAGTATTAACGAATCTTTTGTAAACGTTTCTTTGCATTTTAACTTGCTGTTTTCGTGTAACATTAGCTAAAATTTTAAAACGAAGATATAGGAAAGCTACCTTTTCCTCCCGGTACAGGGCGGAAGGACTTTTTTTTTTCAAGTTTTGCGCAATACGCGCTTAAGAAAATGAGATTCTTTGCCACATGTTAAAAAAAAAAAAAATGACAACACATCTGATGAACGATACTTCTTTTCTTTTTTTTTAACAGTGCATATGAATTTATATATGATATTTTGTAATTCTATCATTTAATTTGCTCTTTTTCTTTATATTGTAATTGTTAACCCTATGTTCTCAGCAATATCACTCAGACTAATCCCTTTGAGGGAAGTCCTAGTATAAATGAATCCCTGATTTTTAGTAATCTGCTGTCTTGTTGCAAAATGTCAGCAACGGCTGCAATAGGTCTTTTTACTTTTTGTAATGAAAGCTACCTAACACATGGGCTGATAAGTTCCCGGTCTAATAAAGAAAACACAACTTTTTAACATAACTTTATAACTTTAATAAATAACATAACTTTGATAATAAATAATAATGATTTAATAATAATAATTTAATAACAATAATTTAATAATAATAATTTAATAATAATAATTTAATTAATAAATAATAAAAATAATTTAATAATAAATAACATAACCTTATAACGAAAAAGCTCCAAACAGTGCTCAGAATCATCGACTCGTTGTTGTTTTTGGTCAAAAGTCAACACGCGCGGCATCCACTTTGACAACAGCTTTTTCATAGACAAATGTTCATTCAAAACAAAACCTACACGTTCCTTGGATATCTTCAGAGTCTGAGCATCTCCAGCAACTTCACTTTACGGTTGCCTAAAATGATTTTGTGGACTTTTTTTATGTTTTCCGGAGCAACCACCTCTTTTGGGCGATCAGAGCGTGGTGCATCACTGGTGTCTGTACGACCACGTTTAAATTCAGCAAACCAGTCAATAATGGTTGATTTACCTGGTGCAGTGTCCGGATAACGCTTATCAAGCCAAGCTTTTGTTTGAACGGTGTTTTTTCCCATCAAATAACAATGTTTTATCAAAACACGAAATTCTTGTTTATCCATTTTTTTGTTTATCAACAAAGTCGTACAACTAAAACTCCTCTAACGGTTTATCCACACGGCGAATCGTCATGACATTTTTTCTGCTACCTTTTAAAGGTTAGCATTTACTAAAAAAGCATCGGTTCGGCAATTGCAACGCCATCTGTGTGCCAGACCGGGAACTTATCAGCCGATGTGTTAATATTCCATTAAAGCACTTAAAACAATATAGATAGTTCAGCATTTGCCCCCGGCTAATTTCCCATAGCGAAATTAGAACTTCATCAATAAATAAATAAATATATAAACAATATAAAATAAAATAAAACACAAATTTAACATATACATAATCAAACAATTCCAATTTTTATAATGCATCAATGCGAAAACTTCAGTCTATATTTTTCAATTTACTTGAATTTTTTTTATTAGTGTTTCTTATACATTTTTACATGCAAGACATTCCATAATAAATCGAGGTCGCTCAACACTTTTACAATTGATTTTTTTTCCAACTTTTCTCATAGCTTTTGAGATAGGGTAGGTAACTTCCAAATTTCGCCACTAGGGATGCTGCAGTCACTTTCATATGATAGCAAATAGTCGATTTACTATAGGTAAACACTCGTTTCACAACTCTAGCTTAATGCGTTCGAACGTTATTTGAGTGTTTACTGAGTTCAGTTTGCACCCTGTATATAAAAGCTTGGTGCTACAATGAATAAATTTACCATACAGCTATTTCACGGCTTCATAAAACGAGAAAAAGAGAGGTAAATTGAGAATCATGCATATACAGTTTTTCACATTTTATCTTTTTAACACTTTCCAACATGTTTGAAAAATGTTTATGAATTGGGTTTACCTGTCTGGCCGTCTGACTATATTTCAAAGATATTGAAATTGATATACATCACTGAGGTGCACTACAAGAGGCTTATTATGGAATATGATGTATAGCATTTATCGTTCATTTACAGGGACACACAAAAGAATTCGGTTACACTACTGTCTGTGAGTGATATAATTGGTACGTTTGATGGAAGTACCTTTCCCTAACTGAATTAAATTTTGGCATACTATGTAATATATATACAGGGCTGCACAAAAGAATTCGGATATTTTTTCCGACTGTAGATTAATAATTGCTGAAATTGGACATGTTATATATACATCTTCATATTTCATTCGCAAATGCGCTAATTTGCGTTGTTTAAAAAAAATTACGGGAGATTGACGTATAATTAAACGATCAGTGGCGATCTTCTATAATCGGGTTGCCATTGGACTAGGGGATTTTTCGCTTTTTAAGACCGAATTAATTGCTCTCACGGCAGCTAACGGCTGCTTTTCCAAATTGATTAAACAATATCAATTAAACATTTGAAAATTAGCTTGTGTAAAATGGCCAAATAAACCATGTTGCTGCCTCCCGAAATTTTATATCGACGTCATAAGAATTTTTTTAAAAATAAGATGTTTTAAATGTATCGTTTTAAATATGACGTAATTTTCACCAAAGTTTTCTTTCTCTTCTTAATATTCACGTGTAAATATATATCTATTGAAAATAAATTATTATTTGTGCTGTTTTAAAATTTGCCAGCAATAGGCAAAAAAATTACTTTTTCAAAATATGAAATAAATTTCTATTAGATAATGAAATTTCGAATAAAAAAAAAAACTCAAAGTAATCAAATTAAAAAAATGATTGCACATTGCACACCGCAAGCTCGTCAAGTATGTGGCTGCGAAAAACGGTTAAATTGCTATGCATTGTTTTTGATTCTAGACTTTTTTAACGAACTATTTTGACCAACTTCAATATTAAATAGCGCTTTAAACAATTCTTCGATTTTAAAATTGTCTACTTCAGCGTTTTTATCGAACATTTCTCTATAAAAAAATCAATTTTCATATTTTACACTGCAAAAAAATAAAAGTGTTGATTTTACAATATAATACTGGCACCCCAGCTGCCAATATTATATTGTAAAATTAACACTTTTTTTTTTCTTCTTGCAGTGTGCTTGCAATAGTTTTCTCAATATAAACTGAGAAAGACCTTCCTCCGGTCACAAATAATACATTTACGGCAGCGACAGCGTTGGTTACTTTTTTTTTTTTTTTTTTTTTTTTTCTAGAATAGGAAGATTCATTTTTTTTTTCACAATCAATAACACTTTGCTTTCACTATTTGCCGAGGTTTAGCGTTGTATGCATCGCTGCGTCAAAAATGTATCTGTGAAAGTTGTTGGGTCGAGTTGATCGTAATTTAGATATAAAAATCCGAAAATTCTCAGGGTTGGGCACCTCTTATGATACAGGAAAAGGCACAAATAGAAATCTCGTAGAGGTGCAATTTCCGTACACAACATCCTGTGGGTTTCGGGTTCTAAGCAGTTGTTTTTCTTTAGTATTGAATACGGAACATAAAGTTTATATTGGCTACCCGATGCATTCAATGTATTTGCATTGAATGAGGTCTCTCAATTTTGAGAAGAGGGGGTGGGAGGAAGAAAATAAACATAATTTTATTCTGCCTAATATTAATTTTATTAACCCTTTCATGTCCAAATTTTACAATGAAAAAAAAATTGATTTTACGATATAATACTGGCATCCCAACTGCTAGTATTATACCACAAAATTCACAGTAATAAACAGTAAAATAAGCAATAATAGGCTACCGCGCATAGTTAAAAATTTGTGTCACATACAGACAGACATTTTTCTAAAACAGTCAAATCGTGTTCCAGAACTTTCTAAATATAAATGCGTCGAAAACCGGAAGTAAAAAAATTTCATGAATCCAGTATACTTTCTTCTTGTAAAGATAGAAGAAAGTAAAAATTAAAGCGGGTTTCAATCCTTTTTGGGACAGCCTGTTTACTGGTTTTAGGCCAATTAAACTAAAAAAGAAGAACGAAAAATCATGCATCATGTGTAGAATATAAAACACTTTCCAATACTAATAGAATATTATTAAGAAATTTCAATTTTTCATACAATGAAATTGATCATAGTCATAGTCCTTCACACATATTCGTTTGTGCATCTCTGTAAATGAAAGATAAATGCTACGCAACTCCATAATCTATAGAAAACATGTTGTGGTGCACCCCCGGTGATCCTTTTTTATTACAACATGTTTGAAATATCATAACATAATTAAAATGCATCGCAAACGATTTTTTCCCATAGATTATAATGTAATGGAATTATTTTGTGCATGCCTGCACAGAAAAAAATAAAACCCAATTTGGGTCGAAATATTCTTAGGTATGTGCCCAAATTGGGTCATGCCTGTTTTGGTTACCACTGTGTATCCATTTTGGGCACTGTTAAATAGCCCCTTTTCGAAAAAAATAATTGTGAAAAAAATTAAAAAGTGTGACTTTTTAAAAATTAGTGGCAGGATTATTTCATCTACATAATCTTGAATCCTAATCTGATTTTTAACACTTTTTCAATTGGCATTGCCTCATATCTCCAACAGGTATAACTAGTCAGATGTGCCAATCCCAAAACTTTCTTCTATCTCATGCAGGTTTCACATACACCAAAAACGAATCAGCACCAATTTATATCAAGGTCTAATTAAATCTGAAGTTTGATGAAATTCTGTGCATCAGTTCTTCAGATATAGTTATTTTGAAAATCATGCAAAAAATAGCATACCAGCACTACCTGTCGGACTATTTACACCTAAACGTAATCAGCGTCTATTTATGTCAAAATCTCACAGAATCTGAAGTTTGGTGAAATTCTGTACACTAGTTCTTGAAATATAGTTATCGTGAAAATCATGCAAGAAATAGCATACTAGCGCCACCTGTTGGGCGATTTACACCAAAACATAATCAACGTCTATTTATGTCAAGGTCTAACAGAATCAGAATTTATGTTAAGTTCTGTGCATTAGTTCTTGAGATATATGCTATAGTGAAAATCGTGGCATAGCTGCGCCACTTGTTGAGCGATTTACAACAAAAACTAATCAGCACCAATTTACATCAGGGACTAACAGAATCTAAAAAAAAATATTAAATTCCGTGCATTAGTTCTTGAGATAGAGCGCCCACAAATTTTTTGTCACATACAGACAGACAGGCATTTTCTAAAAACAGTCAAATCGTGTTCAAAACCTTCTAAATTGTATAAATCCGTCAAAAACCGGAAGTTGAAAATTTTCATGAATCCAATACTTTCTTCTTATAAAGATAGAAGAAAGTAAAAAATCAAAACGCGTATCAATCTGTTTGGAACACCCTGTATACTTTGTTTTAGACAGATTAATCTAAGGAAAATGCCTAAAATTCCGTCGTAGTCATCATCTTCGCAGCACAAGAGATCCCTCTGACCTGATTTCCCTGTGTCAGGGATGAAGCGGGATCGAGAGGGTTAAGGGAAGAAATCTTATTAAAAATATTGATTTTACCTGAGGTCCATCATTACCGCACGCACATCCCGATTCGTCCGCACATGGAGAATTGGTTATTCGGATGCTGGGATTTCCCGGGAAAAGCAAGGAGCCGACGTGAGATCGAAGGAGATCATCTAATTCACTTTGAGAATAGCTCTGAAAAACAATTGAATGAAATTGATATTAAGCGGGTCATAAGACTTTTAAACATTCTAAAGATACAATCTTTGAAAAAAAAAAATACATTAAAGAGTAATAATTTCTGAACAAAATGAATGTCACTCTTAATAGTTGTTAAAAATGGAATATTTTCAAAGAGAGAAATTTAATGTCATGTTTCTCAAAATGTGATTTTAGGACATTGCACGTAAGGTAGTTAAAAAAACATTTTGATATTTTTCATAAAATTTTCAGTGCATAATACACTGGTTAAATACCCATTTAAAAAAAAAAAAAATAAAAAAAAAATAAAAAAAAAATTTAAAATGGGTATTTAATAGTGCCCAAAATGGATACA
This sequence comes from Maratus michaelseni, assembly GCA_963931845.1. Classification (NCBI taxonomy): domain Eukaryota; kingdom Metazoa; phylum Arthropoda; class Arachnida; order Araneae; family Salticidae; genus Maratus; species Maratus michaelseni. The sequence continues at coordinate 60,905,371 of OZ007595.1, forward strand.
CAGTGGTAACCAAAACAGGCATGGCCCAATTTGGGCACATACCTAAGAATCTTTCGACCCACATTGGGTTTTATTTTTTTTCTGTGTACACTGAAAAAAAAAAAAAAAAAAAAAAAATGTTGATTTTACGGTATAATACTAGCATTCCAGTGTCAGTATTATACCGTAAAATTAGCAGTAATAAACAGTAAAACGCTCTGTAGTGTGTATCCAATTCGTGAAAACCGCTGTTTTTTTAGCATAATTTGTTCCTTTTTAATGATTTTTTAAAGTTTTAACAAATTTATTGCGCACCCCGGTAAATAAATAAAAGACGGTGAACTATGCGCTCTACTGGGGTTTTGCCCATCGAGACGAGATAATCTCAAGTCTATGGTTTTGCCCATATCTCATGGCCGTAATTATCGGAGGAAAGGGGCCAAATTCCCTCGCAGATATAGAAGGTTCAGATTTAGAACTTTTGGCGAGGAAAATTTTACTCATGTAGAGATGTAGAAAAACGGAAATTTACCTAAAACCACTGTACAAAAAGCATATCCTGTGATTTTTTCAAACCCGAATTCGAACATGAATTTGGATCATAAGCGAATTAAAAATAAATAAATAAATAAATAAAATAAATAAACATGTATCAAACTTTGTAAAAGGAAAATTTTATATATCTAAGTGTGTAAAAATAGTTTGCATTAAAAAGCACTGGTGATAAAGAATTCTGTTTTATCAGATATCAGTGTTATATCTATATGTATAATTGACGATTATGGTTATGTATTTGTTATTAAAAAATCTTATTATCTTTTTATACAAAATTATAACTAATTAATTTATCATTTAAACCATTACAAAGAAATGCGAGGAATTCTCAATTTCCATATAAAATCTTCGAAATTTTCAAGGGGTGCAAAATTTAATTTGGTCCTCCCACGTGATTCTATCTTGTTTTGAATTTTCCGTCTCTTATTACACCACCCCACCTTCTCCTGGTAAATATATACTTAGACTTAGACTAGGGGGGAGGGGGGGGGGGGGGGGGGCAGGACCAAAACTAGAATGTTTTTCACGTGAGGCAAGCACGAATTTTGGCGGTCCCTGCCCCTCTTTCAAAAATAAATTTATAAACATAATTTTTCCATCTATTGCTTTTATATTTTATTTTAATTATGAAATAATTGTTAGAAAGTATATTAATAATCTTTATATTTTTCGTTTCATTTCTTTAGAAATCAATCTATTGCAATCATTTCGTTTATAGATATAATGCAAATCTTGTCATCACGATAACGTCCGAAATACTGAACCAATTCGAATCTAACAGGGACAGTAAATTGATCCGGCAGCATCTTGAATGAGTTCGTTAATCAAGTATGCAGTTGTTGTAGTTAATTTACAAGGAGACACAAAATCAAAAAACATGCAAAACTGGTCATTATGATAACGTCCGAAATACTGAACCAATTCAAAATTAATTGGAACAGTGTAATGCTGTTGCAAGTATCTTGGATGAATTCGTTATTTTTTTGTCGCCCCTACGTGATCACCTAATGAAAAAACCTGCCCTGTTCAAAGCAGAATATAAAATCAACGAATACATTTTTACTTTAAGTTGCCTGATTGCAGAACTTTTTTGTCAAATTTTCTTTGTTTTTTGTACCGAAAAACGAATTAAATATTCTTTTGGTGTCCCCTTAACTGGCTCCTGGGAATATGCCCCGCTTGATCTCCCGTAGTTTTGTCCCTGTGGCGTTCAAAAAAATCTAGCACTGCAACAAGAGGTTTATTGTAGGGGAAAGTGTTGTACCTTGAACATATATATACCTTGGACCTATGCAGTTTTTAGCTCTATCTATTGGATTTGTAAAAAATTAATCAATGTAGTTATGAGATATGTCAATAAATGTCACTTAGCAGTTGGTTTCTTCAATATGCATATGTTGCAGAAAATTGTAAAAAAAAAAAAAAAAAAAAAAAAAAAAGATATTTGACTATCAAAAAGTAATTTTTTTAAGGCTGCAACTTTTTATTATATCGCGTTATCAACAGTAATTTGTTCTAAATTCAAAGTTATGCATGAAAGAGTATTTATTGTACATTATTAAAATAAGTTTCAAATTATGTTAAGCCTAACTAGAAAATGGTGAGAAGTCATTATTTTTCTAGTCACCAAGTGCTGTACCATGAGCAGGTCCGAAGTACAACACGATTACATATTATTCTTTTAAAAAGCCAACAAATGAAAACGTTATTCCAGGAAAGTTTGTCTTCGTATCATTAATCGAAGAAATTCGAAACTTAACTGAATATATGTACACCACTTTGGTACAAAAAATATGCATAGATGATGATGATAATGATGAAGAGATTGTTGTGTCCGTGAAACGTTTTAATAGCATTGGAATAGAATTCATAGTTGAGGGAAATTATGTGTTTTGAAGTCAGTCGCGATCGCGAACAAATCATTATAGCATTTTGCCGGAACCTCCTCTTATTGAAAGAGACAGAAGAATTCTTTATGTATTTTCTGGTATAGTATCAGTCTTTAAAAAAGAATCTTAACTTTTTTTATGCAACTATTTTTTGGTGATTTTGCATCGTGATAAAGCAAATATGTATAAAAAATATATATAAACATACAATAAAACAGCTAAAATGCAATTGATGTCTATTGTGGTAGGAAGTATTCCTCCCCCTCGCTCTAATTACACCTTCTGTTTTGTATTACTTTAAAACAACTTCTTTAAATAGGCATTTATGACAAATTTGTTATTAAATATACTTTAAAAATTTATTTCAAATACATTATAAAAATAAAAATTATATTTTTTAATTTTTCATGGTAAAATGATGCATGGTCCATGGTACAACATGCCTAAGACCAAAGTGCAACATGAGTGTTTACCTTTGTTCTAAAAAAACTATTTTTTAATTACCGTAATTTTTTTGGGTGTATAAGCCTCGGCTCAAATAAATCGGTTTCGGACCGGAAATTGTTTTTAATGAAATGTAACATGTTACATCTTGGCACTTATTCGCATTTATTTCTATAAAAATATTTCTGGTTTTAAACAGACTTAATTTACCCCGGCTTATACACCGGAAATTACGGTAAGCGAAAAACTATGATAACCCTAATATTAGAGTCCAAGAAAATTATGAGGGAAGCAGAATAGCATAAATAATTAGCAAATAGCTTTAGATTTCATTATTTACATATTTTAATTAAATGGAAAATCAAAATGTCAAAATAGGACTGAGGTACATGACCTTCCCCTACTAAATATATATACTTACCTTGTTGTTAATAACCATAGACGCCATTGTCGTGACTGGATAAATAACATGGCTTGTGAAAGTTGTATTTTCCGGAAACTGAACTTTATCCGTGATGCACGGTACTCTCAGCGTGTGAGGCACAGCTGCATTCTTCCGATTCGGAATTCTGGGAAATGCTCGATCCGAAGTGATATTCCAGTTAAGGGGATCGTACCAGAGATCTGTTGTCGCTTGGAAATGCACATCTGAAAGATCAAATGTGTAATTTATAATGAAAGTTCATGTATTGTAAACACTGTAAATGAAAAAAATCCCTGACGGCTCGGCCTACAGGCACAGGTGGATTTCGAAGACGCAGACCGTGGGGCACCTGTTTATTGGGAATTGCAGAAGAAAGACATATTTTCCATGATGTGGCAGTTGGGACCACCCACTTCGAAATATACCTCTGCCTGTAGGCGGAGCCGGCAAAGATTTTTTTGTTCTTATTTTTATTTTATTTTTTATTTTTTTATTTTTTTACCGTAAGAGTTGGTCCTATAAAAAACTTGTCAGTATAAAAGTTGTAGATAATATTAAGAAGATTTATAATAAATTTAAGCGGATTTGATATCTTGTGAATTGACGAAGTTATGAATTTTTTTCTTCTGAAACCCCTATTTCACCACCCCCTCCTTGGGGGCATTTTTAATGAAATCAAAAATCTGTCATACATAAATTTTTGGCCCTTTTCCTAGACGTAATAATAACTTTAAACGGATTCGATATGTATAAAAATTAAGAAGTTATGGGTTTTTTTCTGTTTTCACGTCTGCTTGTAGGCGGAGCCAGCAAGGATTTTTTTTTTTTTTTTTTTTTTTTTTTTGTGCCGTAAGAGTTGGTCTTATAAAAAACTTGTCAATATAAAAGTTGTAGATAATTTTGAAGAGATTTGCAATAAATTTAAGCGGATTTGATATCTTGATAATTGACGAAGTTATGAATTTCTTTCTTCTAAAACCCCTCTTCCCCTCCCCTTGCGGCCATTTTTAATTATATCAATAATCTGTGATACATAAATTTTCGGCCCTTTTCCTAGAAGTAATAATAACTTTAAACGGATTCGATACGTATCATAATTAAGAAATTGTGGGGTTTTTTTCTGTTTTCACAAAAAAGCCCCCCATTCCTCTCTCGTTCGATTTTGTCCGTTAACGAACTTGGCCGAGATTTTATGCCCCCTGATTTTATGTATCAGTTTGGAAGAGATTTGTGCAGAATTATTGCAGTTATCGTGTCCATAAAAAAGTGACATAGATAGATAAAGTTTTGAACTGGGGGTGGTTTTGGGTTCTGGGAGTCATGATCGGCGTAGATCTGCAAAAAAAATTTCATAAATTCTAACTTAGGGGAGAATGTAATAGGTAGTATTTCTTACGAAATCTACCTAAAAGTTTACTATGAAGAATCAGTATGCAGGGCCGGCTCAACCATCGCCAGGGTCCGATTAATCTCTGAAACTAAGGAAAGCACATTATAGTATTTGGGCACCCTTTCATTCGAGAAATGTTTCTAAATTCTACATACATGGAAACTCATCAATTTTTACAAATATTATTCCCGGTAGTGAAATAGCCAAGTTCATATATACAGGGTGTGGTCATAAAGTCTTTTCCTGATTACAATAATTTATTGCAGAAAAACTAATATAATTAGGCATATGCTTGTTTCAATATATTGTAAAGACATTTATGAAGTTTTTAATGCAAGTACTCACGTCACTAAATTTCGACGTGAGTACCCTTGGTAGCTCGAAGAATGTCAAGGCAGTGTTTCATTTTTCGCCACGTATTGCCCAACATTTGGGCTGTCACACTAGACACAGCATCTGTGATCCCGACCGTGAGTGGATATCCCCTGAATATTCAAAAATATGAAAAACTTAATAATTGGATTTATTACAGTGTGTCAGGTGAAAAATTTTTGTGTAAACTATGTTCAGTTTGCTTTTTAAAGGGACCTTGCATTGGCCAAGCCGTATGTCTAAGGGGATTATCCATCCAGATGGGAAAAAAAATACTTCAAAGCATGTCTTTTCCATAATAAAAATTTTACAGTATTACATTCAATGGTTATTTCGTAATAATTGTTTGTAATCAGGGAAAGACTTTATGACCATACTATATTTCATTAAAAAGCTTTTTTGTGTTTCGTGTATATACTTTAAATAGTGTATATTTATAGAATATGTAGCTCTTGTATGTTCAGTTATGCAGGTAGATTCTAGAACCAGCACATCAGGATGCCATATATAATTTGGTTAACAGTTGGTTAACAGCCTATATTGATCGCATTCAGATTTCCTGGCTACAGATAAGTTTCCTGAATTAGTGTGGATATTCTCTTACATTAGGATTAAGCAAACTTGTCTCTCCAAAAAAAAAAAAAAAAAAAAATATATATATATATATATATATATATATATTTATATATAAATGGAAATTAGAGGCCCTATTTTACAGTCATTTTCGTGCCCCTGTTAAATTTTAGAGAGGAAACTCATGCTCCATGTGCCTTTTGATCATGTGACTTCAGGACATCTCTATACAATTCGAAATAATGTTGCCTCTGTGTAAAATAATTACATTTTTGCTCTAAATATTGTTTTTAAATGTTTTCTTGTGAAAAAAGCGAGTATTAAGGGTATTAATTATCTTCACTCAATCGAAAACACCCGCTCGCTAATGTTAAATCTATGGGCAGATTTTTTTCGAATTTCTCGTTTAAACTTGAATATTTTTAAACGATTCGAAATGATTCGAATTGTTGACTAATTGTTGTTCCACGTTGACCCACAGTAAGAAATGTCCGCCTTACCGTACCATTGGCCAACGAACCATTTGCCAGCAATGATCCAACCGATCGCTGCCAAAAAAAAAAAAAAAAAAAAAAAAAAATACAATTTTCAGCTTTGGCTGAAGATTTTAATTTTTTAAAGACCTTAATAAAGGAGACCGAGAATGCAGTATGCTCTACAGACTTCTACTTAGTCTGAGCTCTTAGGCTATCAAATCAAATCAAACCGTTCGCTGCTCAGATACGCTCCAAATTAGAGGGATCTCTACACCTACCATTTTCCAACCATTTGCTAACCCTACCATTAAGGATCCTACCATTTCACAATGGTTTCCACAAACTACCAACGATGGGCCAACAAAGTGTGCTACTTGGGAAGTCTGTTAAAAATTGTTTTCAAATATCTTTATTTTCGTTAACGAATACGTTAATTGTGTTCGGATTGATGAGAGACACACTCTGTATTTGTGAGTAAAAAGTGGACTGCGACCCTAGTTTACTAACAATGTTGAATTCAGGCATTTTTCTCTAACTTTAAAGCTCCGTTTGGGAGGGAGGGGGGGGGGGGGAGATTTACACTTGTAGACGATTACCAAAAACAAAATCTCAAATCTTCGCGGAGTGGGGGGGGGGGGGAGGTGCACATTTTGATACTCCGGGGAGGGAAAATCCCTCGCGGGCTACATCATGAACTCATCTCTGTTTTCTATACATTTTTTTTTGGTATGCACTACTACTTCTTAAAATTCACCCAATCTTTCTTGTATCATCCTCATCCTGTACTCATGCATTTCTCATATATATCTCTGAAATAGCGTGATAATCTATGATTAGGATCAAACATATTTCCTTCAACCCAGTGCCTACAATTTTCATGATCGGGTCCTGAATGAGATATGCCTTACCTCTTCCAGGGCAGGCTTCGTTGCCCGTTCCTGTCGTTAGGTTGACTGCAGCATTTTCAGGAAATACAAGTACTCCGTCGGAAGGTAATATCTGCGTAAAAACAGGCAGTTATTTTTAATTATCTATATCCAATTTGAAATAAAGTTGGTTATATACAGGGTAGTCCTAAAATATATGACAAAAATGTAAGGTAGAGGGGATCTAAATAAGCAGATTTCGTATAGAAATGTGGGTTCGGAAATGCAGCGTTAAGGCAGTAGAGGGCGCTGTTGAGTTCGGTGAATGAAAGTGTTTCGCTGTCTTTAATCGTCTTTCCCCGCACGGTATTCGAGCAACACGCATCGTTACACCAATGCGGAACTTGCTGACATGCATTTCATGTATGGGACTGCGCAAGAAGATGCTCAAAGGATGTACTTGGAACGATTCCCGGGAAGGAAGCTGCCGGATCGCCGAACGATTGAGCGTCTTCATCGGGAGTTGTGCGCGAGTGGATCGTTTTATGCTTCCAGGTGTGATACGGGCACTCGAAGATATCGCAGAATTCCAGCAGTAATAGAAAAAGTATTATGCACAGTAGAGTATAGACCTTCGACAAGCTCGAAAGCTGTTGAACGTGCGCATCTTTTGACAGCCGATCCATTTCCTTGCGCAGCCCCACACATGAAATGCATGTCGAACACCCCCGCATTGGTGTAACCATGAACCTCTATACAGGACTTCTAACGCCGTGTGATAACATCGTGCCGAGACTTCGGCACGAAATGGCAGCTGCACAGCTACGCGCACCGTTCTGCGCAGCTGGCCAGAAACCGTGCTGCACTAGCGCCACCATGAACCATGGCTGTCACTGTCAGTGTCAAACGGTGAAGCAGACGAATTTAGTGACGTAGGCAGAAACCATCTTCACATGCGCCACCTATTTGAGGCTTTTTTCGAGGAACGATTTCCTTCTTGGAAAGGCTATTTCGTTAGAAGTCCAGGTATATAGGTTCATGGGTGTAACGATGCATGTTGCTTGAATTGTGCGAGGAATGACGATTCAAGCCAGCAAAACGCTTTCATCCGCCGAAATCAACAGCGCCCTCTACTGCCTGAACGCTGGATTTCCGCACCCACATTCCTATCCGAAATATGCTTATTTAGGTCCCCTCTACCTACCTTTACATTTTTTACATATATTTTAGGACCACCCTGTATATACTTTTTAACATTTATTAAGTCAAAATAAATAAATCAACAAATAAAATAAATAAAACGTACGAATATCCTAAAAACTTATCAATATATGGTTGTTCTTAATCACCATGTTTTTTTTTTTTCTCATTTCAAAAAATACTTAAAAACGATTTACTTGAAGACTTCGACGCTGTTTCAACTTGATATGTTTCACTTTTGATTTGTACTAAGAACAGTAACACATCTACTATTATTATAACTTATAGATATGAATACATTTCTACACTAACCATATATGATTAATATTTTTTTAAGATTCGTCATTTCTCAAGCGGGTGGGTCGGGTTACCTGATTTTATCCGAAACCGACCCGATCCCCGTAAGGTTCGGGTCGTGTTGAGTTTTGATCCTTTCGGACCGGTTTCGGGTTAACTCGACTTTTCAAAAGAAAATCGTGATTTTTTTTTTCTAACGAAAGATTATTTGAGAAAGATATTAACGAAGAAAATTTGAATATTAATAAGTGTATGTGTGAGGTGTTCATTTTTATAGAAACAAGAAAGAAAAATCATGCGTCAAGCATAGATTATGAAATACTTTCCAACACTTCCAGAATACTTTAGCAAAACTTCGTTGTTTAATAAGGTAAAGAAGATACCTAAGTAAGACATTTTAGAAAATGCATAATAGATTTGAAAACCTGATTTCAAAAATAACCGTTCATAGCCTGAAATATACTCCAATTGTTTTGGGTTGCCGTGTATATGATCTATAGATCTGTATATATTCTACATAGTATGCTAAAATTATGTTTAGCAAGAAAAAGCATAACACAGTTGAACATTCACCTTCAGCAATTTCTACCTAAAGACAGAAACGTACTTGCAAACGTTCTTTTGCACAGCCTTGTATATTGCCTGTAGATTTTTATACCGGCCAAATGTTAAGCTAAAATTTAATTCAGGCAAAAATACGCCCAAAACTACTGAAATCACACTTCCAGGAATTGCTATTCATGGCCGGCAATGTATCCAGTTTTTGCATTGCCATCATGTTATATGGTTTTATTTATGTTCTACAAACATCTCTTAGTATACTAAATATAAATGAGCTTGAAAATGCATTACTCAATTCAAAAATAACTTTAAGAAATTCACGCTCATGCTCGGTAACGCTTACGAATACTTTTGTGTAGCCCTGTATATGATCTGTAGAATATATACACACCACGTAATATGAAAAATTTAGTAAAACTTAAAAACGCATATCAAAACAGAAAACGCCCTTCTAGAAATTATCCCTAATAGACAATACTGAGGATACAGTACTGTATCCGAGACATTTTGTGCGTCCCTGTAAATGTACGATAAATGCTATGCACATCATATTCCACTGCAAGCATATTCTACAGCAAGCTTCGTGTAATAAACCTTAGTAATGTATATTAATTTCATCATGTTTTAAATAGTGCAAAGTAATTTAAAATACTCTAGCCGTTTTTCCGTAGACCATTATTTAACCGAACTATTTTGTGTAACCCTGTAAATGAATGATTATAGCTTTGCACTCTATACTCTTCAGAAAGTATGTTTTGCTGTACCCCAGAAATTCATACGAATTTCATCATGTTTGTAAACAGTGTAACATCATCAAAATAGACATCAAACGATTTTTTCTCATAGACCATTAATATAACGGAATTATTTTGAGTGTCCCTGTAAATGAACTGTAAGTGTTATGCATAATATATTATAAAGAAACTTTCGTATAGTGAACCTCAATAACGCATATAAATTTCATTATGTTTTGAATAATGTAACACCAGTAAAATACACTGAAAATGTTTTTTCTCCACATAGACCGTAATGTAACGGAATACTTTCCTGTACACACTTCATTTTCAGTACCAAACATGCCGTAATAAACTTCAACAACATATATCAATGACATGTCAATCCTAGTATATTTACGCGTGATAGAGCTCGGACGCAGACGGACAGACAAACCTAAATCCATGCACTTTTCAGCTATGTTGGAAAGTGCTAAAAAGATAACACTGATATTACAGATGTAATTGTAGACTACTTTGCCATAACTGTAATTAAAATATGGATTAATTTTCTTTCACTTCGAGTTCGTTTGTGAATATTTCGGTTTTCAGGTCGGTTTCGAGTTAAAGTGTGTCGAGTTTGGGTTGGGTTTCGGGTTGAGGGTATTTTTGTTGTTGTTGTTGGATTCGGGTTAACTTTAAGCAGAATTTTCGGGTTCCAGTCGGTGCAGGACTCTACTTCAACTTCAACTTCAAATAAGAGAGGAGTGGCTCAAACATGAATGTAATAAGAAGGGAGTGCAAAGGTAGCCACCCGTCCCCCCATAATTTTTTTAAAAAGTAATAATTAAAAACATTATTGTAAATCAGATAAATTGTGGACAGAATGCAGGTACAACGAGAACGAAAAACCCTGCAAGATATGCACTGAAAAAAAAAAAAAAAAAAAAAAAAAAAAATACAGCAACAACAACAACAACAAAAAAGTGTTGATTTTACAGTATAACACTAGCATCTCAGCTTCCAGTATTGTACCGTAAAATTAACAGTAATAAACAGTAAAATAAGCAGTAATACGCTGCCGCGCATGTGCGATAGCGTATTGCTGCATATCACAGCGGAAAGAGCTCTTCTAGCAATGACCGATCTTAGTCAGTCCTTTAACCGAATTCTCTTGTTCGTCTCTGGTACATGAACGATAAATCCTACACACTCCATAATCTATAGAAAATAAGTTGTGTTGAACCTTAGTGTTCCTTTTAAATTTTATTATGTTTCAGGTATCATAACATGTTCAAAATGCACCGCAAATGATTTTTCCCCATAGATCACAATGCAAAGGAATTATTTTGTACGTCCCTGTAATTAAATTATAAATGCTATTAATTGTATACTCCGGTAAAAGCATGCTGTAGTCCACCTCAGTAATGCATATTAATTTCATTATGTTTGAAATATCGCAACATCCATAAAATGCGCTGCAAACGATTTTTCCCTATAGACCCATAATGTAATAGAATTATTTTGTGTGTCCCTGTAAATGAACCATTAATGTTACACACGTCATTTTCAATACCGAGCATTCTATAGTAAAATTCAATAATGTATAAAAATTTCATGGCGATCCGAGTATATTGACGAGAGTTAGAGCATGGACGGATGGACAAACAGACAGACAAACCGAATTCATAAACGCTTTCCAACTAAGTTGGAAAGTGTTAAAAAGCTGCTTGTGATTACTGTATGGCTGCAATTTCATTGTATGTTATAGGGAGGGTTTTTCCCCGTTTTATTTCGTTACAAGCGTAAACCGTAATTTTAATTTTAACTCTATACCTTCTCCATTATCACACTTCATTCTTCATGTTTTTAGTTTTCTAAACTAATGATATTAAACAATGGGTTTTAAAACTCAAATCCGTAGACGAGGATTTTACGGAGACGGGGTGGGGGGGGAGGACTTTATTGTCAACTACAATGCCGTTATTTTAAGTAAAAATATAGGAATAGATCTTTCCGCATTCATTTTATTTTATTTTATTAACCATTGGGAAAATGGTTGTTGTTTTTCGGTCGAGAATGGACCTCTTGACGTCGACACTTTATTTTTTAAGCGTTTTTAACAAAATTCTGTAGAAGATTTTTTTTTTTTTGAAGTGAAAACTTCTTTAGGCGCGTTGGGCATTTTTGAGATGGGAAAAAAACATTGAACTCGCGACACTGTTACCGACGACACCTCTGTATATTTGAAGTGATTGAAGTGAAAACTTCTTTCGGCGCGTTGGGCATTTTTTGAGATGGGAAAAATCCATTAAACTCGCGACACCGTTACTGTAACCAACACTGTTACCGACACCTCTGTATATTTGAAGTGAAAACTTCTTTCGGCGCGTTGGGCATTTTTTGAGATGGGAAAAAACCATTGAACTCGCGACACTGTTACTGTAATCGACACCTCTGTATATAAGTATGTACATGTATTGTGTATAGTTAGGTATGAAGTAGGGCGGGCGGGCGCGTCGCGCGCTTGCATGTGCACTATTGCACCGCGGTATAGTAAGCGCAGAAAAATGTAAGCGGTATAGTAACGCAGAAAAATTTAAGCGGTACAGTAAGCGGTATAGTCAGCGGTATAGAAGAGGTATAGTAAGCGCAGAGAAATGTAAGCGGTATAGTAAGAGGTATAGTAACACAGAAAAAATGTAAGCGGTATAGTAAACGTAGAAAAATGTAAGTGGTATAGTAAGCGGAATAGTGAACGCAGAACAATGTAAGCGGTATAGTAAGCGCAGAAAAATGTAAGCAGTATAGTAAGCGGTATAGTAAGCGCAAAAAAATGTAAGCGGTATAGTACGCGGTATAGTAACGCAGAAAAATGTAAGCGGTATAGTAACGCAGAAAAAATGTAAGTGGTATAGTAAACGCAGAAAAATGTAAGTGGTATAGTAAGCGGTATAGTAAATGCAGAAAAATGTAAGTGGCATAGTAAGCGGTATAGTGAGCGTAGAAAAATGTAAGCGGTATAGTAAGCTATATAATAAGCGGTATAGTAACGCAGAAAATGTAAGCGGTATAGTAAGGTTTATAGTAAACGCAGAAAAATGCAAGCGGTGTAGTAAGCGGTATAGTAAGCGGCATAGTAACGCAGAAAAATGTAAACGGTATAATGCATTATTTTTCATGTACAATAGCGCATTAAATGAAAATTGTAATATAATTTTTGTAGTAGTAGATTATAATAATGAATAAAAAAACCCTTCATTTAAAAGTATTTCCTGACGATTCAAAAAATACACACGTAATTGTTCAAGTTTTCACTTCCGTCGGCACTCTCGGAGTGCCATTTTTTTTTTTTTTTTTTTTTTTTTCTGTTTAAGCGTTTTTATCGAAATTCCGTAACTTTAGAAGTATCTTTCTTTGAATAGGCAATAGAAATGCATAAAATCGTTACAAAGATGTTAAAGTTACAAAAAGGATAAATGCAAACTATCAGAAATGATGAAAAAAAGCCGAATTCAAAAATGGACGTCGGATGAGAAATCGTCTTATAAAGCAAAAAACGGGGTCTTCAATTTTAATTTCCTCAAAATACCTTTAGCTCAGACATCAGTCTAAACAAGAGTTAAAGTTATTGTAGGAAGGACCCGGCAAAATATTACGGCATATATCAAGGATAAGGTATAGTAATGGAAAATGCGTTTCAATAACTGCGGCCATGGTTCAAACGACTATTTTTGCGAGGACAGAGAATGCCAGGATTTTTTCAACTGTAGTAATGGAAAATGTGTTTATTTGTAGATGGTTCCGATGAATATTTTTGAATAATTTTTAATTAATTTGAAAAAAAAAAAAAAAAAGAATTTTTTTTTTTAAGCTTATGGAACATTTTACCAATGTTTGTTGTAATTTCCAACTACAATTTTTTCAAATTCTTTTTTTTATTTATTTAAAAAATGCAATTAAAAAAATTATTAATTTATTAACATTTTAAGGCATTTTATTATTTGCCATGATTTTGCTCCATTGAAACACATGATCCAAAAACTTTAATATAGATGTCATTTACAGAATATTTTTTTTTCTTTTTTTTGCTACCGAGTTTAAATAAGATTAAAAATAAATAAATAAATAAATAAATAAAATGCCATACCAATTCACGAACTGAGAGAGATTCTGGCATCCTAGTTATTACGGGAGAAGAAGCTGGAAATATGATGCGGTCGTTTGCACAAGGCAACCGTCCGTTTTCCCAATTCCTGGGATTGAGGAAATTTGTGTCAGGATGCCAAGTTTTGACATCTTGCGTCAGGCACAAGGAAACTAAACGTAAAGAAAAATATTAATAATACGTTAACTTAATTCACAGAAAAACAAAAGTAAACTACGAGGAAATAGAAATACATATATAGTACTTGAATTTATTTTGATTTGAACTACGCTAGTCATTTCATACACGCTTTTTAACACTTTTCAACATAGTTGAAAAGTAGTTATGAATTCAGTTTGTCTGTCCGTCTCTCTAGCCATCTGTCTGTCCGGCCGTCTGTCTAGCTGTCTGTCGGCCGTCTGTCTAGCTGTCTGTCTGGCCGTCTGTCTGTTTGTTCGGCCGTCAATCTGTCTGGCCGTGATCTAATCCACGTATATATATACACTTTAAAAGAAAATCCGAAAACGTTTCCTGTAGGAAACGGAATTTCAGTTGCCCTTATCGGTAAGGAAACTTTTCCGAACCAACACGGAATAAAATACGAAAAAAATAGAAAGTTTTTGCCTTTCCGTCAGGAAACTTTTCCTGTTTGATTCAGAAACTAATCTTTAGACGCAGAATAAATTATTGTTTCTGACGGAAATCCTATTCCTTATGTAGAAAGAAAAGTTTCTGTAGAGAGAGAAAGTTATCCTTTTTATAGAGGAAAATTTTCCAAACCAATAAGTAAACTCATCTGTAATAATAGAACATATTCCTATAAAATAAGGAAAACTTTCTATTCACACAGAAATGTCTTGGTAAAATGGTAGAATAAACAGAAAGTATTCCTTTTTGAAAGGGAAACTTTTCTGAATCAGTCATTAAACCGATCTTGAAAAAAGTAAAAATTCCTGTGTAGAACAGAAATTTTTTCTTTTGTTTATGGAAATTTATTTTTTTAATCGGAAAATATTCCCGTATAGTAAAGAAACTTTTCGTGTAAGGAGTAAAAAAAAATGACAGATGAAAATAGTTGTCTTTGGAAACTTGTTTGATTTCCTTTTATCACACTTAAATATTATTAAATATATTTTTTAATAGATATACACACATTCAGAATTTCAGATAAATGGGAAACAAGCGATAATACATAAAGTATTTGGAGATCGTAAAATATTGGTATGTTTTGTATTACAATGGTCCAATTTGTATTATCACTTAACGTAACCAATAACTTATTATCACCTTGAAATTTTATTTATTTGTTATAAGTATACTTATAATAAGAAGAATCAGCTTAGCTTAAATGTGTTTATATTTTTTGAAAATAAGGATTTTATATATGAAATGTTAGTGTTTTTTTTATACTTAAATTTGTTTTTCAAAAAATATAATTATACTAAAATGCATTTTAAGGTTATGAGCAACTTTATAAACAAGGAGAAGCAATTTTTGTAAAAAAAAAAAAAAAAAGTGTATAAATATAATAAAAAGTACACAATGAAATTGATTTTATGTTTACCATGGCATGTTCGGTAATGAAAATGAAGTGTGTTGTAGCATTTATAGTTCGTGTACAGGGGCACTCAAAAGAATTCCGTTAGATTACGGTCGATGGGAGAAAGTCGTTTCAGTTTATTTTAATGATGTTATGCTATTTCAAACATACTGAAATTGATATACAGCACTGGAGTACATTACAAGATTCCTACTATAGAATAAGGTGTACATAGCATTTATAGTTCATTTACAGGAACACACAAAAGAATTCGGTCACAGTACTGTCAATGAGCAATAATTGTTGAAGAACGTTTTTAATTGTAGTATGTGTTTTTGGATTTAAGAAAATTTTTGAATATTACTTTTTGTGTATAAATTTTATAAATCATATATTCATAATCAGCGCTTATCAGCATGCTGTCAGCAACAAATGAATAATCCGCGTATACACCTAGGTGTTTTATTGACGAGTTGATATGCATAAATCTACTTCATACATTTTGCATGTTATCTCAGGTCCCATCAATACCGCTTTATGGGAAATAATATTAAACTTCTCTCAGATATATACGACGTTTTCGCTTCCTTATACGACGCAAAATCAAAATTGTGCTTTTTTATAGCCATTTTATTATTATTTTATTATTATTATTTAATTTACTTATCAGCTTATTCAATTTTTATTCTTTTTGTTATTCGTATTTAATTTTTATTCATATAACTTTGAATTAAGTTTTATTATACAATATGTGTTACTTAACAGCTTAAAACTCGGATCTTAGAATTTTAGAGCCCTTCATATTGTGCATGCGTAGCTGTAGATAACCTTCAAAAAGTAGAAATAAAATATTTTTTTTTAAGAGTTCAAAAGCACTGACAGACATAGAAAAGATATATCTATGCCCCCCCCCCCCACACACACACACACAAAAAAAACCTATATTACTGTATTTTTTGGAAAAGAAAAATCCATTTAGTTTTAATTTTTTGAACCAAAGAACAGACGTGGCAAGTAAATAATTCTCAGCATTTCCATAATATAATGATTATATATTTTTCTATTTCCCATATTTTGTAGGCATTTAATGTACCGTCGACAAAAAAAAAAAAAAGTAGGGGGACTACCATGCTATTTTATTACCAAATTATCGTAAAGAAATGTGAGAGGTATCACTCGAGAGCGAATTATATAATTGTGTCTACTTTCCTATAATATAAATGCAATTTTTGAAATAGGAGTTCTCTACATATTAAAACAAGTGGTTAAGTGTGATCGAAGATCGCACAAAGAGTTGGGTTGGTTTGATTTATGACAACCAATTATCAACACGAGGGATATAGTTCCGTGGGGGTCTTTTAAGGGATCCTAACCCGTATTTACGGCAAATCGCACAAAGGGTTTCGTTTAGTATTCCTTTCAAAACACTTTATCCTTTCTTTAATAAATCCAAATAAATTTCATTTTCAAAGAAAAAAAAAAAAAAAAAAAAAAAAAGTCATTTTTTTATAAAGTAGAAATTTTCCGGTCTATTTTTCTCGTTTTTTCGAAAATCTGAACCGGTGTTAAAATATGCCAATATTTCCATAATCGGGTTTTTAGTTTTTATCATGATTCAATACGTTCCTCAAACTTATATATTTACTATTCTCTGTTACTCATATTGATACTCTCTTTGTATTATTCCTAAACATTTGAAAAATCCGTTATGACGTCAGGTTAATTTTCTTTTTAATTCTCTAATGACGTCATGTTAAGCTGCTTTCTGTATTTACACATACTCATACTCCTTGTATTATTGAGAAATGTTTGAAAATTTTCATTTTATTACCAATATGACGTCCTATTAATCTTTTTTTTTTTTCAATTGGTGAAACTTTTTATTTCATTTTTCACGTGGAAATCTTTCAATAGAAAATTAATTATTGTAGAAAGAATTTTATTGTGGATTTTTAATTGTTGACAACTACTATAACGAAAAATGTTTAAATTTAATGGAAAAAGGCTGTTAAATTTTTGGTTTTTATCTCTCTATATTAAAATAATACGATTTTTTCAAATTTTATGATTTTGAGCTTAATAGCAGGTTATTCAGCTATAAGTACACAAAATTTCATGCCTGTAAGTTAAATAGTTTCTGAGAACGGAAATAGTTTCTGAGCACTCTGTGACGGACAGACAACTAAGCGAGAATAATAGGGTTTCGTGAGATGAACGAAACCATAAAAAATTACAAACACTCATTTTTCAAATGGTAAAACTCATTTTTGATATATATTTGAGCTCCTTGAATAGGGCAACTCGGAAAAAAGTTCTAAAAATATTAAAATGTTGCATTGTCATTGGAAACACACTTGTGAACATAATTTTTATAATTTTAGCCTACCAAGAAATGGCTGAAAAATCGATTACAAAATTTCAACTTTACATACAAACAAGAACGTGAAATCATGCGTTAAGCATAAATTATGTAACACTTCGCAACACTTACAAAATATTTGTACAAATCTAAATAATTTGAAAAACGCAGAACATATTTAAATACACAATTTCAGGAATTACCAACAATATTCGGAAAAAATATCCGAACTCTTTAGTGCAGCCCTGTATATGGTCTATAGATTTGTATATTGTATACTAACACAGAATGCTAAGTTTTAGTTCAGTTAGGAAACGCGTAGCACAGTTTAAAATTCCCCTTCTTGAATTTCCGTCAATAAACGGAAATGTACTCGAGAACTTTTGTGCTGCCCTGTAAATGATCTATAAAATTTATACATACGAAATAATAAGCAAAAAATGAGTTAAATTTTAAAACACGTTCAGCAATTGAAAAAGCACTTCCAACAATTATTGTTAACAGACAGTATCGAATTCTTTTGTGTGTCCCTGTAAATGAACGAGGAATGTTATACACACAATATTCTATATTAAGCCTCTTGTAATGCACCTTATATCCATTTCAATATGTTTGAATTATGGTGAAACATTATTTAAAATAAACCGCAAACGACTTTTCTCCATAGACCGTAATGTAACGGAATTCTTTTGAGTGTCCCTGTAAAGGAACTATAAGTTCTATGCACGCCATATTATATAGTAACCCTCTTGTAATGCACCTCAGTGATATTATCAATTTCAACACATTTGAAATTGTGTAACATCATTCAAATATACCGCAAATGATTTTTCCCCCATAGACCGTAATGTAACGGAATTCTTTTGAGTGTCCCTGTAAAAAAATTATAAGTGCTACACACTTCATTTTCAATACCGAACATGCCATGATAAACCTCAATAATATATATCAGTTACATGCCAATTCGAATATATTTACGCGAGTTAGAGCACGGACAGACAGACAGACAAACCGAATTCATAAACACTTTTCAATTATGTTGGAAAGTGTTAAAAACAAGGTGAGTTTAAATAAAAGAGTGTAAAAAAGAAGGGGAGGGTGAAAATATTACTCTATGTCTTACACAAATGATGCTGAGTCTAATTTAATAATGAATTAACAAGGGTCGATCCAGGCAAAATTTGGGGTATATTTAGGGCGCATTCACAGAAATCTATTTAATAAAACGGTCCCCTTCAGAAAAATAAATTTAATAAAATGAATCCTTAATCCTTCACAAAAATAAATTTGTTAAAATGGGCCTTTTCACAAAATTCATTATAATAAAACAGGCCCATTCACAAAATTCCTTTTAATAAAATAGGCCCTTTCACAAAATTCTATGCTACTAAAAAACTTACCTTCTTAGAGTTTCGTTCATCTCACGAAACCCTATTACCCCCGCTCCGTTGTCTGTCCGTCACAGAGCCATTCTCAAAAAGTATGTAACTTACAGAGTTGAAACTTAGTGTATAAATCTGAATAGCAGCTGTGAAGAGCTCAAAATATTAAAATTTGAAAAATTCGTATTATTTTAATAAATAGAGATAAAAAACCAAAATTCTAACAGCCTTTTCCTATTAAATTGAAACATTTTTCGTTATAGCCGGTGCCAAAAATTAAAAATCGACAATGAAATTCTTTCTACAATAACTAATTTTCTACCAGACGATTTTCACGTGAAAAATGAAAATGAAATAAAAAGTTTCACCAATTGAAAAAAAGATAAATATGAAATAAAATTGATTGGTGTCATAGTCGTAATAAAACGGAAAATGTCTAAGATTTCTCAATAATACAAGGAGTATGAGTATGTGTAAGTGGACAAAGCAGATTAATATCACGTCATTAGAGAATTAAAAAGAAAATCTGACGTCATATAGGAAGTTTAACTAATTTTTCAAATGTTTGAGAATAATACAAAGCGAGTATCAATATAAATAATAGAGAATAGTAAATATATGAGTTTGAGAAACATATTGAATCGTGATAAAAATACGATTATGGAAATATTCGCATAATTTAACATTTTGAAGGTGTACAATTTGTTTAATTTTGAAATTATTTTTTTAAATATTGCATTTAGTCCGTATGACGGATATTATTATGACAGAATATAATAGCGGGCTTGGACCGCTATCCGGCTGCTTTAGATATTCGAAAAAAGGAAAAAATAGACCGGTAAATTTTTACTTTATAAAAAACATGACTTTTTTGTTGTTGTTGTTGCTAAATGAAATTTGTTTGAATTTATTAAAGAAAGGATAAAGTGTTTTGAAAGGAATATTAAACAAAACCCTTTGAGCGATCTTCGATCACACTTACCCACTTGTTTATTTTTTCTTAATGGCATTTTAAAATGTGCAATTTGTAAACAAATAAGTTCACCAAAGAGGAAAACTTCAGCAAAAGGATTTTTCAAAGTTTTACATAATAAATGCTTGGTTTGAATTTGAGTAACTGAATTTCAACTTTCGTTACAAAATGTTATTTTTCACAAAAATATATTAAATTTCACAAAAATAACCTTTATTTTTCACAAAATGGGCCCCAAGAAATGCATCGACCTGCATCGACCCCTGATTAAAATGAACATAAAATACACTTACTTCGAAATAAATTCCCCAAAAATATGGAACCAAATGTCCATCTTTTAATAATTCTTCCCATATTAAAGAATAAGACCGTAACTTAAAACAGCTATAACAAATATCAATATACTAAAGTTTTTACATTACTCAGGAAGGTTTGTGTTCGTGCCAAGCGGCGATATGATTGTAAAAATCCGCCCACTGCGTGTAAAAGATCCAAGCAGTAATGTAGAAACAGTCGACTGGTGTCAAAGCGTTCACATAAATAAGATACCTGTTCTAATCAAAGACATGAAATTCAAACCGTCTCTCATTATGTCGACTTATAATAAGTTGGAATAATAACTGATTCGCAAAAATACGAACTTTATACTCTTCAATATTTTCCAAACTTTTTTTGAGACATTAAAATACAGCCCTAAACGTTTCAATATCTGCTTAAATAGCCAAACTCCCTCAGAAATTAAAGAGTGCAGTAATTGACCTAATTCATTTGCAGAAAAATTGACCCAATTCATAAATCTATTTTTAATACTTGGAAATTTTTCCATAGAAAATTTATCACGCCTTGCATTCATAACATTTCGAATTTTAACCCATTAAGCTCCGCTATATATATTAAACTATTTTTTTATGGAACAGTTGTTTTTTCTTTATGAATAGGAAGTCTTTAAAGTATTTCTGAAGAAAAAATAAAAAAAAATTCGAATATTTAGGAAAAATAGCATGTTCCCAAAATGGGAGCAATGGCTCTTAATGAGGGTAAATTTTTTCAAAATTTTTACTTATGCCTCCGTGCATTTATGGTTGTTATTTCACTGTTCTTTAGTTATAAAAGGGGTAATATCATTCTGAAACTGATATTTTACGAATAATTCATATAAATTAGTCCAACATCTACATTTATAATAAAAATAAAACATAAAATTACCGATTCCATAAGCATTTTCATTATCCATCTCTTTATTTTTCCCATTTACATAATTTTTGTCCTACTATTTTACATGAAAATGATGGAACATTTTTTATGCAGCATTATATTATTTTTTTGCGTTTTCTGAAATTGTTTTTTTAACTTTTTTTTTTTTTTTTTCATTTTGCTTAGTTTTTCCATATTCCGATTTGAAGATTCGTCTGAACTTTCATCTGAAATATCAAGTCTGCTTTTAATACTTTGTCTTTTTAAAACTCTAAATCAGATATTTCTTGATTGTCTGTTGATTTAGAATTTACGGAAAATTCTACTCCACCAAATATAACATGGGATAAATCGTCGCATAAATTATTTTCTATTACATATGTAATAGAAAATAATTTATGCGACATACATATGAGGAAGATATATTCGTCGTATGTTACAATACTGCAATCAGGTGGCAAAAAAAAAAAAAAAAAAAAAAAACGATTTATGGAACAGCCGAAAAATTATCCAAATCTAAAAAATTGTTCAATCATCTTCCTTGTAAAAAAATCAGAAAAAAAAATAATGTAATGATGAAAAATAAAGAGATGGATAATAAAAATGCTTATAGAACTGTTAATTTCATTTTTTTTTATAATTATAAATGTAAAAGTTGGACTAATTTATACGAAATCTTCTTTAAATATTAGTTTCAGAATGATATTATCCCTTTTATAGCTAATAAACTGAAAAATAAAAAGTCCTTCCGGCCTGTACCGTGAGGAAAAGGTAGCTTTCCTATATCTTCGTTTTAAAATTTTAGCTAATGTTACACGAAAACAGCAAGTTAAAATACAAAGAAACGTTTACAAAAGATTCGTTAATACTGAATTTGAATAAGAAATTCGCCAAATTATTGAGCAATAGCCAAATTGGCTTCATTTATGAAGACTTATTTTGGTCACCAAATTTGGCGATATTTCGCCAAATGTCGCCAATTTTGGCGCCAATTTTGGCGCTAACGGATATGAATATATAGTTTTATGCGTATGATTGGGAAAATTATTACAACAATGACAGAAAATAATTTGCGAGTAATCGCGATAATGTGCTGTTTTGTTTCAAAATGTCAGCCACCCTAGATTTTCAAACTGCTCTATCTCAGCCATTTTTTAAGATAGAGGTAAACCAAAAAATGCTCTGGAATCCTTGTATCAAGGCCTAACACGTAATTAAAAAATTTGAATTTTTAACTTTTTTGTATATTTATTTTAGTTTTAAATTTTTAAATGGCCGCCATCTTGAAAGAAAATGGCGGACCAAGCTGGCCAACGAACTCGGTCGAGACATTGGTTAGCTTAATACACACAATTAGTTTCATCAAAATTAATTTATAAATACGAGCGTTATCGTATGACATAGGTCAGATATATATATATATATATATAATTATAATATCTATGAATTTCAAAAAACATATCAAGTTCTATTCTACTTAAATCTCCAAAGAGATAATCAATGATACTGTGTATACAGAATACCACATAGCTAATAATTAACATGTGCAAACATAATATTACCATAGCTGATGCTTCAATGGTAATTGGCCAAATTTTACTCATACCAAAAGAATATTGAAAAAAGAAATAGAGAGAAAGGGGAAAAAAAAAAATTATAAATTGGAGTTGCAATTAAGTAAACACAAATGGATTAACAAATTAAATATGAACCATACACAATGGAAAATTGGACCACATGAGAATTAAATATGAATTGGACATGGAAAAACACATGCACATGTACTCATCAGCCTGGATGCACCCACATGTGTTTTAAATAATAATTCAGTGTTTCATAATTCTACTGGCATAATGCTAAGATCAGTAGAATCATCCAGGTACACTGAATTATTACCAGACAACAATTGGAAATATTAAAATTTGGAAATATTTAAATAGGAAATAAAAAACCATTAAGAAAATACAATATATTTCACTCACATCGATTATCCAAAAAACTGTAATTAACACCTCACTAAATTACCACGAGATAACAGTTTTGAAATAATAAAATTGGAAATATGAACGCGTAAAGTGTAGATAAAATATTTTACTCACAATAATTATACAGAATCCTTAAAATGTCACAACGTCTACATAATATTCACATCCACATGGCAATGCATCATACATGTTAACTAAGTCGAGTTGAGAGAAATGATTTGTAAGACAAGTTGAGAGCACACATTTTTTTAAAACACAACCCCATAAATGACACCCAATCACAAAATGATTCAAAAACACTCAAAATAATTCTGGTTTTAATACACTTATAACAAATTTATATCCGTGAATATATATTACTCCATCCAATTTTAATTCCTGAAAGTAAAATTAATATACAATCAATAGCTCCCTCTATAGTTAAATTAAATATAATATTAACAATATTATCTACAACTACCTGAAAGGTAAAGTGTCGCCATCTATTGGTATTATAATAGTTCATAATTAATATTTAGTTAAATATCCACTTTATTAGTTACATACTCACTTCATTAGATTTATTTATATAAATAAACTTTAAAAAACAATACTAACTTGTAGTTTTACTTAAAATTCAAATAAAATATAATACTACTATATGAATAAATCTACACAGAATTAATTCAACTTGCACAGCATTTCAGATATTCTTAACAAGAATATATTATGTAAAAGAGATATTATTTTAATTCAAATTATATTTGCTGCCAGCTGTGTTAATCCACTGATATTATAGACATTTATTAAATAATTAATGTTTTATTTTTACTACTACTTAAATATATATTAGACTTGTTTTTAAATAATTAATGTTTAATTTATACTACATTGTAAATATATTTTATATTTATAGATTAATTTAAATATCTAATTAAATAATTCATAAACAATTCAAAATATCTCAAAATTTATAATGTTGATAATTAATAGTATTATATATATATAAATCAACATTTGAACGGAGGGTGGTTTTGGGGTCTGGGGGTCATGATCGGTGAAAATATATCGAAATTTTCCGGAACTGCTTTCCTCCGAACGGCTGCAATAGGTAGCTTCATACTTTTTTGTATTGAAAGCTACCTAATACCATAAATGCACGGAGTCATATGTACACGTTTTCAAAAACATTTTCTCCATTAGGAGCCATTGCTCTCATTTTGGGAACAACTTATGCTTTCGGTAATTGTGATTGATCTATTATACATATTAAGTCCGGATTGATGTTGTTTAATATAATACACTGTTATAAACATATTTTAACTAAAAAATATAATTTTTATTATACAGTTTTGTTGTTTTTTAAATATTTCTTTCGAGTACGGCCAGAAAGCTATTTTTCGCCTTTTTTAACACATTTTAAAAAATAGAAAATTCTAATGAAACTTTAAAAAAAAAATTCAGAAGTCGTCTATTATATTCAAAATTCAAATAACAGGAACCTTTTAACAATATATAAAATACTCACTTTAGAAAAAAATTATAAAGCAATGTTCCCAAAATGGGAGCAATGGCGCTTAATGGGTTTTAATTGCTTAAAAGGCGTATAGCAATTAAAATTTGAAATATTATTGACCCAATTTATTTTTAGGTTTATTCAAGAGTACATGAAATACCATTTATTAAAGAAGATGGATCAAAGAATTACAGCAGACTCCCTCAAATCCACCACAATATAAAATCCACAAATGCCTAAAATCCGCACATCATTTCTGATGTAAACAATGCAACTTACAGTTAAGATGTAGGTCTAAAATTATTATTTTTTTTTTTTTTAATATTATTTTGTACACATTTTAATATGGAATTCTGCACTGCAAAAAATAATTGTTGATTTTACAGTATAAAACTGGCACCCCAGCTGCCAGTATTATACCGTAAAATTAACAGTATTAAACAGTAAAATAAGCAGTAATACGCTGCCGCGCAAGCAGTAATACGCTACCGCGCATGTTTTATACTGTAAAATCAACAATTATTTTTTGCAGTGTGGGGAAAATGATTCAACTCACGTGTTTTCATTTTTATTCTTGAAAAAAAAGAATGAGAGAATGCTGATATCAGTGGCGATCGTAATACTTTTAATTTATGTGTTAATCAAGCTTTTTTAACACTTTCCAACCTAGTTGAAAAGTGTTTATGACTTCGGTTTGTCTGGCCGGATGGCCGTCTGCCGTCAGTCCGTGCTCTAACTCCCGTAAATAGGCTCGGATTTCTCTGCAATTTTTATATGTTATTGTCGTTATCTATAGCATGTTCCCTATTTCAACGGAAGTGTGTAGCGCTTATAGTTTTTTTATAGTGACACTCAAAAGAATTCCGTTACATTGCGGTCTATGAGGAAAAATCATTTGCGGTTTATTTAAATAATGTTTCACTATTTTAAACGCATCTAAATTTATATATATCACTAAGATGCATTAGAAGAAGCTTAATATGGAATAGGGTGTGCTTATATGGAATAGGGTGTGCACTTATAGTTTCTTTACAGGGACAGTCAAAAGAATTCCGTTACATTACGTCTATGGAGAAAAATCGTCTGCGGTTTATTTAAATAATGTTTCACTATTTTAAGCGCATTGAAATTTATATATATCACTAAGGTGCATGACAAGAGGCTTGCTACAGAATATTGTGTGTATAGCAGTCATCGTTCATTTACAGGGACACACAAAAGAATTCTCTACTGTCTGTTAACAATAATTCCTGGAAGTGCGTTTTAAGTTACTGAACGCGATTTTAGTTTTAACTCGCTTTTTGTCTATTACGTGGTGTGTATAAATTCTGTAGATCCTATACAGGGCAGCACAAAAGTTCACGCACACATTTCCGTTTATGGACAGAAACTCCAGACGGAGAATTTTAAACTGTGCTACGCGTTTCCTAACTAAACTAAAATTTAGCATCCTATATGTAGTACATATACAAATCTATAGATCATATATAGAGCTGAATAAAAGTATTCGGATATTTTTCCGAATATTGTATATGTTAGAAATATATGTTAGAAATTCCTGAAATTACGTTTTTAAATATGTTATGTGTTTTCAAAATTGTTTACTTAGATGTTATCTTTCAGCTTATTAAGCGATAATGATTTGTAAAATTATTTTGGAAGCGTTGGGAAGTGTTACATAATCTATGCTTGACGCGTGATTTTTCGTTCTTGTTTATCATTAAGTATGGATGAACGTGAAATAAAACGTTGTTATTTTAAGATTTTCATGTGAATTAGTATTAGTGTACATTTATAAGGCGAGTTACACTGAATAATTCAAGGAAAAATTATCTCATCATCATTATGCATATTTAGTTATGCATTATTAACTATTTACTTGACCTTTACTTTTAATATTTTAAATGTTAATTTTTTAATTTCTTATTTTTTTCTTATTATACTTAATAATTTTACTTTATTGTAAGCATTCGTTATAATTTCGAGTGCATTATTAAATTTAAATTATTGTTTTAAAAATGATAAACAAAACAGTGACCAGAAATCCGCAAAATTCTAAAGTCTGCACAACCTCTGGTTTTAAGCTATGCTGATTTAAGGAAGTCTGCTGTACTATATGGGCATCACAAGCAGGAATTTTAGTTATAGAAAAAAGGAGCATATAGCTGATATTAAGTATAACATAAAAAGCCCTGGCAAAATTTATCAAGAAGAAACCATCCAAATAAATTTCCAAGAAAGTAAAATAATTTTTCCCTCCAATCTATAGTACGGGAAAAATTAAATGATAGCGTTGCAAATAATAACTTCATAGACCATGCAATTGTAGGATATTCTTATTTGTTTGATAATGGATCCGATGGAGCCGAAACATGTCAACAGTCCAATAAAGCTTATTTTACTGTTTATAAAGTTTTTATTTTACGCCTTTAAAAATTAAAAATAGTGTATATTGGAATAATCGAGTTTTTAGATTTTCAATAATTGTTTAGCTTAGATTAGATCATGGGCGCCGAGAAGTGAGGACAAGAGAAGGCCATTTCTCCTCCTCAAATTTCTAAATTAATTTAACTAAATTTTATAATTTTGACAATTAAAAAAAAAAAAAAAATTCTGTGAAACTTTCGAAAACGGAACTTGTCTATAATAACAGGAATCCTGTCTTAAAAGTAAAAGTTTCGTGATTAAGGGATTTCTGCAGTTACGGGTGAGGGAGGGGGTGGGGGATTGTTGAGTTACGGGGGAAATTACACTTCTAGACCATGAAAAAGAATAAAATTCCAAATCTTACGAGGGATCCTCCCCCCCTCGGAACACCCTCTGAACGCAACACTAGCTATCCATTAATTACGTCACAACTTCAAGAGAGAAGGTGGGGGGGCTTTCAATGTGTGAGACAGGGGAACGGAGAGAGGTAACGCTTTTTGACATCACAGCTAAAGTATGAAAACAACTAGGCATGCATTATTTGGATGCAGTATAATAAACTTTATTATATGCCTAGTTGTTTCTAATAAAGTATATTAAAAGAATATGAATTTTTATTCAGGTAGTATTGGGTAAATTTTTCTCTTTTCTTAGAATTGTAACAGTTTGAAGTAAAAGCGCGGAAGATCTTAACTATTTTATAGCATTTATATTAATAGCTAATAGGTATATGGTATAAACATTTATTTGCATATAAAAACAGCTCTAAATAGCTGTAAGAATGTGACGTCACAACTCACAACAGGGTGAAGGTATGAATAAGGGAGCTGACGCATATCCATTATGTTTCCCAAAATTACCACCATATTGTGACCTGGCTCAGCAATACCTCGATTTCCAGAGCTTGGGTCACAAGTGTTGCCGTATTTAAAAGACCTGCCATTGTTCGTTGTCCGAAATTACGGTATCTCGAATCTTTTGACCGAGCGTTTGATTACAGATTTTATTTTATAATTTAATCGAAATTATGGGTCAGTGTGCTTCTCCAAATTGTAAAAGTCACAGCAGGAATCAATGTCGAAGATTTAGGTTCCCGGCTTATAGGAGCTCTAGGTATGAAGGGTGTGTGTCTGTGTGCGTTGGTTAGCGAAATCTACCACACTTGGAAGTCCGAAAATTTGGTTTGAAAATAGTCCAAAGCAGTTCCTCAGCACCTGAGGCTCAGATTTTTATTTTTATTTTTATTTTTTGTTAATTATCCGAGATATTAATTAAAACCCCGTCAAAAAAGCTTTTTTTTTTTTTTTTGCAAAAATTGACAGACATTCCCCACTTTCCGCAGAATGTAGAAGGGAAGAACCAAATGCCGATTTTTTTTTGGCTTTTTGGATTAACTTTCATCGGCCGAACCGTTTAAAATACAGAAAGACGTACGACATATTCTTAAAGATCGTACTTTTGCGTCTTAAACGTCGTAATCAGTTCAAAAATATATCGTTGTTAACCCATTCAAAAAAAAAAAAATTCAAATTAGGGTCGTTTTCGCGGTTGACTTTCTTTCCCTTTCGGCGCCGCAACCCCAGAGCTCGATTTCAGAAGCACCGATAAACAAAAAATGCGCATTAAAAGCTGAGACCTCTTCGTCGGAGCGATCGGTTTTCAAAAATACGAAATTTAACTCTTTCAAAAAATTCGTGTCCACAGGACACTTCGCGCCTCCCGGAGACGATCTTTTTCTTACGCTAAAAGTAACTAAACGTCGGTGTTTCGGAACAATCGTTTTAGAGCATCTCGGTATACCGGATTTACATCATACATCAAAATTTCGAAACGTTCGGAATAGTATAGAAGTATTTAAAAAAAAATTCTAAAAAATTTTCGATGAAAACGCTAAAACGGCTCTTATGCAGTTTCCCCTTATGTTTTCACTACTAAATACGCATATTTACGAAGTTTTAAAGGGGGCTTGGATACAGCCATATTTATCACCGATTGAAATTTCAGACAGTTCGGACGATAAGAAATATATATTTTTTTTTTTTTTTTTTTTTGTTCCGTTAAAGGAACCAACGCGAAAACAAACAAACAAAACCAAAACAAAGAGAAGAAACAATATTTTTTTTACAATTAGATATCGATATTTTTTCGCGAAAATTTTACGCGGGCTGCAAAACTGTTATATTTATAACTGATAAAATTTTGAAAGAGTTCGAACGACAGGAAATATATATAACTATCAAACGATCCTACGTGATAAAACAAGAAAATGTGTTCTTACGAGCCTTTTTTACCACTAAACATCAATATTTTTTCACGAATTTTTCATTTAAAAATATAAATTCATACAAAATTGAGTTACAGATATAAAATCATACAAATTTGAGGTTTATTTAAAGTTATTATCATTGGATCTATATAAAGAAAATCGGATATATATCAAAATATCGGATATTTTTAAAAATATCATGATATTTACGAACCCTGGTATTAACATAATTTTATATTCTAACGATTTAATCCGTTTAAAAAGATATGAATATTAACGCTCTGAAAAAAATTATTTTTGAAACGTCGTTTTTTGTGTTTTCTTCCTCCCTTATCTTTCCAAGCTCGCAACTATTCAAAATATAAAAAATACTCATTTAATCCGAGTACCTTCTTCTCTATGACAATGCAAACTGTTTAAAAAATATATGAATATTAACTCTTTCAAAAAAATTCTTTTCCGAACGACGTTTCGGGGATTTTTACTATTTTTTGCCATGTTTAAAAGCTGCATCCGCTGATACGGGGGGGGGGGGGGGGATTTAATTTAAAATATCAGACCATATCTACGTTTATTTTTCTTTCGAATGCTGGGTATTCGTCTAAAACAATATTAATATTAACCTCCTTAAAAAAATCTTTTCCGAAAGTCACTTTCGCGACTTTAGTTTTTTTGTTTGTATTGCGTCCATAGCGTTAACATTAGCCACATTATAATTAAAAAAATAAACTTAATTTTATACAATTTCTCTGAAATTTTAATGCAATATGCTAACCTTTTAGCTAATGATCGAGTATAAATTTGGTTCAGAAATTATGAGGTTTAGAGCACTCGGTGCTCTTTTTGCTCTCGGTGTACGCTGCCGAGGGCAGCGGAGCACCCATACGAGTTTCGTTTCGGAAGGGTTTGTTTGGAAAGATTTTCGATTAAAAATGTAAATTCATACAAAATCGGGGTAAAGATATAAAACCGTACAGATTTGGCGGATTTTTAAGGTTATTATCTTGGACCCGGGCAGTGTCCGACTAGTTAATGAATAAGATTCGAACACTGTAAAATTTATTATGCTTATACATGTCCCTTTATTATTTCCATACGTCTGTTTAATTCTCTTTTTAATCTGATAGCATATTATTTCTTCTTATCTTGAGATAAAGTTAGACATTTATACATAGCCTAATATACTATGTGTTTAAATATGTGCTTAATGAAAGGTTTTCACTTTTTAGGTGCGTTCGTAATTATATAAATACGTAGCACCTATAGTCGTCGTTTGGTCCGTCCGTCTGTCCGTCCGTTTGTCTGTCTGTCCGTCTGTCTGTCCGTCCGTCTGTCTGTCTGTCCGCATATAACAACTCAAAAACTACCCAACCAAATGGTTTGCAATCCTAATCCTAATAATATTATAAATCTGATTGTGTGCAAATGTTAGGCTGAAGCCAGCGTCAAAATGAAGCATTTAATTATCCTGTATCTTTGCATATAAGTTGATTATAACCCTCAAATGAACATAGACTGGTTTTTGTTTATTTTATTTCAATATTTTTCTTAATAATTCAAAATTTCATTATTTTCATAGAGAATAAATGGACATTTTTTCGTATATTTTAAAATGGTTGGTTGGTTTGGCCCAAAGGGCTCGGTTTTGCAGCTTTTTTTAAAATGGTTAAATTTATTTTACCGTTGCTAATACTTTATGGTTGCCAATATAAAATCAAACCCCTGAGTAATAATTTTTAATCAACAATTTATTTTCAAGTGAAAAATTTCCACGTGAAAAATGAAAAGGAAATGAATTATTTAAGAATTAAACAGAATATGAAATGACATCATGTTAGAAATAAAACGTGCGTTTTCAAATATTTGATAATACAAAGTGCATAAATACGAGTAAGTATGGAAAACAAGCGAATATGATGTCATATATAGAAAAATAAGACAGATTTGCTTTGATGTTGAAATAAAATGATCTTCTGTTATTTGTGATTAATTTCTCCCTTCTTTTTTCTTTTTCTTTTTCACATGAGAGGAATTATTTTAAATGTACGTAATATATGTATTTTAAATATATGTGTTGTAAATTGAAGTTCTGTGTTTTAAATGAAATGAGTGAAAGATTTATATTTTTAATGAATTCAATACGAATGATGGTATAGGTTAGCGATTTATCGTCTGCACACGGCTAACATAAAGATACCATATTTTTAATTTAAATTTTAAAAAGTTAAAAAATAGAAAAAATATTGGATGGCAAATGTCAATGATATTGTTGTGAGCTCGGGGTTCGAAAGGACTGATGCCAATATATAAGAACAATAAAAAGACTTTATTCACTATAAACAGTGCAATACGATCGCAAATATCTTCTGAAAATTACAAGATATTCAGTAATCTTCAAATCCAATAAAAGCGCAGCAAAATTTCACATAGAAACAATGCGTTCAATACGACGTATCAACGACAAAATCGATCCGAGTAACACAGTTCTCAATGCAAAGCCTCTCGTATGAATTCAATCGCAGTTGACAGACAACTAACTAACTGAACTGATGGAGGTCTTTATATAGGTTTCAGAGATCTTTCCAGATTATTCCAGAGCCTTCAGATGCTAGAAATTACCAGAAAGTGCTTTAACTTTCGATAGAGAACCCAAGCAAGAAAGGATCCCAATGTATAGGTATAAGGGGGGTGTGGTTGCACAAAAAGTCGCCAAATCCATCGCCAACTTGGCGACATTTGGCGATATATCGCCAAATTTGGCGACAAAAATAAGTCGCCAAAACCATCGCCAACTTGGCGATAAACCCATTCCTTGGCGATATTTCAATAGACTTCCATTATAAAGATGAGGGTGTAAGGTTGTTTTCCTTGCAAACCATCTGAGGCCTTTAGCATTGAGTTACATGATGCTCAATAGGAAATACATTAATAATACTGCAATTTTCACAATAATCAAATAAAATAAATTTAAACAAATGGAATATTTACAGATATATACAAAATTCATAACATTGCCCCCCTCTCAAGGACTGCACGTCCCGGGCAGTTCAACCTTTGATCGGAAAGCAAACCCGTTACCAACAAATGCTATACTATTCAAAACACTTAAAGCAAATATGGAAAATAACAATTAAACACATTCATAATGCTGAATTATAAAGCATAGACACCATTACATACAAGTATTTAAATAATAATAACAGTAATAATGATAATGCTAAGCAAAATAAATAATTACATTAATTTATATACAAGACCATGGTCATACTAATTTACATTATTTACATTACACTATTTACAATTAATGAGCTAAGTACTATGGCCATAGTATGGAGCCAGCCTGTCGTAATGAACGACTCTAGGCTTCGAACTTGGTGACTTTCGGATCCGAATTACGACATCGTTCAGTCTGTTTAGGACTGTATAAGGACCGTCCCAGTGCGATTGCAGTTTGGGAGAAAGTCCTTTACGTCGAGTCGGATTATAAAACCAAACCTTGTCACCTTCTTTGAATTGATGTCCCGTGGCTTTCGTGTCGTACCTGGTCTTCATCTTCTCCGTCTGTATATTGATCCGCTCTCGAGCCAAGTTGTGGACGTCTTCAAATCGTGCCTGGAGATTCTGCACGTATCCCTCTGGCGATGAAGGCGCATCTGGAGGGCGACCAAAAATCAGATCACAAGGTAGACGAAGATCACGACCGAAAAGCATCTGAGACGGGGAATAGCCGGTTGTTTCATGGACGGCGCTGCGATAGGCGAGAAGAAACAAGGGAAGTTTTTGGTCCCAGTCTTGCTGGTTTCTTGAGACTAGAAGTGAGAGATTGTTGAGGATGGTACGATTAAATCTCTCAACCATGCCATCCGACTGCGGATGTAGAGGCGTCGTCCTAGTTTTGTCCATTCCGAGAAGTTGACAGAGACCCTCAATCACAGCAGAGATGAAATTTCTCCCCTGGTCAGAATGCATTTGAAGAGGGATTCCATACCTTGATATCCACTGGTGTACCAAGGCATCAGCAACCGTAGAAGCTTCTTGATCAGGGATGGCATAAACTTCAAGCCATTTTGTGAAATAGTCCATGACAACAAGGAGGTATTTGTTGCCATCAGCACTTCTTGGCAGAGGACCTAGGATGTCAAGGGCGATGCGTTCGAAAGGTGCTCCTACATTGTAGAGATGTAGTCTTCCTCGGCTACGTTTCCTTGGTCCTTTCCGAGCTGCACATGCATCGCAAGATCTGCACCATTGTTCGACGTCAGCTCTCGTTTTTCCCCAGAAGAAGCGCTCTCGGACTCTGTGTAATGTTTTCATGACTCCAAAATGGCCTCCGGTGGGACTGCCATGTAATTCTTCGAGGACCTCTGGGATTCGAGATCGAGGAAGTACCAACTGCCACCGAGATGTCTTCCCATCTTCCGATTCGAATTTTCGGTACAGGACACCATTCCTGACGTGGAGGGAGTTCCAAAGAGCCCAATATTGCTTCGTCGTAGGACTATAAGTCGAGATGTCTTTCCAACTGGGCTTCGTGCTAGAATATTCTAATAACTCCAAGATTGGTTTGATGTCAGAGTCTGCCATTTGATCTTCTCGAATCTTCTCATCACTCCAGGGATCTGGTGGCGTTGATAGTGAAGTCTTCATCTGGCGTATGACATGTTCGGGATTATACTTGTTCTCCGCTCTGGAACAATAGCGACAACTTTCGGGACACGGTCTTCTTGATAAGGCATCAGCATTTCCATGCGATGAGCCTTTACGATGCCTGATGTCAAAGTCGTATTCCTGGAGTCGTTGTACCCATCTGGCTACTTGGCCCTCTGGGTTCTTAAAATTCATCAGCCATGTTAGGGATGCGTGATCAGTACGAAGGAGAAATTTCCTGCCATAGAGATAGTGATGGAAGTGTTCTATGGCTTTTACTATAGCTAATAACTCCTTACGAGTGACGCAATAATTCCGCTCTGGTTTCGATAAACATTTGCTCCAGTATGCTACGACTCGCTCTTGGCCATCTATTTCTTGGGAAAGTACAGCGCCGACACTTTCCTGACTGGCATCCGTGTCCACAATGAATTGTTTGTCGGGGTCTGGATAGGTAAGGACTGAAGAGGATGTGAGAGCTTCTTTCAGCCTCTGGAATGAATTGTCGCATTCTTGTGTCCATAGAAACTTCTGTTTGCTTTCAGTGAGCCTATGCAAGGGTCTTGCGATGTTGGAGAACCCCTGTACAAACTTTCTGTAATAAGTGCATAGTCCCAGAAAGCTTCGCAACTGATGGACATTTTCCGGACGTTTCCAGTGCTTTACTGCACACACTTTTTCAGGATCTGTTCGAACACCTTCAGCTGAGATGATGTGTCCTAAATAATTTACTTCGCGTTGGAAGAACTTGCATTTCAGAGGGTTCAGCTTTAAATTCGCCGCTCTTAGCTTCGTTAACACTTTTCGAATATTTTCTAGATGTTCTTCAAACGTGCAGCCACCAATGATGACGTCATCTAGGTAGATGAGACAAGCTTCAAAAGTCAGGCCTTTTAACACTGTCTCCATGAGGCGCTCGAACGTTGCTGGTGCATTGCAGAGCCCGAACGGCATAACTTTAAATTGCCAAAGTCCTTGTCCAGTAGTAAATGCGGTCTTCTCTTTGTCATCAGGATGGATCTCTACTTGCCAATATCCACTCTTCAAATCCAGCGTGGAAAACCATTTATGTCCTAAAAGAGTATCTAGCGTGTCGTCTATTCTTGGTAGAGGATAGCTGTCCTTCTTCGTGATATCGTTAAGTTTACGATAATCCACACAAAATCTTGTGGAGCCATCTTTCTTTCGGACCAACACGATGGGAGAGGCCCACGGACTTGATGACGGTTCGATGAGGTCACTATCCTGCATCTGTTGTAAGAGCTTAGACACCTCTTCTTGTTTAGCGAACGGCAAACGTCTGGGATGCTGTTTAATCGGTGGATGGCCGGCAGTATCAATTCTATGCCGTGTCAGTGAAGTGCGACCAATATCACTCTCGTGTTGAGAAAACACATCCTTAAATTCCTGGAACAGTCTTTCTGCGGCATGTCTCTGTTCAGGAGATAAATTCTCATTCCGTCCAATTTCAGGTGTTAAACTTGTAGACGGCTCCGACAACGTCAAGCTCGGGTCTTTGCAAACACAGGTGACTGGAGCACAGGTTGCAAGCACTTCACCCTTCTGGATAATTCTACACTTTTCACTTACGTTTGCAATTCTCACGGGTATCACATCTCTCGACAGATCTACTAGCGCTGATGCTATTAGCACTCCCTTTGGGCTCTTCTCAGGATATCCAGTCAAGCCATACTGGAAAATTCTTTCGTTTCCAGTTAATCCAGGTATCATCATTTCGGTCCGTGGAGGGATGATAACATCTGCCTTGGCTGTGATCCGTTGAATAGACCCGGACTCATTTCCAAGTTTGAAAATAGTGACATCTTCTTGAGCAGAGCGTAACTCATTATTCTTAAAATCCAGTGTAAATCCATGCTCTTTTAAAAAGTCCAGTCCGAGTATGAAAGGGTCTGAAATATCGGCCACGTAGACTGTATGGCGATAAGCGGCGTTCCCAAACTTTATTTTCAGTGTCATTCTTCCATGTATATCGATCTTATCTCCGGTCACAGTTTGAAGAATAACACGCGGCGGGATCCAGAAGGGTTTTTCTTTCAGCCGCTGAGCTAGATCTTTTCGAATGATGGTCACATTGGCTCCTGTATCGATGATCATATTACAGGGCAAATCATTCACACTTCCGACCAGAAAAACTCCGTTCTCGCCGCAACTTCTTGCAGAAATTTCACATACTTGAAAATGAGGCTGCTTAAGATCTGGAAACCTCCGCCCCGCAAGATGGCCATTGATCAGTTTTCCTGCTCCACCGTTAGCGGGTGAGCAAGTACTGGGTCTCCTTGGGCAGTCGATTTGGATATGGCCTTCTCCACCGCATTTCCAGCACTTGATCTTCCTGTAAGGTTTGTTGGCCCTTAAAGAGTTCATCTTTCTCATTATATCATTCATCTGCTGCTGTAAGCGCTCCACAGCTCTATCCGACGTCTCAGGCAGGTTGGCTACTCGCACAAAGTGTCGATCTTTCCTTGTAGCTTGCTGGGCTGCCTCGAATTTCAGGGCATAAACTAAAGCCCCTTTTAAGTCACTGAGATCTGCAATCCGGAGTTGTTTCTGGATCTCAGAGTCACGCACACCATCAATAAAATGCTGCAGAGCCAAGCTTTCTCTAATTTCAGTCGGACAGTCAGGATAAGCAAGATGTGAAAGTCTCTCGACATCCGTAGCAAGCTCTTGCAGGGATTCAGTGGATTTCTGCTGTCGAGATTTGAGCTGGAGTCTGCTATATTCCTTTATGCATTTCTCGCCAAAGCGTAATTCTAAGGCACTGACAAGCGTTTCAAAATCCAGCGGTTCATTTGCAGGCAATGTCTGTAGGACGTCGGCAGCATCAGCTCGTAGAGAAGCAGCTAACTGGCAAGCCTTTGTCTGGGAATCCCATTCATTGGCGTTCGCTACGATCCCAAATTGTGTCTTAAAAACTGGCCATGAGGATTTTCCGTCATAGGTCGAGAGTTTAATACAGGAACGAGGAAGCATAGATTGATACATGACATCTTCGGTATAGTTTCCGGCATTTATCTTTTGTTTCTTCACATTTTCCAACTCTTTTTCTACACTCTCTATCCTTTCTTCTACGTTATTGGCTGTCTTTTGAACTTTTTCTTCTATTTCCTGAAATCTTCCTTCAAATTTGTTTTCCACGCTGTCAATTCTTTCATTTAAAGATGTTATTTTATTATCTATTAATTCTTTCAACTCACCAAGGTTGGTTGACATATCTTTCTTCATTTCTTCCGACATCTCCTTCATTTCAGCCTGGTTCGCAGTCATTTTCTCATCTATCGCTGACATTTCCTTCTTCATTTCTTCCGACATTTCCTTCTTCATTTCTTCCGACATTTCCTTCATTTCAGCCTGGTTCGCAGTCATTTTCTCATCCATCGCTGACATATCCTTCTTCATTTCAGCCTGGTTCGCAGTCATTTTCTCATCCATCGCTGACATATCTTTCTTCATTTCTTCTTTCAACTCGCCAAGGTTCGCAGCTAATTTCTCCAATAATTCTTTCAGTTGACCCTCCATTGCTCTGGTGATCGGCATTCAACCCCACTCCTGACACCAAATGTTGTGAGCTCGGGGTTCGAAAGGACTGATGCCAATATATAAGAACAATAAAAAGACTTTATTCACTATAAACAGTGCAATACGATCGCAAATATCTTCTGAAAATTACAAGATATTCAGTAATCTTCAAATCCAATAAAAGCGCAGCAAAATTTCACATAGAAACAATGCGTTCAATACGACGTATCAACGACAAAATCGATCCGAGTAACACAGTTCTCAATGCAAAGCCTCTCGTATGAATTCAATCGCAGTTGACAGACAACTAACTAACTGAACTGATGGAGGTCCTTATATAGGTTTCAGAGATCTTTCCAGATTATTCCAGAGCCTTCAGATGCTAGAAATTACCAGAAAGTGCTTTAACTTTCGATAGAGAACCCAAGCAAGAAAGGATCCCAATGTATAGGTATAAGGGGGGTGTGGTTGCACAAAAAGTCGCCAAATCCATCGCCAACTTGGCGACATTTGGCGATATATCGCCAAATTTGGCGACAAAAATAAGTCGCCAAAACCATCGCCAACTTGGCGATAAACCCATTCCTTGGCGATATTTCAATAGACTTCCATTATAAAGATGAGGGTGTAAGGTTGTTTTCCTTGCAAACCATCTGAGGCCTTTAGCATTGAGTTACATGATGCTCAATAGGAAATACATTAATAATACTGCAATTTTCACAATAATCAAATAAAATAAATTTAAACAAATGGAATATTTACAGATATATACAAAATTCATAACAATATGCATCGCAAAATTATCCGTATCGAAAATCAGAAAAGCTTAATAAAAATAACTATATTTTTTAAAAGAAAGTTGTTTTTCTCATAAAAACTAAAGATTTAATATGATTGCGTCGAAGTAACAGCATTTTTCCTCTATCAT
Organism: Maratus michaelseni; assembly: GCA_963931845.1. Classification (NCBI taxonomy): domain Eukaryota; kingdom Metazoa; phylum Arthropoda; class Arachnida; order Araneae; family Salticidae; genus Maratus; species Maratus michaelseni. The sequence continues at coordinate 60,943,993 of OZ007595.1, forward strand.
TTTCCCACAATCAAAACACATTTCTAAATCGTCGTTTCGAACCGGAATTTAATTTTACATTTCTTTTAGTTTTAAAATAGTAAAAACTTTGTTGTCGCTTTTAAATATAGCTTTTTTTTATAGTTCTGTTTCATAAGAGATTTTTGCAAAGTCTTGTAGAGAAAAATTGCATAGATTTTAAAGCAATGTTTAAGTAAAATTACAATATTTTTTAAACTTAAAAAAACAACAATGTTATCGAAAAGAAAATCGATTTTACCAACAAATTCGCGTAATGCAAAAGCAAAGAAGAAATAAAAAAATAATGAATCTTTTCTTCCAGTCGAATTGTGTAAGCTTGAACAAGCCAATCGTGCCAATTCATAACATTATAAAGGTGAAAGCGCGTTCTATATAGTAGAAATTTTTTTACATATAGGTAGAAAATTTCCGAGAATAAGAAGGTTAGGGGTCTGTAATCGGGTCCATAGCCAATTTGCTTCTTTTTTTTTTTTTTTTTTTTTAATCAAAGGAAATTTGGCGCAAAATTAAATACATTGTTGTAAGCAGATTTTTTTTTTTTTTTTTTTTTCGAGGTAAACACTTAATGGTATTTTAGATGATCATTTCCCCGCTCACCTTTGATGCCAACTATGACTGTAAAACAAAAAATATCAGCCGATAATTTTCTAATTTTCTTATTGCTTCATGATGTAAATAGACATGCAGGGTTATGTTCATACTCTGAATCGGTCATGCCATTGTCGTTCAATTTTTATTCCTAATCCTAACTCTAATCGTATCCAATCCTAATCCTAATAATAAATTTAAACAATATTCTTTGACACGAATATGTAAATTAAATCAATATCTATAAATGGAATGAATGGAAAATAGAATAAATAGAAATGGCAAAATAAATTAACAAGAAAGTACATTTATTCGACACCTAACCCTAGAGAAAGCGTAAAAAATTTCAAACGCACGAAATAAATTAAAATAATCCTATATATACTAACAAAAATATGTAAATTCAGATTATCAGATTGGTGTTGTCAGTATTTATTTGCTTATAGTGGTCTTGACACGATAGAGAAAACATCGAGGTTAAATTGGGCAGAATTTAAAGTACTTTCTAGCAACCTTTGTTTCATTTTAGAATTGCATCAGATTGTTATATCTTTATGAAATATCTATCAATGTATAAAATCCACGAGCAGTTTGTTCACTATTTACACCCCTTAGCGTGAAGCACTTTATTTAATATATACATAAACAATACATAAAATAATAATGTAGTAAAAAATATGTAACATATGTCTATGCAAATAAACAATATAATAATGCCCATTTAACAATGCACAAATATACAAGTTTCACACCGAATACCACCTAAAATGCACTGTTGTATAGAAGAATTCTCTCAGTGTTGTTTTTCGTTTTACGAAGAGGGATTCGTCGATTTTCGCGATTTTACTTGGTCCTTCTTTTTTCATTGGTTGCACTTTCATTTTCGCGATTGTATATATTATTTGGCATGAAATTTCGCTTTTTTAAAACTGGGTTATGTCAAGGCTCCTATAGCAAAGAAATACCGTATGGTCTCCTATAAAATGTGATAAAGATTTGGTTAATTAGATATGTTGTCAATAATCAAATGACATGTTTTGCTAAAATAATGCATTTATTCTTTTTTAATGTTACGTGAACGAAGTCACGGGTAACAGCTAGTAATATTATAAATCTTATTGTGTGCAAATGTTAGGCTGAAGCCAGCGCCAAAATGGAGCATTTAATGATCCTGTATTTTTGCATATACGTTGATTATAACCCTCATTTGAACATAGGCTAGTTTTTGTTTATTTTATTTAAATATTTGTCTTAATAATTCAAAATTTTGTTATTTTCATAGAGAATAAATGGACATTTTTTTCGTATAATACTTTAAAATGGTTAAATTTACTTTACCGTTGCTAATACTTTATCGTTGCCAAAAGTAATTCAAAACATGAATAATAATTTTTACTCAACAATTTAGTTTCAATTGAAAAATTTTCACGTGAAAAATGACAATGAAATTAAAAAATCAACGAATTAAAAAGAAGATTAAATAATATTATTAGAAATAAAACGTACTTTTTTTTAGTTTTTGATAATAATACAAGGTTTCAATATGCGTAACCATAGGAAACAGGCGAATATGACGTCAGATATCGAAAATAAAGCGGATATGCTTTGATTGGTGAAATAAAATGATCTTGGGGTTTTTTCTACACTTTTTTTCTTTTTTTTTCTTTTGTATGGCCATGAGCAGACGTTTTACCGTCTGCTCATGGCTAATATAACTATACCGTATTTTGTTTTTAAATTTTAAAAAAGTAAAAAGAAGTTTCAAAAGAAAATGGTTAGCAAATGTCAATAATATGCTCCGCAAAATTATCCCTGTCGAAAATGATGTCATGGATAGCGAGAAATATAGTTATTTACATTCTTAAAACTAAAAGAAATAACTCGATTACCTAAAAAATGATGAATGTTGATAATTCCATTTTTGTTGATAAAAACTAAAGTTTTAATATTATTTCGTTAAAGTAACATAATTTCCCCTATGCCAGTATTGAAATTAATTGCCTGGAAAAGAAAATTAACAAGAATTATGTCATTAAAAAGGGATTTCTCTGGGGAAAAAGAGACGTCATATTTGAAATAAAACGGGAATTTTCCAATAAGTTTTAAAATGAGTGTGAATCAATTCCTTACATTAATAATACAAGGATCAGTAAGTATAGAAAGTAGATGAGTTTCACGCCATATTTATAACGAAAAATTTAAATGTTTGTTTTTCTATACTGATTATTGAGCTTGAGTATCCGTTATATACAGATGAGAGTTTTCTGCTAAAAATCACATCATAATTTTAAGAAAAGGAAAATGAACACGAATCTATTATATTAAAATCTGATCGCGTGTTTGTATTTCGCAACTACTTCTAGACTATCGAACGCAACGCGATTTACTTAATACCGGTTATCATTGATCCGAGGAGGTCACACAAACTCTCAGAACTTAAAAAATTAAATTAAATGTCAATTTTTTTTTTTTTTTTTGTAAATTTTAACGAAGTTTCTCTAAAAACGGAAAGTAAATTACTCCATATTTGTGCATAAAAAAGGAGAAATAAAACAGATCAGTATATTTTTTACACCATTTTCTCATTAAAACTGAAAAACAGAACTTATTTTCACTTTGAACAGATGGTAAAAACAAAATCTTGATTTCATTAAATTATCCGAAAAATAAAAACACATTTTCACATATTCAAACTTCATGAATCAATTTATTCTGGAGAACAAAAATTGCCTGTCAACATACTGTCATTTAGAAAACAAGATTTGTTTCAGCTATACTTTGAACCAAGGAGGCAGAATTGAATTTAAAGAAAAAGCATATACTATTTCCAATTAATGTTTTTTTGAAGGATGGCTGTTAAAACGTTTCCCAAAGGCCTTAAAAGTAAAATTGTTTATCAGGTACAATTGACATTTATTTTTACCCAATTCGTCTATTTCCACGATTTTATTTGGCCCTCCTTTTTGCATTGGTTGCAATTTCATTTTCTCGATTATTTGGCACAAAATTTCACTTTTTTAAGACTGAGGGTCAAGGTCCCTATAACAAAAAATACTGTATTGCCTCCTATGAAATGTGATAAATAGTTAGTTAATTATTAAGGTTTTTAGTTATCGGGCGTGAAATATTTTGCTTAATTAATGTATTTATTCTTCTTTTAATGTTGCGTGAACGAAGTCACGGGTAACAGCTAGTTTAAAATATATTATCTTTGCAGAATTTTGTCGAGACATTTCAAATTTTATTAAAATCGAATCAAAACTTTAGGAGATATTAATAAAAATATTTATTAAGAAATTTGAATTTTTTTTTTTTTAATCGGTGCTTTTTTGTTATAGGAGCTTCCGATGGATGTTAAATCGTCAAGCGACCGAGATGCTTATTTTATGACAGAAATTAATCTGCAGACGATATAATTCATTTCACAGAATAAAAAATCATCAAGATCTGAATATTTATATAACTAGCTGATACATATATATCTGAATATTTATATAACAGTTAAGATATTTGTATGAACAGTGTCATAAAATATATACTTAACTAGCTGTTTAACCCGTTCTACGCATGGGATATCATGAATTTAATTCTAAAACGTGCGTACGAACGCACCTCGTTTGTAACGTTTGACGTACAATTTCTAACTTGTTTTAGTCATGGTTAAGCAAATTTTATTTCTTGTTAATATGTTTCTATTAATGCGGAATTTGTGACATAATTTTATTTAAAAAAATATTTATATATTAAATAAATAATATAAATCTTCTATATATATTTCGAAATATCCAGTGATTTCTTTGGAAATTTTGGACACTTCATTTTACATACAAGCATTTGCAAAGCTAAAATTCCTGATTTATGATAACAGTAATTCTATTAATAACTAGCCGCCACTGGCGACCAGTTTGGTCTCCCTTAAATGTATGTTAAGCACTGTAACACGTTACTTTTATTCATAATTTATTTTTTTCCGTAATCCTTCGCCAAACCGGAAGTTTCTAATAGACAAATCAAAAACTTTTGCGATCATGGTAGCATTTCGCATATTTTTTGTTGTTATGTATTTCATCTTTCTTGACGAAAACCGCTTAACCAACTTAAGCATTTATGCTTCATATCCGTTTGCTTATCAGTTGCAATATGTTTGCTAATGAGGATGTTACGGTTAGTTTTAAAGTTTCCTTTTTATCTACATTAAATTATTTAAATCACTTTCTCAACATTTATTTAACAACACTCTTTTTATGTTTTTAATAAATATATAAATAAATTAAAAGTAATTGTAATAATGATAATAATAAAAACGTTTTTTTTTTCTTCTTTCTTTTTCTTTTAAACAAAGTAATGTCAACTTTTATAGTCTAGCTTTGCCTCCTGTTTTCAAATACGAAAAATAAATAGCAAGGAGGGATGTTTGTCAGTTAAAGACCACACAGGTGGCAAATTTGGAGACAGCCATGCACTTTCCCATGCTTGGAATCAGGGATTGGTGACACTGTGTCTATCTTTGGCTAAAAGAAAGCGAGTACACCCCAAGAGGTATTACGTTGTCTGGTGAATAGACTATGGACGCAATTAAGCATTGTGTGTTACAACCTGCAGTAAAAGAAATACTTGTCCATAGCGTCTGGCTGACGCGCATGTAAACATAAGCTCATGGGACCCCCTTCAGCACACGGGATTACGACAATTTCACGTATATTATCAATCAGTGGTGTGAAAGGGTGCGTCAACTACCTCTTTAACAAGAAGGTTGCCAGAGACTCTAAGCGGACTGAACTATTTACATTTACGCAAATTTCTTGGTTTGAGATAGTCCCTTCAGAGCCGCAGATCGATGATAATAAATACCACATGTTCTCCATCTTTGGAAACTAAAAATGATTATTTTAACTTCCGTAAAAAGGCACCTGCACACCTGCACTCTTTCTCTGCTTTGTTAAAATATTTGCTTTTTAGAGAAAGCTTCGAAAACGTTATCTTTTAAACATGAGTACTGATATAGGAACAAATTCTATTTGAGGCGAAATTGTTAAATTTTAAACTATTATATTAAGATTATTTTTTAAACATTATTATTAAAAGTGAATGAACTTTGGATTTATCATTAAGCTTGAATGTTGGATATTGCTTCTTGAAAACACTTACACCCGAAATAGCTGATAAAATTTCAACTAAAGCGTAAATGCCTTTAAGATTTAACACGGTTTTCACACATCTAATTATTTATATCATCTTTATCTTTTACTAGAGTTATTGTACCTATAATTTGACAACTTTTAATGTGTTGAGTAAAATAATTGGATTTCGCAATAGTATGTATATTTTTTGCAATGATAATTCAGCGGGGGGGGGGGGGGGGGGACAACACGAATATATCAATTTAGAAATTATTACATAATTTAAGCCCAGTTTTTTTATTCTTTTTTTTTTTTTAACTTTCATTTTATTTGCCCTTATATTTTGTTTTTATATAATGTAGAATGTATTTCTCACGCCATCATTGAAGATTTATTAGGATAATAATAAAAACATTTTTCTTTTATTATTAGTTAACGAACATGTTTTATGCTAATACTAACCTAGAATGGATTTATGAAGACTGAATATCACTGCATCAATGAATCATTACGGATTGCATCAAAGCTCTTTTTGTAAAACTTTTTGTCAACTTTTTTTTAGTCTGGTGTTCAAGTAATTCCACATGTTTTAACATTCAGAGAATTTATCAAGAAAATAAGAAAAATAGACTTAAAGCGTTGATTTACATTATTTAGACTTTTATTTCAAACATGTATTTCATTTTATAAAGAGGCACTTTTACCCCAAAACATTTGTTTGAGGGAGAAGAGTCAAGGGATAATACACTACATATCTACATATGAATCTGGAAAGGTGTAATATCAATTTAAACCTAATATGCTAATAAATGGAACATTGACATAGAAATATTGTACAAAGTCACTTCTAATATACTCGTATGATTTCATTACATATATTTTGGAAAAATACTTTGAATGATTGAAAGAAACAACAGCAACAAAAATACAGACTTCGGTTATATTTCAGACATGCAAGATATTTGATAAAAAATAAAAATCTAATAATAATTAAAAACTAAAACTTAGCAAGCATTAAACTGTATAAACATGCGTAGTTACTTTATCAAATTGTGAAATTTTAAGTTGAATAAAAAAGGGTAAAGATAAAATAATTTATGACACTATGAAAATTGATTGATGAAACTGAAATATAATCAGTTGACTGCATGGATATTCTTCAAAAATTCTCTCAACGAAGTCATCGTTAAAATTTTTCTCAGACTTTCTGTAAATTAGAGTAATATAATTATTGTAAATTATAGCAATGTCTTTATGAAAAGCAATTTCGTCTCGAAGTACCAGAAAAATAGCACTATTTACACTTCGAATGAAAATGAAAAATTGTTTCACTTTTGTTTGTCAGATTTATGTTTGTTCGCACTCTGAATGTCTCAATTTCAGTAAAAATACTTGTGTAAGAATGAAATTTGATTGTGTTGTAATGATGAATCCATTTTTGATCGCAAACGCATGAGATTGGCAAGTACTGCTATTCAGAAACCGAATAGCTTTTCCATTATTCGTTAAAAATAGAAGGTCTTTCAGAAAAACCTGTGAAAAATGACGTTTTGAACAGAATTTCTGGATGCGACAGCCCGATAAAGGTCGTTGTGAGACAACAATTGCTTATAACTCAAGATATTACTTTCTCGAAAAATGAAAAAATATATATTCGATTTCAAATCACTGAAATGTGCTAGAGTTTTGCATTATTGAGTCGGGAATTTTCTTTTTTCCCTCCAGAAGCGCCTTAAAAGCAAGGTTCATGATTTTTTATTTCATTTCTTCATTTTTATTTACCCCAATAAAGTTCATACATACCAAATCCACTTTGACACGTAAATTAGATTAGTACTTAATTTGTCGACAAACTTTTGAAATAAATATTAGGTCGATTTCGTAAGAAATGCTACTATTACATTCTCCCCTAAGTTGGAATTCCTGAAACATTTTTTAAGATCTACGCCGATCATGACTCCCACAACCCAACCAACCAAGTTCAAAACTCTATATATATATATATATGTCTATATCACTTTTTTAATGACGCAATAACTTCCATAATTCTGCACAAATCTCTTCCAAAGTGATACATAAAATCAACCGGCTTAAAATCTTGGTCAAGTTCGTCATGTTCGTTAATCATTATTTTTTTGTGAAAACAGAAAAACCATCATAACTTCTTAATTATCATACGTATCGAATCCGTTTAAAATTATTATTACTTCTAGGAAAAGGGCCAAAAATGTATTTATATGACAGATGTTTCATATCATTAAAAAAGGCCTCAAGGTGTGCGTGGAAGGGGGGGGGGCGGGGGGATAGGGGTTTAAGAAGAAAAAAATTCATAACTTCGTCCATTCGCAAGATATCAAATACGCTTAAATTTATTATAAATCTTCTTAATATTATCTACAAGTTTTATATTAATAAGTTTTTTATAGGACCAACTCTTACAGCAAAATAAATAAATAAATAAATAAATCCTTGCTGGCTTTACTTTACCGGCGCAGGTATATTTCGAAGTATTAAAAGTATTAAAAAATAAATAAATAAATAAATCGTTTTTTTTTTTTTTAAATCAGATTTTTTTTTTTTAATTATACTTTTTAAAGTAAAATAACCTTTTTACAAAATCATTAAAATTAACAACTAAAAAAGCTCATTTAAATTTATTTGAAATAAAAAAAATACTCAGTCACTTGGTTAATTTGAAATATTTTAATCATATGAATAATTAAATATTACAGTTACAAAAAATGGAGCAATAGAAACAGATTTAATTTGAAAAGGTGAATTATCTTTTACTTTTGAAAACATGAAATAAATAAAACGAATTATTTTGTGTTATATGATCACTTGCTTAAACTGCAATTTAACAAATATATACTATTCTATATAAAAAATATATACCACTTTAAATTATCCATTTAATAAATTAAAAAGCATATGCACCCTTCATTACTAAAATCTAAAAATTTTTAATACCAATTTTTTTTAAATTAAAAATCTTAAAATACAAAAGATAATTATATTTATAATAACAAGAAAACTGTTATGAATGAAATTTTAAACATTCTATTCCAGATTGGTAGAGAATTCTTTTAAAAACATCTATTCCGGATTATATACAATATTCTGGAGTACATACAATATTCATTTAATGAATTTTGAGAATGTATTATACATACATAAAGATGATCATGATTATATGTTACAAATTGCAATGGATCTGAAAAAAAAAGTTATTTTTTGTTATTAAAATATTTGAAAAGAAACCAATTTTCCAGCTGAGTTCCTAAGCAATTACGGAGTTTAGACCAAATCAAAGTTGGATTTATTTAATTTAAATTTAAAAAAAAAAAATCTTTTTTTTTCTAAGACTTTAAAAAGTTTAGTTGTTAATTAGCTTACATTTATAAGTAATTAAAATTGAAATTATATTTAACAAGAACGAAAAATCATGCGTTAAGCATAGATTATGAAACACATACCAGAACAATCAGAATACTGTAACAAAACTTCTTAGATTCATAAGGTGAAATGTGATATCTAAGTAAACAATTCTCGAAAACGTATATCATATTTGAAATCCCAGTTTCAGTAATTAAAATGAATAATTAAAAAAATATCTGAATTATTTATTTATTTATTTATTTATTTTTGTGTATCCCTTGTACATGATCAATGGATTTGTATACATGTCACATAATATGCTAAAATTTAATTCAGTTAGGAAACGCACAGTAAAGTTCAAAAATTCCATTCTTCAATTTCGGTCAATGAAAGATAATGTACTCGACATCTTTTGCGCAACCCTGTATATGATCTATAGAATTTATATACACTAAGCAATATGTAGAAAATTAGTTACATTTAAAAACGTGTGGCACAACGGAAAACAAGCTTCCAGAAATTAATGTTCACAGACAATACTGTACCGAATTATTTTGTATATCTCTGTAAATGAACGATAAATGCTATGCTCTCTATAATCTATGATAAGCATTTTGTAATGCAACTCAGTGATATATATCAATTTCAATATGTTTGAGATATATACATCATTAAAATACACCGCAAACGATTTTGCCCCATAGACCGTAATGTAAAAGAATTCTTTTGAGTGTGCTTGTAAATGAACTGTAAGTGCTACATACTTCATTCTCAATACCGAACATGCCATAGTTGACCTCAATGACATATGAATTGCATGGAAATCCGAGTACATTTACGAAAGTTAGAGCTCAGACGGACAGACAAACAGAATTAATAAACATTTTTCAACTTTGTTGAAAATATATTATAAAATATTGTATAAAAATATATATAAAAACATATCAGACTATTACAAGCCATGAAATCATTTTATTTTCCAAATATTTCCATAAATAAACTTACATCAGAATATTGAACCACTTGTTATTTACATGTGGAAGTAATGAGATGTCTATATAAATTCAATTAAAAAAACTTTTGAATGGCCTATATTTATTTATTCTAACGTTTTCCATATCCTCGCAGAAAGTCCCCATGATTTTGTATTAAAAAATTTACATAAGATTTAGATGTTTTTAATAGATAAATATTCATTAATCTTTTAACGTTTTTCAGCTAAGATTCTCTATTTTTAAATTGGGATTTTTATTTTAAAGTGTGATATTTGATTTAAATAAAATTAAAAATCATGCATTTTGAGTTCTCAGTCTCTCCGACTCCTTAAATTTACAAAGTTTATTATTATTATTATTATTATTATTATTATTATTATTATTATTTTCAAAACATAATATTTATTACAAAATTTCTTGACCTGAATTTGAAATAAAATTTTTACGAAAGTTGTTTTAAATCAGAGATTTAAAAAAAAAAATCAGTTTAATCTTAATCATGATTAAAATCAAGCTGATTTAAATCCACGAACTCTGCTTAAAAGTGGTATGAATTTGTTTCCCAGATTCAGTTTAAAAAAATCGCACACATTATTTTTTATGAAATGTTATATTTTACGGGCATTTTGAAGAGGTTATGTATATCACAATTAAATTAAGTAAGCTAGATTAAATACTAAAACCAGTGAAATAGAACGTATGTAAAGCGGAAAACATTTGTCAACGGAAAATTTCATGGTCTCGGTGAAAATAATATAAACTATAAGGAATAAATGGCCTATATTTATTTATTCTATAGTATATAGTATACCTGCTAAGTATACCTGCTAAGATGAAAACCTGTCTATATAGTCAAATGAAATTTCTCGAAATTCCTGCTGTGAATTCAACATTACAGTAACACAATTACTTGTACCTGAAAGGGTTAACAGTTCTTGTTGTGACAATTTACGTAGCGAATCCTTGTTTCAATTTTAGCAATAATTTCCTAATTTCACATTTTTTTTTTAATGTTAATTTTGTATTTCTATATTTCCGATTACGATAAAAGTATATTAACAGCACATGCATCTTTTTTACTGATTTGTTTTAATTATTATTTTTTTTAATGATTTATATGAAAGATTATAGTTGTTTTTGCTTATGATATGTATATATATATATATATATATAGTACATTATAATTAATTTTATTATCTAAAATCTCCACCCCGCTTTTTTTAACACTTTCCAACCTAGTTGAAAAGTGTTTATGACTTCGGTTTGTCTGTCCGTTTGTCCGTGCTCTAACTCCCGTAAATATGCTCGGAATGCTCTGAAATTTTTGTATGTTATTGTCGTTATCTATAGCATGTTCCCTATTTCTACTGAAGCGTGTAGCACTTATAGTGTTTTTTTACAGGGACACTCAAAAGAATTCGGTTACATTACGGTCTATGGGGGAAAATCATTTGCGGTTTATTTTAATAATGTTACACAATTTCAAACAAATTGCAATTGATATATATATCACTAAGGTACATTACAAGAAGCTTACTATGGAATAGGGTGTGCATAGCACTTATAGTTACTTTACAGGGACAGGCAAAAGAATTCCGTTACATTACGTATATGGTGAAAAATCGTTTGCGGTTTATTTAAATAATGTTTCACTATTTTAAACGCATTGAAATTTATATATATCACTAAGGTGCATTACAAAAGGCTTACTGCAGAATATTGCGTGTGTAGCAGTCATCGTTCATTTACAGGAACTAACAAAATAATTATAATCTTTCTGTTAACAATAATTCCCGGAAGTGCGTTTTAAGTTGCTGACCGCGATTTTAAATTTAACTCACTTTTTGTCTATTACTTGGTGTGTGTAAATTCTGTAGATCATATACAGGGCAGCACAAAAATTCGCTAACACATTTCCGTTTATTGACAGAAACTCCAGAAGGAGAATTTTAAACTGCGCTACGCGTTTTCTAACTGTACTAAAATTTAGCAACCTATGTAGTATATATACAAATCTATAGATCCTATACAGGGTTGAATAAAAGTATTCGGATATTTTTCCGAATATTGTTGGTATTTCCTGAAATTACGTTTTTAAATATGTTATGCGTTTTCCAAATTGTTCACTTAGATGTTATCTTTCAGCTTATTAAAAGGTAATGGTTTGTAAAATTATTTGGAAAATTTGAACAAAATAAAATAAAGAGAGTAAAACAAAACATTGGACACTGCATTTTGCAAACATAAACTTTCGAAATTTTGTTTATAGTTTTTGCACTAAATTGACCATGTTCCAAAAAATGTATATCCTCAACAAATTATACACTAAACTTAATAATCCTTAACGACAGCTATTTAATTAACACATTAAAAATAATCAAACTGTAAACACACAAATAGTATTAAAATAGCGATAAATATCAGACCGCAAGATTTCACCAAAGATATAGTGAATACAGACCCTTTTAAACGTTGGTTGAAATGAAATTCATAGTTGCTAATGTTTTTATCAGAATTTATCTTGAAGTGTTAAAATATTACTCACAGCTCGTCAGCTTTTAACACATAAAATATTAAATTAAGCAGATATTTCAGAAATATTTTAACAACTAAGGCGGAAAAAAACATATTTTAAGAAGAGTACGAAGAAAAAAGAAAAAAAAAATGTAATTTTCTAAGGAGATATTTTAAATGTACGGTGCATTCTTCTACGCCCCTATCTTTAATATTAGCGAGGGAAATTAGAGAGCTGATTGAGCAACCCCCTTAAAGCTATTCTCAAATCCAAACTAGCTACTTTACGACATATTTTTAAATTTACTTTTGTTCAGAAACTTGGGAAGTTCGGAAATTGGCAAGTGTTCTTAATTCAGAAACTTTGTAATCGAAAGGCGCTTTGGTGAAGGCTCCATTTTTTGGTAAAGGCAGAAGATCTTTCAGAAAATTCAGTCAAAGTCAGCGTTTTGAATCGAATTTCCGACGCCGCAGCACAAGAAAGGGGAAAAACGTGTTGTCACGTGACAAGAATAGCTCATAACTCAATAAGTAATTTATTTATCAAAAAATGGAAAACTTATTTGGATTCCAAATTGTTTCAATAGTCAGGCCTACTAATTTTATGCCTTCACGTTTAAAAATGAGTCACAAAATGCGTCCGAAAGTTTCGTGCTGTTGAGCATATCATTTGAGAACCACCTTAACGGAATCTTGAGATATCTTTGATGAGGAAATAAATAAACAAATATTCTAAAAATGTTTGTACAATTATATTTTTTTACATAATACATTTCTTGTTAATTTTTAGGCCACGCGAAATTTGTTATGGTTTTCCTAATGATACAAAAAGGTGAATTATATAGTTATAATTTAGAAAATACAGTCAAAGTCAGCGTTTTGAATCGAATTTCCAACGCCGCAGCACAAAAAAGGGGAAAAACGTGTTGTCATGAGACAATAATCGCTCATAACTCGATAAGTAATTTATTGATCAAAAAATGGAAAACTTATTTGCATTCCAAATTGTTTCAATAGTCAGGCCTACTAATTTTATGCCTTTACGTTTAAAAATGAGTCACAAAATGCGTCAGAAAGTTTCGTGCTGTTGAGCATATGATTTGAGAACCACCTTAATGGAATCTTGGGATATCTTTGATGAGGAAATAAATAAATAAATATTCTAAAAATGTTTGTACAATTATATTTTTTACATAATACATTTCTTGTTATTTTTTAGGCCACACGAAATTTGTTATGGTTTTTGTTAATGATACAAAAAGGTGAATTATATAGTTATAATTTTTATGAAACTTTTATATGCAGAATAATTTTTTTTTTCTGTAATTTTTACTTTGAAAACAGTACAACAGTACAGTGTAGAATTTATCTACAAGACGAACTGACATTGAAGAATGAATAATAATGGATGGGAGGGGGGATGTCTTACAGATGTCTTTTAATGAGCAAAAATGTTTCTTCGTTTTATCTCCATTCGGGGCCCGTATATCAATGATTGTTTAGCGAGTAAGGGTTGAATATGGCTACTTTTCTTATTTACAAGTCGCCAGGCTGTTAATTGCTTTTTCTTCTCCCTCATTCTCCCCTCTCCCGTGATAAAGACATGGACCCGGGCAGCACACGCCATGGGGGTGAGGCACGGTTGTCTTCCCCCATGTAGCGGCCGGCAGGGAATGAGCGACACAGTGCCGCCACCAGGGTTAGTCCATTCCTATTGTTTCCATTCCCGTACCCCCTTTGACAGAGTGGTTCCGGCCAGTTTTTGTAAGCAGCGCGGGAGAGAGAATGTTTACGAATTATCACTTGGCTCGTAAAACTGACTTGTTGCTTTTGATCGGAGTGTGGTGGTTGTGGATCTTGAACGGCTTGTGTACGAGTACCAGTGTTTTATGACGGTACTTAGAATGAAGCAGATTACTTATTGCTATGACTACCAATTTTTAGTAAATGATTACTCGAGTAACGTATTACTTGGAGTGAGACCCTCTACTTACTGTCTTGACTTCTAAACTATGGAGTTGTTGATATTTCTGATGGGTTGTTAATTTCAATACGGTCAGTGCAGCAACGAAAGAAGAGTGGGGTTTCGCCTGCGAGGAACGCGCGATGTTTTTAAAACCCCAGTCGGCGAGTTATACCCTTTCTATCGAAATCGTTGGAGAATAGCAATCTTTATAATAGACAAATAGGTTTGTGAAGCAAGTCGCAAATCCCTTTTTTTTTATATACTGCTAAGATTAAAGATGAGGCAGTGATGTAAAATTCGACTGAATATATAGTATTTCATGAATTGGTATCCTCAAAGATGTGCCTGCCATTAGTATCATACTCATATTAAAAACTCATTACTGTAGACAGTGAACCGTTTTGGAGTGTTTTAAAAGAAAAAAAAAAGATTAGTGAATCTTCGTCGGATTGTCGACGTAATTGGCCACGGGTTGACAGACTATGTTGATGAGTTAAACAAATCAAATTGGGACTCCTCTAAGATGTGCCTGCTGAGTATCAGATTCCTAATATATATTTGTAAGTAATACCACTTCCTGAGTTGATTTCACTTGTTTTTTTTATTATTGATGTTTTATATATATGTATATATATATATATCCAAAGAGTATACTTTAAGTGTGTTATTTCCATAAACTCAATAGGTTGCTTATTTGTGTTATTAAGCTTGGAAGAAATGTTTTGATAAAGTTTAGAATCACATTATTTTATTGAAAATAATTAATACCTAATTTTTATAGAGTTGATCATCCTTCTAATTATGATGTTATGCTAGTTTTGAGAACCTTAATATTTGATTTAAAGATATTTAATAATCAACATTGATCAACTTATATTGTTTGTTACCATAGTAATATTTCTTTTTGAGAATTACATTGTTTTTATAAATTTTAATTATTCAAATAAAGACTTTTTTCTTATTCTCAAATAGGGGAAGTGGGGGCACATTGGGACATGGGGCACATTGGGACAAAGGCTCTAATTCCTTTATTATTGCAAAATAAATTTTGTAAAAATTCACACTAGATGGCGCTACTGATATATGCTTGCACCTGTGTTTCCAGCTCATTCATTCAAGTCTGCTGTCTGTGAGTAAGGTAAGTCTATTTTATCACATCAAAAGTAAATTTTTAAAACTCATTAAATGTTGGTATTAAATTTTATGGAAAAAATTATTTAAAATTCTAGATATATATTATGCTTTTATAAACATTTAGCTTTCATTTCCACCATAAATCATTATTCCATGTGCTCTAGAAAATTAGGCCTAACCATTTGTTTTAATAATGACCTATTGGGGCACATTGGGACAGTAATGCATGGGGTACATTGGGACAGTCTCAATCTGCCTCCATCCAGTTTTAATATGAATCTCATAGATATATGAGTAGCTTTTCTTTTAAGATTTCTAATTTGCTAATTATTTATCTATTTCTTTTTTAGTTCTACTAATTGATATTCTAGTTTATCTTTTTTTTTTTTTTTTTTTTTTTTTTTTTTATGAAATTAATAGATATTTTAATGATTTTCTTTTTTTCTTTGTTTGTTTGCTAGTTTACACTATTTATTTAGTTATGTTAACTGATACTCCAAATTTAATTTCATTCTTATTTGATACAAATATTCTAGTTCATGAATTTATTTTTCTAATATAAATTCTAATTTATTAATTTCATTTTCTAATACCAATATAACATATATTTTAATAGCTTTGTCATATATATACATATATATTTTTATAGTTAGGCTAACTGATATTCTAAATTTATTTTTATTCTTGTTTATTTAATACAAATGCTCTAGTTCATGAATTTATTTATTACTAATATAAATTGAACATATATTCTGGTTTATCAATTTCATTTTCTAATACCAATATAACATAAATTTTAATAGGGTTCTTTTATACATTTTTACTATTTGTTATTTTTTTTTCATAGTTGTATGCTAGTTGATATTCTAAATTTATTTTTATTCTTGTTTATTTAATACAAATATTCTAGTTCATAAATTTATTTTATTAATAATTATTGAATAGATATTCTAGCCTATAAATTTCATTTTCTAATACCAATGTAACATATTTTAATAGCTTTCTTATATGTTTTTTCTATTTATTATTTATTTTTATAGTTATGTTAATTATTTATCAATTTCTTTTTCAGATATTCTTGTAATACAGGAAAATGGTGAGAAATTATAAACCAAAAACTGAAAGGACTAAAATTTCAGAAGAAAATATGGAAAAAGCAATAGATGATATTGTGAAAAATAAAGTTTCTGTGAGAGATGCTGCTATAAAATATGATCTATCAAAATCAACATTATTTAATAGATTGAAAAAGGTGAGAAAAAACAAGACTGATTGTGTAACAAATATAAATTATAAGTTCCAGTCCAAATATACATCTCAACAGATCTTCACAGCTGAACAAGAACTCTTGTTGCGAAATTATTTGATTTCATGTTCTCAATTGAATTATGGTTTAACCTGTGTGTTGACTTTTCCACCTCACAGATCACATCGACTACAGCCACTTGATGTCGCAGTATTTGGTGCTTTCAAAGCCAATGTAAAATCTGCAATGAATGATTGGATGATGAATAACCCCGGAAAGAGACTCACAATATATGATATTCCAGAAATATCAAATTTTGCTTACAAAGCTTCATTTACAATTAAGAACATTTTAAGTGGATTTAAATCTGCAGGCATATGGCCTATCAATCACAACATTTTTGATGAAAAGGATTTTTTACCATCACAAGTGACTCAGGAACATAAGACTGAATCAAATGTAGTGAATTCAAGTCCTTCTGCTGAACTTGCAAGAAAAGATTTAGATAGTCAAGAATCTGTTACGGTATCTGATGAAGCAGATCTGTCTGGTACATTATGTATGAATCAACAACAATCTTTGATATGTGATCTACAGACAACTTTGTTACCAAATGGAAGTTCATTAACGACACCAGAATCTCTCAGACCATTGCCTAAATACAATAGAAAATATGCTATAAAACGAAGAGGTAGGAAATGTGGTAAAACACGCATTTTAACTTCTACCCCTGAAAAAAATCTCATTCAAGACAAAGCGAATCAACAGAAAGCAAAAAAGAAGCATTCAGTTCCAAAGAAAGAAGCCTTAGCAGCTAAAAAGGCTAAATATAATATAAAAATTGATTCAGATAGTGACTCTGAAAGAAGTTTAGATTTTAATGTGGACAGCAATTCAGAATGTGAATCATACGATGATATTGACTTGTATCAAAAGCTAAAGATATTTGATCCATCAACAGATGCATTGCAGGTTAATGATTTTGTACTGGTGAAATTCCTTGCAAAAAATTTTGTAGGATCCAAGCCAATTCATTATATTGGTCAAATTGATAGGATAGGAAAGAAAGAAATTAATGTGTCTTTTCTAAGAAGAAAGGGTAAATTATGGAACTTCATTTTCCCAGAATCTGCAGATGCAAGTGCAATTAATTTAAATGACATAGTTATAAAACTGCCATCCCCAATATCATTGCCTGGAACATCAACACGATCCTATACAACTTTAAAATTTTGCACAGATTTACAAGATTATGATGTGCGTTAAAATGTGGGTGTTATTCATTGATTATTTTGTAACAACTTCATTTCTCCATTAAATCAATTATTCATTATCATTTCTTTGTATTAATTTACTGTTTAATAAGCATTTCATTTAGTTTAAGAAATTATTTTGTAATATTGTCATTAGATAAAAAAAATAAGATGGTTGTCCCAATGTGCCCCATCTTAAAATCAGTGCTGTCCCAATGTGCCCCATGCACGGGGCACATTGGGACAAGTTTTCATAATTTTTGTTTTAATTATTTCTACTTAAATATTAATGGTACACTGTTCATTCAGTATTTAAAAGATGACCAATAATATAAGGAATAAGATAAAATAACATCAAAGTACTAAATCATTTTTAAATTTGAAAAAAATATGATTTTATAAAAAGTGTCCCAATGTGCCCTCACTTCCCCTATAGTATGTTTTTTTTTTTATATGATCTTTATTTAGTGTTTTCATATTTACAGCAATCCTATAAGAGAGGCCTAACCACTCAATTAGTGTGAGTGAAGTTTTGAAAGCTGTAGTCTTGCTAAATTATTATTTTTTTAATTTTCTAAATTTAAAATTCATAATTATAGTTTATTTGAAAATTAATTGAGGTTTACGTAAGATTATTCGATGTAGTTATTCTTCCTATTTCAGTATTGGACATACTGACAATCGATGCTAAAGTAAGATTAAGTCTAATTTCATAATTGTTTAAATTAAGCTTCAACTCTCCTCTCTCACTAATGTTGTTTTCGAAAATAAACATCAAAATGTTTATTTTAAAAAAGTAAAGAAAAAAAAAAGTATTCAGTTATTTTATGCCACTATACGATTTCCGGTTAACCGATCTGATTTGGCTCAAAATCTCTATAAGTGTTCTAAAATTTTGGTATCTCATCATATTTCTATTTTGTTAAACTTTCCTTTTCCTTTTAGTCCTCATATTGGAGGAATTTCAGGTTACCTTCCTTTTTCCAAATTATATGATGATTAGATTTTGCTAATTTATTGTGTATGGAGATTTGAGCTTGATCGGGTTGGAGTGGAGTTGGGTGTTCTGTATGCAATTCAGTATACTACTTGATTTAGAAATCTGTTGCCCCTTACTACATTTTATATTGTCTTAAAATGATGAGTTCAAAATTATCATGTTGTATTAACTTATTCGGATTCTTAAGTTTTGATATTTTGATTAGTTTAATATAATTTGCTCCCTTTTCCATGGCAACAGATTTCAGTGGAGCTAATCAGGGTATACTTGTTTTTTAAATCAGTTAACTGTCAAATGAAGATTGAGTAACAATTGAACCTTTTAAATTAAGTAAGTTGTGTTTTAGAAAGAACCCCAAAACACCACAACAAATGGAGCCGTAACAATTCGGTCTCTGGGTTATTTATTATTGTTTACTTGTATGTATTTATATATCAAAGAGCAACTGGGTGTTTTTGCAATTAAAATTTTATTTATATGTTCAACTGTAAAAAGAGGTCTAGGCTCTCTCTCTGTGCTATTAGTTACAATTCCCAGTCAAAATTAAGTTTCGTATGCATAACTTTACCTCATTTACTAAAATCATAATCCTGTACTTAAGTTTTATGTATTTGTAAGGGTTTTTCTTTTCCTCTCTTTATCCCATTTTTATGTTGCCCCCCCCCCCCCCAATTTTCCTTTTTTTTGGGTCTGTTTGTCATTTTCTAACTCTAACCATGGCTGATAAGCATTCAGAGGCAATTGCCACTATTCAGCGGAAAAATGCACTAGTGGACAATTTGTCAAACATTCCCCCATTCAATGGAGAGGCCAGCTCAGTCTGCTTCTCAGATTTTTCTGAGAAATTTGAGAGTTTTTCAAAATTATTCGACTGGACTGAGGAGGAAAAGAAGTTTGTTTTACTTGCTAGACTTTCAGGAGCTGCATCTAGGCGGATAAAAATTCACAAAGCGAAAACATCTGATGAGTTATTGAAAATACTAAAAGAGAGTTACACTTCACAGGCCACACCAGATGTTGCACTCAGTCACTTTCTAAATTTTAAACAGCCACCCAATATGAGTGTTCAGGAGTTTTATGACAAGGCATATGATATGTCATTAAGAGCCCTTGTAATTGAAGGTATCCAGGGTGAAGTAGTCGATAAAAGCCGAACGGCTCTACTCCACTCCATGCTTTTGAGCAACCTTACACCAGAAGTGCGAAAGGGGGTAATTGCGAGAAATCCACAATCCCCAGAAGAAGTTCTCAAAATTGCGCTTCTTGAGGAAAAGGCTTATAGGAGCATTAACCCTTTTTACAACCACCGCGAGGAAATTCTCAACCCTAATTTGACCCAAAACCTACCCTGTGCTGCTGTTTTTCAGCAAGACAGCTCACAAAAGAAGGAGATAGACCAACTAAAGTCACAAATTGATGTATTAGCAGCTAAGATAGATAGTTTAGTTGATCTTAGGGCTCGGGATGTACAGGAGAAAAACCAGGAAGTAAGACCCGTAACCTGCTATAGGTGTTCCGTACAGGGCCACTATGCCAGAGATTGTCCACTAAATTTTGTCGACTATAATTTTAGAAGGGGAGGTGGTCAAAATTTCAGGAGCCGTGGGCAAAATTATAGAAACAGAGGTGAAAATCCTAGAGGGAACCACAATCAGCGAGGCGGATACAGGGGAAGAAGAGGTGGTTATTACCAAAACAGTAGGAATACAGCTGCGAACAGAAATGAAGAGCAGGCGGTAAATAACACCCCAATAGCAAATAGTGTAAATGAACCTTTAAACTATTAGTGGCCGGATCAGATGTGGTCAACTCGATCCCCCACAGGCCCCTGGACCCCCCAGCTGTATATAGCGTTTTTCACCCCCAATCATATACATTACCAACTGCAAGAATTTACATAAATAAAGTTTGCCTGAATGCATTATGTGACACGGGTTCTGCAATTAATCTCCTGAGTGGTACTGATTGTAACTATTTAGAGAATTTTGAAACGGAGAATTGCAATATCCCCATTATGACTGTCACCGGTGAGAAAGTTCACCTAAATAAGAAAGTATTTTTAAAATTTGTTTTTGATAATGTTCAATGTCAAGCTGAATTCTATGTAGTGGAAGGTAAATTAGCAGAGGAATTTAATATGATTTTGGGAATGCCATTTTTGAAAGAGTACCGGGCAAGTATAAATTGTGATACAAATGCTGTCGCTCTTAAAGTGCCAGCAACAGGCCAAAGTAAACAAAGCGTAGAAACCCCAAGTAATACTTCAGGGTCTAATACTTGTCTTGCTACTAATTCTGTAAATATTTCTAACTCTGTATATAATGTAAATTCAAATAATAATTGTATAAATAATGATTGTGTTGAAAATAGTTCTGTAAATATAAAATGTGTCAACAAAGTAGGGGAGAATTCAAAAAGTAGTAATGCCAATAGCCCCCCTGAAAGTTTTGCATGTATTAATGTTCATGACTGAGTCAGTGTTGAAAATGGGAATCATAGTAGTGAAGATATGGTAGTTCAGGACCCGCAGTTGAGTAATATGGGAAAAGATGTTGAGATAATCATTCAAACTGAGTCAGATAAGGAAGTTAAAAGTGTTGCACAGAACTTTTGCATGCAAACAATATCAGGCGGTAGCTCTGAGGGTAATAATACTGCAAATTTTTCAAGTATTCAAAATGTCGACAATAATCTATCAGCGGCGAGTCAGGTAACCCAGGGTAATTTAGCTGAAGATACTACTGAAATTTGTAATATTGATGAAAGTGAAGATTTGGTAAGTATAGAGGATAAGGTACCTGAAGTCGAGGAGGAGGAGCAATGAAGATAGCAGTAGTGATAAAACCAATAAAAATAAAAATATAAGTTTCGCTGTGTTATGTAGTAAAATTTCAATTCCCCCGCAGTCAAAAATGTTAGCCCAGGTTAAAAGCTATAAGGAAAATGATATTGTTATGTTAGAACCTTTGGCGAAAAATTTAAATCAAGGTCTCCTTACCTCCAGAGCCATTTGCACTAAAGAACATGGCCTATATATCTCATTTGCAAATTTTTCAGACAATAGTATTCATTTAAATAAAGGAACCTTTGTTGCCAAAATTCAAAAATGTATAGACAAATCAAATGTACCCGTAACTGAAAATAACCTTACCTGTAATGTAAATTTGGCCCCTCCAATTGGTGACTTTGATCACGCTGATCTCACTTGGAGCTCTGAAATTAATTTAGATCATTTAGAACCCCCATTAAAACTTAAAATGCAAAATTTTCTAGACAAAAACAAAGATGTATTTGCAGCATCGGTCTTAGATTTACCCGGCTGTGATACAATCCCGCATGAAATTAACTTAACTTCAAATAAACCAGTTAAAGGCAAAGCTTATAGAGTCCCCTACAAACTACGTCAAGAAATGGAAGACCAACTTAATACTTTATTACAGGCGGACATAATTTCCCCTTCCATGTCTGAATTTGCTTCTCCGGTTATTCTGGTTCGGAAATCAGACGGTTCCTATCGACTTGCTGTTGATTACAGAAGATTAAATAAAAATCTTGTTAAAGATGCTTATCCAATTCCTAACATCACCGACTCTGTTGATGCTTTAAGTGGGGCTAAATTTTTTTCAACGCTAGATTTAACTAGTGGTTTTTTTCAACAGGTTATTCGCCCAGAGGATAGGCATAAAACTGCTATAATCACCCACAAGGGACTTTTTGAGTGGACCCGTAACTGTTTTGGGCTCTCAAATTCAGGTAACAGTTTCCAGAGACTTATGAATGCTATTTTCGGTGATTTAGGCAATCTTGGAATTCTTGTTTATATCGACGACATTGTAATTGCCTCCTGTGATGTAAATTCTCATTTTGAGAAGCTTAACATGGTCTTTGATAGGTTAAGACTGCATAAATTGAAACTTAAGCCCAGTAAATGCACTTTCCTTTCAAATAAAATACAATATCTAGGTTTTGAGATTTGTAGTGGCCAAGTATCACCTATTAATAAAAATATTGCGGTGATAGAAAATTTTAAACCTCCAACTACCCGAAAGGCTGTTAGATCCTTTATTGGAACTCTATCTTTTTATAGGAGATTTATACCAGACTTTACTAAGAGGGCCAAAAATTTAATCAATCTAACTAAAGAGACAGGAAAATTTTCGTGGAATGAAGATGCACAGAAAGAATTTGAAGACCTTAAAATGGCTCTTATTTCAAAACCATGTCTTGCACTCCCTGATTTTGAGAAGGAATTCCATTTATATAGTGATGCCAGTGGCGAAGCATTAGGGGCAGTGTTATCACAATTAGATGAAAATAACATGCTCCATCCTGTTGCCTTTGCCAGCAGAAAATTGAAAGATGCTGAGACCCGCTACTCCACCACTGAAAGGGAATTACTAGCTTTAGTTTGGGCAACTGCCCACTTTAAATGTTACATTGCTAATACCCATTTTTTCATCTATACAGACCATGCGCCTCTAACATTTATGTTAAAAATTCACGACCCTACATCACGCATGGCTAAATGGATCTGCACTCTCTCAGACTTTAATTTTACAATAAAGTTTGTTAAAGGTAAGTGTAACAGTGTCGCAGATTTCCTTTCGAGGTATGTCAACAATGATAACTCCAATGATACTGTTAATTGTAATTTTTGTATACAAGTCGAAAAGGAAGTTACTTTTATGCCTCATTCCAATCTACTTGAAAAAATTGGTGAATTGCAAAAATCAGACAAGAAATGCTGCGAGATTGCAAAAACTAGACCAAGGTGTAGAAATTGCTCCTAAATACATGAAATTTTTGTTTAGAGATGACATTTTAGTTTGTGAGGATACGAGGGAGTCAGCTATTTTGAATAAATCTGTAAAGTTAGTCGTGCCAAAAAAATTGGTCACTCAAGTTTTTGCACTAACGCATGAGTCCCTAGCGGCTTGTCATCAAGCCTTTCAAAAGACCATTGATCGCATTCGTGAGCACTTTTATTGGCCAGGAATGTCGTCAGATGTCAAGCATCTAGTGGAGTCATGTATTAGTTGCCAGCAGAAGAGAGCTTATAGAGCGAACCAGCTTGCCCCTCTGCAACGTATGCCGACCCCCCAGTTTCCCATGAACAAGGTACATTTGGATCTCATTGGACCCTTACCGCAAACTTTTTCGGGAAATAAGTATATTGTCACATATATAGATTCATTTACTAAGTGGCCAGAAGCATATGCGGTTAGTTCAACCACTTCAGATGTCATTGCGGACACTTTAGCTGACATCATCTCACGCTACGGAGCGCCCTGTTTTATTACGACGGACAACGCGAATAATCTAATTTCAGATGCGATTGAACACGTGTATAAAATGTTTGGTATTAAACATATTAAGACCTCATCTTATCACCCGGCTGGCAACTCGCAAGTGGAGAGACAGAATCGTACTCTTAAAAATGCACTTTGTCACATAATCAATCAAAATCAATCTGACTGGGACACTAAACTGAAGTACATAGTAATTTAATTAAAGTTTCTGAGCAGCAGGAAAAATACCGTGAAAAGACAGCTGTTGATAAAAATTTTAAAACACGAGATCTTGTGTGGTTATTTACACCCACAGTCGCCCCTGGTAATACAAAAAAATTACGCAAGCAAAATAATGGTCCTTTTACTATAATTGAGAAGCTAAATGAAGTTAATTTTAAAATAGCGCTAGTTGCTAATCCAAAAAATTGTCAGGTTGTCCATGTTGACAGGTTGTCTTCTTTCAAAGACAGACTCCCCATCTGGTCCAGTGAACCAAAACAAACAATTGGCCTGGGATCGACTGAAAACGTGACCATCGATTCACCACACCAACCGCACGATTCTCCTCCTGAACGCAGGTGTAAACGCAACCGATTCATTCCCTGGGCACCATATGATAGTAACCGCGCACCAGCAGTAGTGAACGTCAACAATAACGAAACTCCGGTAGCGCCGGAAGTGGAGGAAACAGACAGCGACAGGACTGAAATCATAAATCCCTCTCCCCCACCTCCCATTTCTCCGGAGGTAGCGACGACGGAAAGCAACGAAAGGTATACTTTAGCAGCGCCAGAGAATAACGAGATGTGCGTAAATAAAAATTTAGCAACGGCAGTAGGCAGCGAAATGCGCGTAGGTAAAAATTCAGCCACGGCAGAAAGCAGTTCAACTGCTGAGCACAGCGATTCGCGCAGGTCTCGTTCATCGATTCGTCCAGCTGCTAAATCGAATAGAAGTAGTCGTTCAATATCGATTTCTAGAACCGACTATTCGCTACGGGATAGAAGAGACCGTCCGAGTTATAAATACTAACTACCTTTTTTCGTTATTCAGGCATTTTTATTCAATTTTACCTTGTTTATTTGTATTTATTTATAGTTTAGTTAATGTGTATGTATATTTAATTATTTTTTTTTGGCATTTTTAAAACGGAACTTAGTTTTTCTAGCGTATTAAAGGTTTGTTTTGATTGTGTTTTGATACTTTCATGTAGGCATTTTTAACCCTTTTTATGCTTATACTTAAGGTTTTTGTCTGTTTTATGGTAGTTTTTGTGGTATATACCCTTCCGCACCCCGTTTTCGTAGATTTTGGGTGTTTTTTTTTTTTTGAAAAAAAAGAGTAAAAAATTTTCGTGACTTTAACATTTTTTTAGGATGGTATGTTTTGTATGCCCTTTTGCCGAGGTAGATCTGCTTGGTTCAGTTTTTTTTAATGCATCAGTGTTTTGTATATAACTTTTTAAGTATGTGTTTACTTTAATTAATGCATTTTAATTAGATGGATTTATTATTTACTATGCGATTTGTGGTCTTATTTGAACTTAAACTTTAAGGAGTGTGGACCCTTTTCCTTTATCTTGTACATACGTTCTCTTGTACATACCTGGATGTGGTTGTGTATGACTTAAATTACTAGAATTAAGTATTTTCTTAATTTTACTTCCTATTTTTGGTGGAGTGTGTGTTTTTCCTTCCTGGTGATATGTCACCACCCCTGTTTTTTATTTTATTTTGTGGAATGTTTTCCCTGTAGTGCCCAAAAGCCCGAAACTGCTTTTGCTATAAGTAGCACAGAGGCAGAGATACTCTTTCCCTTGCACATTACTTGTAAGTGCATTTGTAAAATCTGCACAGTGAACCGAATCATTGGACTTTTTTTAAAAACAACATGGCTTCATGTAGAAAAATGTTATAAATGTGTGCGTAACTCTCTACCATGGTCTGTGATACCATAATATGTGTCTTACAGTACGTATATGTATATCTCATCAAAAACAACTCGTTGTAAATGATCCCGCCAAGCCACAAACCTAAAACGTCAGCCATAAAAAGAAGTGATATCACATAAAAAGAAGCGATATAGAAGTGCATACTCCGAGTCCCGTGTAAAAATCTATCACCACTCATAATGTTTCCAAAGGACTCGGAGTGAGGTACAGTATGTGAAAACTGCTTGACGACCTGCAGGCTTTTATAATGTTCGCGTTTCCTGCAATTACATATGACTATATTATTTTTATTTATTTTTTATTTATTTTTATTTATTTAATTATTTTGCTCCCATAAAATTGTAAAAAGTTGAAGCTTCTGTGTTTGCATGTCTTTTCTTATTTATGAGCTTGAGAAAATAATTTGTTGATTTTATTTACCATTATTTAAAGTAGAAACACCACTCTTACGAAGATTTCTTAAGTAAACATGCAAAGATTTTGAGTTTGTAATATATATATATATATATATATACCTGCTCAAAACAATTAAAGGATATTTGAAGTTTTATATAAAATAAAGATATAAACGAAATTTTTTTGCAGAAAATAGAAGAAGAGAATCACAAATGTAAATATTTCTGGTTTTCAAACTGTGGAGTATGCAAATTTTGAGTTCGACGTCAAAAACGTCGCTTCAGCGGCAGCGAATGAAATTTGACTTTCAACTGGATAAAAGAGAATGAAGACAAGGATGATCGGCATTCAGTGATTGCTTTGTTTCGATGAGTACGATGTCTCAGCGAAGTCATTTGACAGATTCAGAAGCTTGGAGAATTGTTGGTAGGTTAGAAGGGGGCCAAACTCAAGCCGAAGTAGCGCAAGCCATTGGAGTGTCACAAAGTGTCATTTCCAGGATCTGGAACCGTTTTTTGGAGAGTGGATGTGCAGGCCAAAGACCAGGGCAAGGTCGTAGACAGGCAACAACGCCCAATGAAGATCGGTATTTAGCGTTAACAGCTCGGAGACATCGAAACATGAACGCTACTCTTCTCCAACAACACCTTCGCTCGGCTACAGGCACCACGATTTCAACTCAGACTGTCCGAAACCGGCTCCATGCTGTAGGTCTGTATGCTCGCCGACCGATGGTATGTGTTAGATTAACATCAAGGCATCGTCGCGACCGCAGGGAGTGGGCAACCGAGCATGTCAACTGGAGGAGAAATGAATGGAGCAATATTCTGTTTTCTGACGAGTCCCGTTTTTCTGTGCATCCGGATAATAGGCGTATTTTCATCTGGAGGGACCGTGGCAGTAGGAATAATCCTGCGTTCGTGCACGAAAGTGTCAGATTTGGCGGTGGAGGAGTGTTGGTGTATGGTGGCATCTCCATTGACGGGCGCACTGACCTCTACATCATTCGAGATGGAGCTCTGACTGGTCGCCGATATAGGGATGAGATCCTCAGACCTATTGTAGTCCCTTACGCTGCAGCAATCGGAGATAACTTCATTTTAATGGACGATAACTGCAGGCCACATCGTGCAAACCTGGTGGAGGATTTCCTTTTCGAGGAAGGAATCGTTCGAATGGAATGGCCAGCGTGTTCTCCAGACATGAATCCAATCGAGCACGTTTGGGACGCTCTAGGAAGACGAGTTTCTGGCCACCAACAACCCCCACAAACTCTCCAAGAACTGGAAAGAGCTCTTCTGGAAGAGTGGGGCAGAATACCCCAACTCGTCATTAATAGCCTCATTGAGTCCATGCCTCAAAGGTGTTCAACGTTGCTGGCCGCCCGTGGAAACCATACCCCCTACTGAAAATGATTTTCTTTGAAGAAAACACCTTTTCTTATTCTTTTTTTCTCATATGCACAAATTGTGTTTTTTTCCTTTTGTACACAAATGCGCAATAAAATGCATTTTTTCTGCCAAACATGTGTAATTTATTCTCATATAACCTACTATGTCTGTCGACCATGTATCAATCAGCTAAAGAGTTTCCCAGATACAAAATCCACCTAAAACTGCAATATCCTTTAATTGTTTTGAGCAGTGTATATATATATATGTAATGATCATACACATATTAATAACAATGAACTTTATTATAAACGTTAACTAAATTGAGATATATTGCAATAATTATAGCGTAAGCGGAATCGCATAAGTCTGGGGAAAAATCCGTTCTGTCAGTTCTTTCGCATGAAAAAATATTTATAAAAGTGATATAACAAAAATTAAAAATTTATTTTTTCGATTTTCAAAATTGATATACTGCATATATTCTAAAAGCCTGCAGGTCGCCAAGCAGTTTTCACATACTGTACCTCACTCCGAGTCCTTTGGAAACATTATGAGTGGTGATAGATTTTTACACGGGACTCGGAGTATGCACTTCTATATCGCTTCTTTTTATGTGATATCACTTCTTTTTATGGCTGACGTTTTAGGTTTGTGGCTTGGCGGGATCATTTACAACGAGTTGTTTTTGATGAGATATCACTTCTTTTTGTAAGGTATTTAATTTCAATTACACAGATTCCATTTTTATTCAGAAAAGAAAAGATAAAAGAAAGATGAAAGGGGCAAAATAAAAAAATAATTGTGATGCTATAAATAGAATTATACATCAGAATTATACAATTTATTGAGTGACTTATTCCAATGTACATGTCTCTACCATAGCAAAGGGGAAACTTTTATATTCATTTCCTTAGATTGTATTCATCAGATTATTTATGACATGTTTATTTTCCTTTTTCTTTTGTTAATATCACTCTTCCGTTTATATACATTCAAAAAACAAAAAAATAGAAAATTTTACAGTAGTTTACAAAGTAATTAAAATACTGCAGTTTCAGAAAAATGTGGATAAATAAGAAGTACCTTTTTTTTGGTCAATTATAACAATGAGTTTACTTTACCGAGAATAATCAAATTTGTTTTTCTACGAACCATTGTTACTTACAGGGATTTTTATACTAATATATTAAATATTATTCTTGAAAATTACTGAGCACCTTAAAAGTTTTTTTATTTGTTAAGTTTTTTAACTCAACGTTTCGAGAATCGGAAAAATATAAGATTCGCAACGTTTGCAAAAGTATAAAAACTATTAAAGTGATTTCAAAATGTTCGTAGGATGACATGTACTCCAAAATTTTGTGTGATTTTGTAAATATACCACAAAGACTAATGCGTTTACATAATAAACCGTTTAAAAAAATGTAAAATTTTATTAAAATTTTTGATCTGATAAATCATAAAGCTTTAAATTAGATTTTAAAAAGGAGCGTGATTAAACCAAAAAGGATTATATTTACTAAATGCACAAAATACATAGACACAAAATACATAATTAATGTTTCTAGTCTGTCCATTCCGATTCGGGGATCCTAAAATATAGGTCCTCAATCCCCGGCAGTCCATGAATTAATTAGAACATATGTAATGCAACTGTTAAAATGTTCCCAAAGTCGACAATAGAAGCAATAAGTATAGCTGGTCAAATATGAAACACGGCATTGCTTCATCATGACTTTGTTTCGTGAGGTGTTCGTTCTCTAAACATAAAAATATTTTGAAAGTGTTCGTTAACCGAACATGTGTTCGTTATCCGAACATAAAAATCTCACGCGAAAGTGTTCGTTAACCGATTTGTTCGTAAAACGAACAGTTCGTTACCGATCACCTATTGTATACGAAATATAGCATTTTTAATTTTTATGAGGAATTTAAGAAATTATTTCCTTTTCATTGTGCTCTTAGGCCTGTTTTTAGAGCATTTTAAGTTCGTCATAGCCGGAGATTCGATGAACGGCAAATATTTAAACGCAAAACTTCTAGCAACATTTTTACATTCTATTACTCAGCGCATGAATGTAAAGTTGGAATTTTTTAATCGCTTTTTTCAATCAATTCCTGATACATTTATTAATAAACACATTTTTTTTAATCGATGAAAATACTATATTTTAATAGATTTAGAGCTTAAGATCGACGAGCTTTCAGACAGACAAAATGAACCCGTATTAAATTTTAAAGCAAGATAATAAAACCTTACAGAGATTGAAACAGTATAAAATCATTAAAATACATCTCACTCAGTAAATATACATCGGTTGTAATGTAATCAAGATCTTCTAAGAGACTCTGTAAACGAAACGTATATGGTTCAACAATACAAACAATAGAGAGTTTAAATGAATCGGATGTAGTAACATATTTGAATATCTTGTGTATATAGCAACTTTGACAAATATTATGCTATTTACTATTGTTTTTCCTGTGTGTTGAGGAATCAAGTACTTCAACGTAAAAATTCGCTAATTACACAATTATTAATCTTATTAAAAATCTTTTGAGTTACCCTGTAAACAAAAACTCTACAGTTTTGTTTCACAATAGGAAGCTAACTTAGGTCGTTCGTAGTAACATATTTTAACAACCTGCGCATACGTTCTTTTTTAAAAGAGTTAGACCATTTAATGTGTCTTTGCTTCATCTTAAGTATAGGAATAAATCACTTTAAAGTGATATATATATATAAAACTAATTCATATTTTACACAAAATATTAAACATTTGAACTATTCATAAAAACAATGCAATTGTTGCAAACCGCGTAAAAATCGGATAATTACACAATTATTTAGCCCTATATCAAATGATCTTTTGTGAGAACCTGTAAACGAACCTTAAATGTTACTATTTTTTTATAATAGGGAGCTTACTTGGGTCGACTGTAATAACATATCTTAATATTATGTGTATACGACCGTTTCTAAAAGAGTTGGGTCATTAATTATTTTTTTGCTCTATGTTAAGTATAGGAATCAATAACTTTAAACTGATATAAATCAAAAACTAATTAATATTTTTTCATGAAACTTACAAAGGTTTGAATTACTCATAAAAACAATTCAAATGACGTAAACCACGTAAAAATCCGATAATTACACATTGCTGTAGCCCTGTCAACAGTTTTTGGTCTGTACAAGATTTAAAAAGGGCAAAAAACAGCACTTTTAAAATTGCATTTCCTGAAAACCTATTCGACAGATCTTGCTTTTCTTTTGATTTCTTAGTCATTTGGCGCGCCCCATTCCATAGAATCAAGAATTTTGTTTCTATCATAAATAGAACGCGAGATATAGATGTGTCAAAAACCCGTTTTGTCCCGTCCGCAAAATATAAACTAGACAGAGTTAAAAAAAAATTGTAAAATCGTTTGGCATCCATTGGCGGAAATTTCTTTCATTTACTGTGTAATGCATTGCTGTTTCTTATGCTTGGCGAGAAACTCTGTCGAGTTTCTATGATATTTTTTATTTGTTTCACCAGTTGCTCTTGTTTTTTTTTATATGGTAGAATTAATGTGTGTTTTCATAGATTAATTGACATTTACAGTGTTGTAACTATAATATTACTAGTACTTATTTACATTAATATATAGTGTTGTAATATACTGTGATGCCAGTTATTGAATTTATGTATGTATGCAATGAGAAACTTAATCAGTGGGCACTTCCTTCTTTTTCGGCTTATTTTTTTTTTCTCAAAATTCAATTTATGTATTGTTTACAGTTCTGTTACCAGAAGTTTCAGGTGAGATGCAATTATGCATAGGAATGACAGTAGTAGGGAAGTGAGGTTTCACAGTCCAAGTGGAACATGTGTTCTTTTACAGGTGCAGCAGGTATCTTTTTCATTTTTGGTGGTAAAATCAGCCTGATGGTCCCTCTTCTGGTAATACTCCTTTATGGTTATGTT
Organism: Maratus michaelseni; assembly: GCA_963931845.1. Taxonomy (NCBI): domain Eukaryota; kingdom Metazoa; phylum Arthropoda; class Arachnida; order Araneae; family Salticidae; genus Maratus; species Maratus michaelseni. The sequence goes on from OZ007595.1 coordinate 60,976,208, forward strand.
TGCAGTAGTATTTTAGGTAATGGTTGCTACGGATGTGCAAGCTCTGGTTGTATATGTCCGGAATATACTTTTAGGGTGGTGTTTCAGCGGTGAATTATCTGGATCCCGTCCCGGATCGTTGTATGATTTGTGTATGTGGGTCAGTTTTTTCAGTGTTGAGGCCCCAGCATACCATGTGGTACCCAACTACCTTTCAAAAAAAAAAAAAATTTGTTTTTTCAAAAAATTTTTTTTTTTATTTAGCCGAGGGGAGCAATCTTGTTACGGTTAGTTTTAAAGTTTCCTTTTTATCTACATTAAATTATTTAAATCACTTTCTCAACATTTATTTAACAACACTCTTTTTATGTTTTTAATAAATATATAAATAAATTAAAAGTAATTGTAATAATGATAATAATAAAAACGTTTTTTTTTTATTCTTTCTTTTTCTTTTAAACAAAGTAATGTCAACTTTTATAGTCTAGCTTTGCCTCCTGTTTTCAAATACGAAAAATAAATAGCAAGGAGGGATGTTTGTCAGTTAAAGACCACACAGGTGGCAAATTTGGAGACAGCCATGCACTTTCCCATGCTTGGAATCAGGGATTGGTGACACTGTGTCTATCTTTGGCTAAAAGAAAGCGAGTACACCCCAAGAGGTATTACGTTGTCTGGTGAATAGACTATGGACGCAATTAAGCATTGTGTGTTACAACCTGCAGTAAAAGAAATACTTGTCCATAGCGTCTGGCTGACGCGCATGTAAACATAAGCTCATGGGACCCCCTTCAGCACACGCCATGGGGGTGAGGCACGGTTGTCTTCCCCCATGTAGCGGCCGGCAGGGAATGAGCAACACAGTGCCGCCACCAGGGTTAGTCCATTCCTATTGTTTCCATTCCCGTACCCCCTTTGACAGAGTGGTTCCGGCCAGTTTTTGTAAGCAGCGCGGGAGAGAGAATGTTTACGAATTATCACTTGGCTCTTAAAACTGACTTGTTGCTTTTGATCGGCAGGGTGCCCAGAGAGGGGTTTGGTGACGCAAAGTGCGTCATACAATTTATTTTTGGGGGGGATTTTGAGAAAAAGTACATTTTGGGGGGGAATTTTTAAATTCTTAATATTTTCTTTCTTTTTTTTCACTATTAAAAAATTGTTGATTTTTTTAATATCACTTTTAACTTTTTTTTCAACATTCAATTTCCAGAAATGTTCCTGTTTTTTCATTCTTTAAATTCTAGATAAGGGCAATAAGAACCCATTCTGCATCTTGCTATCTTTGAAGGTGCGTTAATAAAAAAAAATATTTGGAATACAGGTGGGAAAATGTTTAACACATGCTTATAACTTAGTTTTGCATTCATGCAACCAAATATGTGAAAAAAATGCTTTAAATTTTGTCAGATAATTCTAAAGACATCTAGTCTTCTCTCTCAAAGAGAGGGGGGAAAGTTTAATCAAGAGTTTAATAATTTTTCTGAATGTATGACAACTTTAGTGGCTTAAAAATTGCATTTTTTAAACTTGTAGCTCTTATTTCTGAAAATACTTTTTCCAACATCATAATGTATTTCAGATTGGTGTATTCTTTTACACAAAATAATGAAAAAATATGGTTTTCATATGTTAAACCGCCAAGTCTGCAGCAAGACAAAAATGAAATTTATTATTATTTTAATTTACTTCTACTTGTTTTCAAACGTTTATCAAATTTGTTTTATAGAATTGTTCTTCTTTCCATTTTTTCCAGAATATGTTTTCTGTATTTGTTCACATACAGTGTGTTTTTTCCAAACGTCGACCGATGGATAATTTCTTAATCGTTAGTCTTAGGCATATAGTTCCAATTGCAAAAGTATTTAAAATTAGCTAAATAATTATGTTGGACATAATTTGGATCAAACAATGCAATTCTTATGAATAAGTGCTTGATAAGTGCTGTAATGAAAATTAATATTTTATACAGCCTACGGGTCCTATAAGTTATATTTGGTAAAACAATCCTGAAGCTCTGATATATCAAATAAAAAAAAATCATTTTTGTACAACTAAAACTCACCTTGTTATGCAAGTTTAAAATTTATAAATTTTTTGCTTTTAACATGGTGCCCGAAGTGACGTGCGGTTAAATCGAAATCGTACATTATTTCAGGCACTGTGTTAAGTGCCAACTTTTTCCAAATTTGAAACTCGGTAACTTTTGTTCATACTAAAATGATTTTTCCCCCACATGTCAGAGCATGAGGATTGTTTCACTAAATATAACTTATAGGACCCAGGGACGCATAAAAAGTTAAGTTTTGTAACGTCTTCAAAAATGCATTTTTTGACCTAAACAGCGTATAACATAATCCTTCAGCTAATTTTAAATATTTTTTAAATTGAAACTGTTTATCAAAGACTAACGGTTCAGAAATCATCTATTATAGTCAATGCTTACAAGGGACATATTTTATATTTTTTATAATACGTGTAGATTAAAATTTTTGATTAAAAACATGCTTAAGTTTATATTGTATTTATTTGTTATTAAATTATTTAAAAATGAACCATTAAATGTACTATATCGAGCTATCATACAGAACTCGAGAAACAAGTACTGTCTTGCAAGAGTGATCCTCATGTCCTGTCTTTTTAGATATTTTCGCATTTTCATTCTGGTTAAGATCCTGGCCCCGGAGGCCTGCTACGGGGCCCGTTGAAGTTTTTGTTTCTTAAATTGTCAATAAGTTGCCCCTTTTTAATCCGATCGTCTTCGTTTTTGAGGCTTTTTCTCCATTTAGCTATTCCTCCATTTCTATACTGCAGTTAAAACCCTGAGGCCTAGTGTGGGGCCCCTTGAACGTTTTGTGCGCCATGCATTTTCACCCTTCTCACAATTGTGTCACCCTCCCAATGCATAACTTTAAAATTTAGTTTTGGACTCCTCTCCCCGAGCCACCACCCTCATATTTTTATTGAGGCCCTAGGACTTTTTTATGTCTTTTTTAAAAATATTATTCTAATGATTAATTCATACCCTATTGCTTAATTTCGACTAATTGAAGATCTAAAGCGCTAAATACTATAGGACCTCTTATGATGTTTTCATCTTAGGACCCTGCGCAAAACTATGAGTTGGCCTTCTTTTGGGGCCCCTGCTATAGCTCCCTTAAAGATCGTCCAATTCACTAGCTTTTTGTTTCCCTAACAACTTCTTAGGTCTTCTAGCTACTACATGAACGACATAAAAAATTCTCGGACCTCAGCTACCACCTATTTTGAATATTAATCTCTTTCTTGGTGCCCTTGGTGCAGCTTCTTTAAAAATTATCCAATTCTCTTTTAACTTTCTTAAACACATAGCTCTAGAGTCCTCCAGCTAACTTTATAAACTACTAAAAATTTCCTTAAACTACAATTCCGTTTTAGACAGGTTTTTGTTTTGCTAGCATATTTGTATGGTGTTTCTTCATTCGGAACCATGAAATTTTTCTGTTACAGACAGGTCCCATTTTCAAAGGTTTTTCTATACTATATACTACACCCATTACTTTTAACAATGTATCGCTACCCCCAAAAATGATGCTTTGGATCCGCCTCTGATATTGTATTATATCTTTAGAATTATATTAATTGAAATAATGCTTGTATTCTAGTGAAAACGGGAGCTTATTTGAACGTATTAACACGATCTTGTCAGTCAAGACTTTTAAATATGGAAACAATCAGACTGCTAAAATAAAATATATATATTCCTTATTTATTACGCTGTTAAAACTTTTATTTCATGTTTGTCTGATAGTACGTAAGAATACTATTATTAAATTATCAATAGAATATATTTTACAATGATGTTCTGTTTAGAGGGGGGGGGGGGGAATTTGCGTCATTGCGTTTGGGGGGGATGGTCACCACTGTTGATCGGAGTGTGGTGGTTGTGGATCTTGAACGGCTTGTGTACGAGTACCAGTGTTTTATGACGGTACTTAGAATGAAGCAGATTACTTATTGCTATGACTACCAATTTTTAGTAAATGATTACTCGAATAACGTATTACTTGGAGTGAGACCCTCTACTTACTGTCTTGACTTCTAAACTATGGAGTTGTTGATATTTCTGATGGGTTGTTAATTTCAATACGGTCAGTGCAGCAACGAAAGAAGAGTGGGGTTTCGCCTGCAAGGAACGCGCGATGTTTTTAAAACCCCAGTCGGCGAGTTATTACCCTTTCTATCGAAATCGTTGGAGAATAGCAATCTTTATAATAGACAAATAGGTTTGTGAAGCAAGTCGCAAATCCCTTTTTTTTTTATATACTGCTAAGATTAAAGATGAGGCAGTGATGTAAAATTCGACTGAATATATAGTATTTCATGAATTGGTATCCTCAAAGATGTGCCTGCCATTAGTATCATACTCATATTAAAAACTCATTACTGTAGACAGTGAACCGTTTTGGAGTGTTTTAAAAGAAAAAAAAAAGATTAGTGAATCTTCGTCGGATTGTCGACGTAATTGGCCACGGGTTGACAGACTATGTTGATGAGTTAAACAAATCAAATTGGGACTCCTCTAAGATGTGCCTGCTGAGTATCAGATTCCTAATATATATTTGTAAGTAATACCACTTCCTGAGTTGATTTCACTTGTTTTTTTTATTATTGATGTTTTATATATATGTATATATATATATATATATCCAAAGAGTATACTTTAAGTGTGTTATTTCCATAAACTCAATAGGTTGCTTATTTGTGTTATTAAGCTTGGAAGAAATGTTTTGATAAAGTTTAGAATCACATTATTTTATTGAAAATAATTAATACCTAATTTTTATAGAGTTGATCATCCTTCTAATTATGATGTTATGCTAGTTTTGAGAACCTTAATATTTGATTTAAAGATATTTAATAATCAACATTGATCAACTTATATTGTTTGTTACCATAGTAATATTTCTTTTTGAGAATTACATTGTTTTTATAAATTTTAATTATTCAAATAAAGACTTTTTTCTTATTCTCAAATATAGTATGTTTTTTTTTTATATGATCTTTATTTAGTGTTTTCATATTTACAGCAATCCTATAAGAGAGGCCTAACCACTCAATTACTGTGAGTGAAGTTTTGAAAGCTGTAGTCTTGCTAAATTATTATTTTTTTAATTTTCTAAATTTAAAATTCATAATTATAGTTTATTTGAAAATTAATTGAGGTTTACGTAAGATTATTCGATGTAGTTATTCTTCCTATTTCAGTATTGGACATACTGACAATCGATGCTAAAGTAAGATTAAGTCTAATTTCATAATTGTTTAAATTAAGCTTCAACTCTCCTCTCTCACTAATGTTGTTTTAGAAAATAAACATCAAAATGTTTATTTTAAAAAAGTAAAGAAAAAAAAAAGTATTCAGTTATTTTATGCCACTATACGATTTCCGGTTAACCGATCTGATCTGGCTCAAAATCTCCATAAGTGTTCTAAAATTTTGGTATCTCATCATATTTCTATTTTGTTAAACTTTCCTTTTCCTTTTAGTCCTCATATTGGAGGAATTTCAGGTTACCTTCCTTTTTCCAAATTATATGATGATTAGATTTTGCTAATTTATTGTGTATGGAGATTTGAGCTTGATCGGGTTGGAGTGGAGTTGGGTGTTCTGTATGCAATTCAGTATACTACTTGATTTAGAAATCTGTTGCCCCTTACTACATTTTATATTGTCTTAAAATGATGAGTTCAAAATTATCATGTTGTATTAACTTATTCGGATTCTTAAGTTTTGATATTTTGATTAGTTTAATATAATTTGCTCCCTTTTCCATGGCAACAGATTTCAGTGGAGCTAATCAGGGTATACTTGTTTTTTAAATCAGTTAACTGTCAAATGAAGATTGAGTAACAATTGAACCTTTTAAATTAAGTAAGTTGTGTTTTAGAAAGAACCCCAAAACACCACAACAAGGAGATTCTTAAACATATTAAGTAGTTTTCCGTAATTGGATCCATTGCCAAATGGCGTATTTTAGTTAATACGATTTGGTGCATTGAAGTCTATTTTGTGAAAGTCTTTAATGATATCCACATTTACACTGAACCATATTGTTGCCAATATTTTTTTGTTTGTTTGTTTGTTTCTCGCTAACTTTGGCTGTAGACTTGATTACGGGAGATTAGAAAATCTATCATTATTCTCATTTAAAACGTCTTGAATAATGTGACATAATCGGGGTGCATATTATAACACGTAATTTTCGAGTATGGTTTGGTGAAACATTGATCTTTTGGAAGCCAGTTTTGATAATCACATTCCTTTTAAACCATATTTGCTGTCAGCACTTTTGACCCGTGGCGTATAGAATCTGATTAAAATTCACGAACTTCCTTCTAGATGCCGACCTCTGTTCGACTCTGTTTTTCTCTGCTCTCCTATTTTGATATAGTTCAGGAGTTTTCATAACTGCATAATTTCCTTACTTTGGCATTTCTGCTTAATGTCTACTGACTATTAAGATCCTTAACTTGTAAATACGCCACGCCAACATTACCGCCTATAATTCTAATTACAGCAACCCGTTTTTTCTCTCTATATTGCAACTCTATAGTTAATATACTGACCCGGTGCGTCTACGACAGCTGTTCCATCAGAACATTTGATTTCAAAATCAAAGTATCGTTTCTAATTTGCACACGCGAAAAATAAAAGCTGGTATGGGCGATTTTAAATATGCTATTGGCGAGATTTGCGCCCAAATAACACAAAAGTACTTAATGATGTTATGTGTTTTGTAAATGTATATTAAATTACTGTTTTGAAAGCGATTGGTCATTAATAATGGTAAATATGATTGGTGATTAACAATCATTTTCAGTGGTCTCTCTTCCTTGCACGTATAATACATAAATACCAAATTAACTGACAATTTGCTTCGAAATTTGATTCATTAAATATCATTACAGGAGTTGTATTTGTTTGCATTCAGCTTACATCAAGAAAAGATAAAGAATGAAGTTGAGTTGTATAGCACATGATTATGGTAAACTTTGATTGTGTCACTGGTACGAATTATTTTTTTGACACCAGGCAGCGCTCCAAAAAATTTTTCACGGAAAACTTACTTTACGAACGATTATCTCCATGTTTTAATGGTTTAATATTTTAAACCTTCACGACGAATGAATCTTTTTTTTTTTTTTTTTTTTTTTTCATGGATAGAGAATTTGAACTGCGAGGCTAATTTCAACTGAAGTTATTGAAGAATATATACATAATTGAACGTAAGTCATCTCTCAAATATTAATTTATTTTGAACGATCTTTCTAAAAATGTAACATTTATTAAGTTTTATTCGAAAAAATAATTTTGAATAAAAATGGCCGCCGGGCATATGAAAAAGTGAAGCGGGCATTCCGGAATTGTTGATGACAGTCACATGACTTACGGTTTTATTATAGAGATAAAAAAAAATTGAAAGTAATTGTCGAATGGTAAGCTAAATTCATTTATACTATACGTTAATACCATATTTACTCGTGTATTTTTCGTATCCTCTACTTTTGGAAGAAAATTTGGGTAAAAAACAAAGATTCGTGCAATTTCCACACGAGATTATGAGATAATCTATACTGTTATATAAAGAGAGAACGCCTGACTCACTGACTGACTGGGGGACTCACCAACGCCCAGCTGAAACGTCTAAAGTTAGGATCACGAAATTTGGATAGTAGCTTGCTGTTATGAACTAGGCAAGCAATAAGAAAGGATTTTTGAAAATTCCTTCCCGAAAGGGTTTAAAGGAACGGTGGATGGTAGGTAGGAGCGCGAAATTCAGGAAAACAAATCTACTAAAAAATGATTAAACATGTATTTAAGCGATTCTAGACATTCTCCTCCCGGAGGGGGTTAAAGGGAGGGGGGTTCGAATGTTTTAGGTCATTTCGCCATATCTCAGCAGCAGTTATAGGTAGAAGCGCGAAAATCAATAAAAAAAATCGACTAAAAAAATGATTAAACACGTATTTCAACGATTTTAGAAATTCCCCCCTGAAGATGGTTAAAGGGGGTGGTCGAATGTTTTAGGTCATTTCGCCATATCTCAGTAGCAGTTTTAGGTAGCACCATGAAATTCAGGATACCGAATCTACTAAAAAAATAGTTAAACATATATTTCGGCGATTTTAGAAATTCACCCACTAAGGGGGTTGAATGGAGGGTCAATTTAAAATATCTGAATAAGTCTTATTAGTTCGTCGATATGCTGATCACACATTTTAAATTAAGGCAGATTAGACATCAATGTCCGTAAAGTTAACTATTTTTGACAGTCAGATTTGTTCAGTAGGATTTTATCCACAACATGAGTTGCATCTCAATAAGGTTTATTTGTTCACACGTCTTGCGGCCGGATTTTCATGCTGTCATCACGGTACTTGGCGCACTCTTTATTTTGAACAGAGGTCTGAGCACCTCTCCGCGTATCTCTTGCAGTCACCAGGGTACTTGGCGTCCCCTCCCCTGTATCCTAGAATAGAGGTCTGGCACCTCTTAGCGTATCTCTTGCAGTCACCGGAGTACTTGGCACACCCTGAGTTCTAGAATAGAGGTCTGGCCCTCAGCGTCTTTTGCAGTCATCCGGATACTTGGCATGCCCTGTATTCTGAGCAGAGGTCTGACACCTCTCTGTCTTTTTCTCCATCTGAACTCTCAATCAAAATTCTCTCGCTCATGGTTTTCACAGTGGGAGGTGATTTGGTCCGAGAAAGGGCTTATCAGGGCCACTTGTAGCGGGAGACCATGACACCACCTTCAAACGAGTGCGTTATTGGTTCCTTTCTAAAGAAGGGATATAAAGTAGTTGCACTTTGGTTTCTCACAGAGATTCTTTTCTCACCAAGACAGGTCACCAGCAAAGTAAGTCCCGCCATCCTGGGTGATCAGTGCTATCAATTATAATTCTAAAGTTTTCTTTAGTTCACAAAAGAAGTTCGGGATTGCCACTATTTCAAAGCAACGCCGATATGAGAAATTCTGCTGGAAATGTTGCTTTAGAATTTTCACACGAAAACGACACCAAACACTGGTTCTCTCGCACCGGCACATATACAAGTAAAATGGATTCTTTACGGTACAATCTATAAAAAATATTTAAATATTCAAACTATGTTTATATTTAATATAACACATATATTTAAAAAGTTATTTATAAATATATTTCTATCTCATTCTATTAGCTATTTAAGCAAATAATAATAATAATAATAATAATAATAATAATAATAATAATAATAATAATAAAGCCAGCTGCTACAAAATGTATTTTTTCTTTCTCATTACTAGATTGAGATTATGTTTTTCTGTATGAAAATACGGTGTCATTAATATATGAAAAAGAATATTTGAACTATTATTTTTTCTTATATGAGTGATGTAAAGTTTATAACTGAAAATAAATAAATAAATAAAAGAATGTGAGACTCTAATTTTCCTTCCTTAACCCTAATTGAAAAAGGAAATTTCAAATGTTATTCTTTTATTTACATTACTAGCTGACCCGCCCGGCATTGCCCGGACCGTGATAATAACTTTAAACAGAACTCAAGTTTATGCGATTTTTTTTAAAGAAGCTGCACCAAAGGCCCCAAGAAGGAGATTAATATTCAAAATTGGTAGTAGCTGAGGTTCGAGAATTTTTTTTTCTTCAAGTAGTAGCTAGAAGTCCTAAGAAATTGTTATAAAAACAGCTAGTGAATCGGACTATCTTTAAGGGAGCTATCGTAGGGGGCTCAAACGGGGCCAACTGATAGTTTTGAGCAGGGTCCTGAGAAGAAAACATCTTAAAATGTCCTTGTACTTAGAGCTTTGGATCCTAAATTAGTCGAAATTAAGCATAGGGTAAAAATTAATCATTAGATTAAAAATTTAAAAAAAAAATGCTTAAAAAAGGCACTAGGACCCCAATAAAAATATGAAGGTGTTGGCCCGGGAAGAGGAGTCCAAGACTCAACTTTAAAGTTATGCATTGAGAGGGTGACACAATTAAAGGATAAAAAATGCATGGCGTGCAAAAAGTAGAAGAACACAGGACCGGGCCTCTAGGGCCAAGGTTCTAACTGGAATGTAGAAATGGGGGAATAACTAAATAGAGAAAATGCCCCAAAAATGAAGAAGATCGGATTAAAGGGGGGAAGGTTATTAACAATTAGGGAAACTAACATTAATAAAATATAATATAATTTTTTAGTTGAGTTTACCATCTAGTTCAAAAGTGACAGTCAGATTTTACTTCCAAATGATTAAATTTGTTCAGTTCGGAGAGGGAAAATTTATGTGAAAGGTCTATTTTTAAGACGAAAAATTTTGTGAAGGGTTCTGTTTTGAAATTTAAAAAATTGTGAAGGGTCTTTAATGCATGGTTACACTTAATGCATTATTTGTATAGCATGCAACTAACATCTATGAACTGTTCGAATATACATTACATCTGCTTCTAATAGATAAGAAAAACTTTCACGACTCAGATATTTTAATTACTAGTGGGTCATTAACACTTTTCTTAATTAGAATTCAAATATTACTATAGGACTAAAATGTAAATTCGAACTGCAAGTAGGAAAAGAGATATACTCAAAGTCGATCTAAAAATAAATCGTATATATTTCTCACAAAATTTTAAACATATATTTCAATCTTATAATAATATTTGAATTCTAATTAAAAAAATATTAATGACCCACTAGTAATTAAAAAAATCTGAGTCGTGAAAGTATTTTTTTTTTATGTTAGAAGCAGATGTAATGCCTATTCGAACAGTTCATAGATTTTAGTTGCATGCTATACAAAAAAAATGCATTAAGTGCAAAACATATTCGCTCTATTCATACTTTTCCAGAATGCATACGAAAAGGAAATACATTATATGAAGTCCGGGATCTGTTTAGGAAGAAATTGGATCCTTTAAAGGATACTTCACAATTTTTTTCATTTCAAAACAAGATCCTTCACATTTTTTCATCTCAAAACATGACCTTTCACAAAACTTTTCACTTGAAAACAGGACCCTTCACAAAATTTTTCGTCTTAAAAATAGACCTTTCACAAAAATTTTCTCTTTCCGAACTGAGCCGTTCACAAATACAATTATTTGAAAGTAAAATATGACTGCCACTTTTGCACAAAATGGTAAGCTCAACTAAAAAGTTACATTTTATTTTATTCATTAGTTCATTTATTTATTCCATGTAACATTATAATAGCGCTGGAAAGTGTTTAATTCATTCAAACAATTCTGAAAATTTTCCCGCAGAAAAAAATTCTTGAGAAAATTCTTAAATCACTATCATAGATATATATATATATAATAATAAAACCGTAAGTCATGTGACTGTCATCAACAGTTCCGGGATGTCCGCTTCATTTTTCATGTGCCAGGCGGCCATTTTTATTCAAAATTATTTTTTCAAATAAAACCGCATGACAGTTACATTTTTGAAAATATCGTTCAAAATAAATTAATATTAGAGAGACGACTTACATTCAATTGTATATATATTCTGCAATAACTTCAGTTAAAATTAGGTTCGCAGTTCAAATTCTCTATCCATGAAAGTAAACAACAACAAAAAAAGAAAGACTTTCATTCATCGTGAATGTTTAAAATATTAAACCATGGAGATAATCGTTCGTAAAACAAGTTCTCCACGAATGAATTTTTGGACTGCTACCTGGTGTAAAAAAAAAAAAAAAAAAAAAAAAAAATCGCACCAGTGAGACAATCAAAGTTTACCATAATTATGTGCTATACAACTCAACTTCCTTCCAGATCTTTTCTTGCCGTAAGCTGTATGTAAACAAATACAACTTATGTAATAATATTTAATGAATCAAATTTCGAAACGGTTTGTCAGTTAATTTGGTATTTATGTATTATGGGAAGAAAGATCACCGAAAATGAATGATTATTAGTCACCAATCATATTTACCATTGTTAATGACCAATCGCGTTCAAAACAGTAATTTAATATACATTTATAAAATACATAACATCATTAAGTACTTTTATGTTATTTGGGCGCAAATACCGCCAATAGCATTTTTAAAATGGAACAGCTTTCGCAAACGCATCGAGGTTGGCGCGATTTTTGTTTTGCGCCATTTTGGCGATAAAACCCCAGTTTCAGGTACCTGTTAATGATTGCTAAAACGCATATTACTTTTATTTTTATTATGAAATATTTTATTTTATATTAAAAACGCACACAATTTTATTATAAAACATACACAATGATCAATTTATTATTAAACACACAATATTTAATTTATTATAAAACATACGGAATCTGCTCTATAGGGTTGCCATACCAAGCAAAATCTAGCCGAAACTGCCGGGTTACCCACGCATAAAATCGCTGTTTTGGCGCTAAAATTATACGCCGGTGCGTCTGCGACAGCTGAACCCAAAATTATGTAATATTACGCAGCCCGATTATGGCAAATTATTCAAGACATTTTTAGATGAGAATAATGATAGATTTCTGATCTTCCTAAATCGAGTCTACAGCCAAAGTTAGCGAGAAACAAAATATATATGTATATTAGCAACAATATGGTATTTCAAAAAAACTTTCACAAAATAGACTTCATTGCATCCAATCGTATTAACTAAAATACGCCAATTGGCAATGGACCCAATTACGGAAAATTACCTAATATGTTTAAGAATCTCCGCATTAGCGAACATATTGCAACTGATAAGCAAACGGTCATGAAGCATAAATGCTTAAATGGATTAAGCGGTTTTTGTCAAGAAAGATGAAATACATAATAACAGAAAATATGCGAAATGCTACCATGATGGCAAAAGTTCTTGATTTGTATATTAGAATCTTCCAGTTTGGCGAAGGATTAAAAAAAATTTAATTATGAATAAAAGTAATGTGTTAAAATGCGTAACATGCATTTAAGGGAGACCAAACTGGTCGCCAGTGGTGGCTAGTATATATATAATTATTTTTCTTAATTAATATTTTTAGATATTTTTTTTTTCAATAAGTAATCAGTATCTCCCGGTAAATCTAACACCTTTCACCAGTTCAGAAAAAATCTCGTGAGAATTCTTAGGTCCCATCATTTTTTTCTTAATTAATATTTATAATTAATATTTATAATTAATTTTAATAATTAATCTTTTTAAAAATTCCACCTCATCAAAAAAAAATCTATTTTCCTTAAAAAAAAAGGGCGGGGGGATAGTTTAATTCAATATTTTTAATCATCTTACAGGGCACCCTGTATTTTCAGAAAATCCTATATTTTTGGCCTAACTGCTGACAAAGGGCCCCCTGGAGAAAAAAAAGGGAGGGGGACACTATAATTCCCTATTATCATTGACCTAATTTTTTCATTAGCATTCCTGAGAAATATTATCCGATTTAACAAATCTAAGTTTAGATAAATAATCTTGTTTAGCAATATAATCTAAGTTCTGTGCATAATCTGATAAAAAAAAAATTTGCTCTACAATGAATATGACCCATAGCGACATGCAGTTTCACATAGGAAACAGCGCATTGAGCAGGAAATGTTTTGCCTTCTACAAGTTGTCTTTGTTCTACTTCTGTACTTTGACACAAGTTGTGTGTTGGAGTTGTCTAGCGAGGGGCCGGTTTGTTGACAAACGTGCACATTATCTATACATTTTGAATTTTTATAGAATCGCTTCCCGATAACAACCTTTTTCAGATTGTTGTGCCTAAAAGCTATTCAAAACGCTAACTTTGACATCGTTTTCTTTTGCTTTCCTAGGAAAAATAGAAAATGTATTCTATTTTTTAGTATCTCAATAAGAATATCTGCAAATCCTTGCATTTAATAAAATTACGTATATGACTTTGGGGCTGTGTCATAAAATAAACAGTTTGGATAACAGCTTTCAGAGAGAAGGTGCTCTTTGAAACCATGAAACCTTATATCCTGTTGTTTGCTATTCACTACTCTTTCCTCCCCCGGGTACCTATTCCACCCACTTTTCACCTCCAGCAAAAAGTGGGTCTGGTTTCATCTTGTGGAATGATCATTCTGTTGTCAATTGCAGGCTTAGTAAATATTATTTGACTTTTAAAGTGCCAATCTTTGTGATTGGGATACACCTTACCGGTAGCAACATTATTCTCCTATTAGGCAGATTTTGATTCTTCAATTGAATGAAGTATCTTCTTAAAAGATATATTTTTTCCTTGTAAACTTCATTCAAAAAAAATAATAATAAAAATTGATTGTAAAAAGTATTTGATGACTTAATTTACAACTTTTGAGAATCACAAAATTTAGAATACACCTTCTAAATCACTTTATAAAACTGTCAGTTATTTACAAAAAAAAAAAAAAATGTACTTACGATTTATATTAAAATATGCATTATAATAGTTTTTCATTATCGAATGTTAACCCTTTAGCGGGCGGTGGTCACAAAAAAGGACACCTAATTTTAATTCCAAAACTGACAATCGGCACCAAGAATATTTAATTAAAATTTTCCTTTTATAAAGTAAGGGAAAATCAGCCAGTTATTCTTTTCTAAGGATATCGTTTGTAAAATCTGGTGTCAGCCCATTATTTAATTATTTTACAAACAGATTTATTCCGTGCCGGAAAGGGTTAAGCGTTTGTAATAAAAATGGAAGGATAAATTAATATGTAATAGTACAAAAAGAAAGAAAATCAAAATCGGAGCATCCATTTAAAAATTAAACGTGGATCTACATTGAAAAATTATATGTACAATCGAATTCATTTGTTAGAAATCGGTTAAAAAAGAAAACAGTTACAGTAAAAAAAAATTTTTTTTTAATTTTCTTTTTACAAATATGGTGACCTTATGCTCACTCTTTTCCTTTCACCTCGCCATCTTCATTCTTATTTGTACATTAACATATGTATCTTATATCATGCAGTTTTATTTTTAAATTTCAAAATGTCCGTAAGTTACGAATTTATATGCAGGGTGATCCAAAAGTCTTTGACACGTTTTAAAATTTAATAAAAAAATCAAGCAATCGGAGGTACGAGAGTGTTTATGATCGAAAATTTTGTTTAAGCAGATAAAGAAATAGTTTCAAAAATCTGTAATAGGTGGCGTCACTTCTACGAAGCTACCGAAGAAATATAGGAAAGCCTTTATATATAACAGTGGCGAAAGATGCAAAGTGCGTATTCACAGTTTTTATCCAAACTAAGACAAGTTTCAAATGACATAAAAAATCGACCATTGGAGGTCAAACAACCGTTAAATAGTTGTTATTGGTATCTGAGAGGATAAGGAAAGGGCATGTTTACAAACAAACAGTTCCATTAACCAATCTACCACTACATTTTTGTCGTAGCTATCATTGGAGGAATCATCATGGTGACGTAAGTCAATAATATCCGAGGCTAACGAAAAAGAAAGGCTACCACGGTGCTTTGCGCGTATCTTTTTTTACAGACCGCCGGAGTCACGTGACTCTCGAATGCACCAATGAAGGTGTACGAAAAGAGCAACACGTCACTCTAGCGGTCTGTAAAAAAAGATAAGTGGAATGCACCACGGTAGCCTGTCTTTTTCGTTAGCCTCGATAATATCATAAACCAGTTTAACGTAGACCAATCAAATCTCTCCATCGCATGTGTACAGTAGGAGTCATAATGAACGAACCGAGGCTAACGAAAAAGACAGGCTACCGCGGTAAATTCCACTTATCTTTTTTTACAGACCGCTAGAGTGACGTGATGCTCTTTTCGTACACTTGCATTGGTGCATTCGAGCATCACGTGACTCCCGCGGTCTGTAAAAAAAGATACGCGTAAAGCACCGCGGTAGCCTTTCTTTTTCGTTAGCCTCGGAACGAACAGGTGTTTCTTGCTAACCAACAGTAATTTAACAAACAAGGACGTCAGCTGCCCTTTCCTTATTGTGGGCGCGGATGGAGGCGCGACCTGCGTTATACACGGCCGGTGCTGGTGCATGACGTTTAAAACGTCACGTGTAGTGGATCATTTTTACACGGTGATTGGTGTAAAGCGACACGCCCCCTGTTTTGCACCAATCACCTTGTAAAAATGATCCACTACATGTGACGTTTTAAACGTCATGCACCGGCCGTGTATAACGCAGGTCGCGATGGAGGTCAACCCTTCAGTTGTGATTGACAGATGAAAAGGTCATCCGCTGATTGCAACTTCTCTGTACTCGCCTTCATGAGTTCGATTAGACAAGTGAAGCAAATCAACAAACATTAGTTTGGCAATAATACTCAAAAATCGTATTGACGACCAATCAATTTTTTTTGTCCGTATGTCGCTATTATCTTACAAAGGTTTCCATGAATCTTGGCGAGCTTTCTATTATCGCTAAACTAATGTTTATTGACTTGCCTCACTCGTATAATCCAATTCATGAAGGCGAGTATTTTTAATTTCTGGAATCTGGGTTTGTACAAATACTGTGCATATGCTCTGTACGTCTTACGTATAAAGGCATTTTACTTCTTTGCCAACTTTGTAGAAGTAAATTACGCCTTTAGAACTAAATTTTTAATTCTTTTTTAATAATTTCCGATCATAATAGGGCAGTTGCAATAGACGTCATGTTGGAGGTCACACACTACAAATAGGCAGTTCTGATTGGTTTGACTACCCTGACCTCCAATTGAAGTACAACGGTTAATCAGCGATGGTTGATGATTTCAACTTCCCTATAGCTCGTTCAGACTAGAGGATTTAAGTTATCTCTAATTGACTTAAATGAACGTTCTCAAACACTGTAGCAATGCATGGAGATGTCTCGTCTTGTTCCGGATCGTCCGCTTCAAAAACGTTAGTTAAGTCATCTACATGGCCTAGTCTGAACGGGGTATTTGAAGCATTTTCGTCCAAACCGCAATCTCGTACACCAATTACTTATTTTTTTTTATTGAATTTTAAAATGTGTCATAGCCCTTTTGTCCGACAGCGATAATCTTAGATTGGACAAAATTCAATCAGTCAGGGATTAGACCAAATTTTTGCAAATGTGAAGTTATCACAAAATTTGCAGTGAGACAAATTGACCAATCAGTTTTGTACGCACTGACTTCAAAATGACGTCTTATCTGGATATCATTCTTATGAGTCATTCACGATGAATGCAATGTGTTTTTCAGTATCATTCATTCCGTAAATGAATCCTGATCCTGAACTGAACTGAACGGCAGAAAGTGTGAAGAATGATAAAATTTACCGGGCCTTTATAATATTTTTAGTTTGTACGTGTAAATTTCCTAATTTATTTTATTTTGTCAACGTATTTTTCTTTTCTGTTTGTTGTTTGAATTTGTATATTTGTGTGATATTGACATTTTTCTGCTCAGATTGTTTATTATATTACAAAATATAGTTTGTTGTGTTACAACATAGCTCCTTCAGAGTGCAATATCGTAGAAAATTCTGTGCCACAACAATGATTGAAGATTTTGCTTCCGATAAACCTTACACTCGCAGCACCAAAAGTGGAAAAATTGAACTTGGTGATGTTACTCCGCATAATATACGTCAACTCAAAAGATTGAACCAAGTCGTTTTTCCAGTTAGTTACAATGATAAGTTCTACAAAGACATTTTAGTTGCTGGCGAACTCGCTAAGTTAGCTTATTACAACGATATTGTTGTGGGTGCTGTTTGCTGCCGTGTCGATGCTTTCGATAATTGTAGGAAATTGTACATCATGACTTTAGGTTGTTTAGCACCATACCGACGATTGGGTATAGGCACGAAAATGTTGGAGCACATATTAAATTACGTAAAAGAAGATGGCAAATTTGATAGCATCTTTTTGCATGTTCAAGTTAATAATGATAGTGCCATTGAATTTTACAAGAAATTTGGTTTTGAAATTGTGGAAACAAAGTCTCACTACTATAAAAGAATCGAGCCAGCTGATGCCCATGTTCTTGAAAAATTTTTAAAATAACTGCTGACCATGCAATATATTGTTTATTGCTAAGAGTTATAGAATGTTAGTTTGTAATTAGCAGTTAAGACCTTTCATAATGCCGAAAGCTTTTTCCATAGTGTGTGAAAATTACCTATTGTTTTGCCAATTGTTGGGTTTTCAAAAAATTAGTCTTTCATCTGTTGCTTACAAAAAATCTTTCCTTTGTTTTGTTTTCTTGTTTAGTCACAAGCTAATAATAATCATTAAGGACACATTCATTTTGGCGGCTGAACATTTTTGTTGTCATCTGTTGTGTTATTAAAAATCATATTTACTATTTAATTACAGCCAAATCTGTATTTTACATTCATAGAAGTTTCATTTTGCAGTTAACGAAAAAATATTGATGTTTATTAAACTTTTTCCTTTTGCTGTTAAAGATGTAACATCGAGGTTTTACTGTATCTATTTTTTTCCCGAAAAATATTCTCTCATCAGTAATTTCAATGAACTTATCAAACCAACTTAATTTGTTCGTTAGAAACTTATTTATTTACTTTCATGTAAAATTATAAATGTTTCATTAGGTTTCAGAAAAACTAAAAATTCTGATTTCTTTTTAACACATTTAATCATAACTAAATTCAAATGTATTCATAAATTTCAGTTATATGTTATATAACTGAAAATTTAAATGATTATTTAAATATGTAAATACAGCATTTAAATTTGGATGAAATTGAGCACCACAAAACTCAAAAATTGATCTAAATTCTAAAATAATAAGATTGCCAACGTTCGTCTCAGATTTAGAAAGGTTGCCAGCATTGGTACAATTATTACCCATCAAATTATTGTTGCCAAGCAGAGTGTGAAACTGCAATCCATCCTAATTTTGAGCTTTTAAAATCAACAGCTGTGACATTTAATAAGCTTATTTATTTTCAACTTAATTATATAAGCTTATTTTATGAGCACACAATATGGTTTCATTTATGATAGTATATATGATTCATATCAGAGTTGGATTTGTTTTAACCATAAGAAATGGTTTTAACCATCTTGGGCAAAACTCATTTTGACTGGGAAAACTGATCAGCATTTACTTTTTTAAAAAGGTAATTTGGTACTATTTTTACGGAGGCCTTGGCGTGATAGGGAAAACAACAAAGTTGAATTTGGCATAAAGAATTTTTTTTTTTCAAAAGCAACTTTTATTTACATTTTAAAAGTGTCACCAGATTGGTATACCCTTACAAAATAACTATCAGTATACAAAATGCACAAACAATTTGTTTTATATTTACATCATTTAATACTTCCATTGAGAAACAATTTGTTTAGTCTGTACACAAATAAGCCATATAAGAATTTAATACAAAATTATATATCATGACCATTGGTCGCCGTTTCAGTTTTGGGATTGTTTATAATATTTGGTGCAAAATCACACTTTCTTAAGATTGTGTTATGCCAAAGCTCCTATAAACAGAGAAGTACCTGTAAACCTGTAATATGATACAATATTGGGAAGGATGTGTTTAAATCTTGTAAAAATTTAACCAGTGTTCAATTTTCATTACTTTGCAATTTCACAGTGCAGATAAACAATATTTATATTGTTAGAAAATAGATAAGTTTAAACAGAAGAAACAATTTAAGGTTTTATTTAGCATTCAAAAAATGGTACAATTTAAATTTATGTATTTCCTAGGTGGTTTTGTAGTTTGTTCTGCATCAGACAAAACTTGGGTTGGGGGTGGGGGATGAAGAGCTTGGGCAATACATCAGGGGCATCAAGAAATTTACATTTTTTAAATCTAATGTTTTGGTATGTATTTTTTCATGCACCAAATGTAATTAACTGCATAAAGTAACTGGTGTAATCAAAACAAAGTTGAAGTAGTAAGTGTGCTAGTAATACAATTAGTTATGGAGGGCTAGATAAAGATTATTGAACATTACAGTTAAATGTAGAAAGTTATTTTTTAATCATATTTACATATTAAATATATAATATTAATATTCACATAAATATACAGTTTTGATGACTTTTTAATTGTTAAAATCAATTTTAAACTGTTTCAGATGGTTAAAACCAATTTTGTTTGATTAAAATTGCAACCCCTATTTATATTATGATAAATTAATAAATAAACTTACCTGGTTATATAAGAATATTCTGTCATTTAATATAGAGTGGCCAGCCGACCTGCAAAAGTCCAGATATTTAGCAGCACTGTAAAATGTTACAGGTTTCCCAGCGTCATGGAAAGTCATGGAATTTCAAAGTAGTCAGGGATTTTACAAATATTTTCTAAAAAGTTTTGGAGAAAAAATTAAAAATGATGCGAAATTCATCATAGTCTCGGGGGGAAAAATTGAGAATTTTAAAGAGCGATCGCAGAAAAAAAATCGCTAATTTTTGACAAAGGATTTCAAAAATACGTAAAAAATTTCGTTGTATGCCTGTTTGGTCAGGGAATTTTTTGAGATTTGGTCAGAGAATTTGCCAGTCATGTTTTGCTGGGAACCCTGTGTTAAGGAATTTTGATTGAAGGATGAGAATGTCAGAAAATTTCAGATGCAATGTTGAAATTGATAATTTTTGACATGAAAGTGAGAGAATGACCTAGAAAAGTCATGCAATTTTGATTTCAAGCTTGGAAATTTCAATTCAATGTTGAAATTGACCACTTTGTAGCATGATTTTATTAGATAATGACCTTTGAATACATGGAAAATGAAAAGGTTCAAATGCTGGCCATCCTGTAATAACTATTAAATTGACTGCACAAGCATTGGGGCAATTCCACCGTTACATGTGACTTTTAGAGAGAGTTTTTTTTTTTTTTTTGCAAATTGAGACAAATTTGGAAGTGAAATTACTTGGATAACGTTTTACTTTTTTTATTGCTATTACAGGACACATACAGAATTTTTTGTAGTGACACCTTTAGTCTAAAGTAATAACAATTAAAAAAAATATAGTAAAGTCGTTACGTGTGTGATTCAGAGAAATCACACATGAAACAACGACTTTATTATTTAAAAATATATATATATATATATTACTTTAGACCAGTGGTTCCCAACGGGGGGCGTACGGGCCACAGGGGGGCAATTTGACTTTTCAGGGGGGCAATTCTAGATTTTTGTGAACTCATACCCTCTGAATTATTTTTGTAATAGTAATGCTGTAGATTGAAAATAAAAGTTACACTTTCAAATTTAAAAAAACAAAATGAAAAAAACAAGTTTTTTATTCACTTTTTAAAAAGTCTCCATTCAAAAGTTTTAAATACAATTCTACCAGAATAATTATAGAGAAAATTATTTAAGATATTTAGATCCTTTTATATATTTAAAAATTCTTTATAATTTTTCTGATTTATAAGTATTTTAGAATTTTAAACAACTTTTTCGATTATTTATTGAATGAGTCGCACTGCAATATGTCACATGGAAATCAATTTTGCACATGAAACTATTCAAGTGTACAGTTAACAATTACTTGACAATCTTCCTTTACAGAATCTTTTATCACATTTTATTCTGATTAGAAATGATTGGGTAATTTAATCGCAGAAATTCTGTGATTAAATAAGACAAAAATGTTTTATTCAAAATTATTGATTGGTCTAATCAAGGATTCTGAGCACTCTATACATCACGCATGCGTGGTGACCGCTGCGAAGAGATTAAAAGTGACCCTTTATGTGCCAACGATACTTTAAACTACGAGTAGTATCAGATGATTATAAAAAAATATTTGATTCATCCATTACGTTCGATATGTTTCAGGATCAATGTTAAATGTTTTTTTACTCTCCGTTCATTCATTTAAATTTTTATAAGAATTATATTTTTTAGGGAGAGGGGGGGGGGGGCATCATCATTTTAGCGATGCTTTGGTGGGGCACGGCCAAAAAAGGTTGGGAACCACTGCTTTAGACTAAAGGTGTCCCTACAAAAATGATTCTGTATGTGTCCTGTAATAGCAATAAGAAAAAGTAAAACATTATCTAAATAATGTCACTTCCAAATTTGTCTCAATTTGCAAAAAAAAAAAAACTCTCTAAAAGTCACAGTGGAATCGCCCATTACCAAAGCAGATTTTGGTGGGTTTTTTTTTTCTTTTTTGTACTTAAAAAGCAATCATTCAAAAAAATATTCTTCTCTACTCAACATTCAACAACAAAAAATTTTCTGACACATTTTCTCTCTCCTTTTTAAACATGAAAGCATGACACTCGCAGGCACTATTCTTGAGCTATTTGTCACCAAACATTTTTTTTTTCATTTTTCTATAAATGACTTGCATCTTGTGTTATTAACGATTGTAATTTTATGAGCACAATCTTTTTCATCTGTCACGTCTGGATATTTGGTTCAAAATGTCAAATTTTATAGCATTTTTTCAAAGATCTTCTGCCTTTAACAAAAAATGGAAAAAAATAATTTGATTACATAGTTTCTTAGTAAGGAGTTCATGCTTTTGAGAACAAAAAGGAATTAAAAAATGTGTCTGAAAGTAGCCAGTTTAGATTTAGAGAACCGCCTTAACCAAAAGAAGTTTAAGTATTTATTAGCTCATGTTATTCACTAATTTGTAATTTAATGTTTTTTGTTGTAACTCTTTGATGATATCTCTTTGCTGCCAGTGTCAGCCATCACTCATGTTTGTTGCCCCAATGTTTTAGAGTAAAATCTGATTGTATAAGATTAACCAATAAGCTTATTGAATTATGAATGAGCAAGTTAAATTTTTAGTACTGTTTGTTCTGTTCAAGCCATACCCCATGTTTTCAACATAATATTGGTGAAAACAAAATACCAAAAATTTAATTATGTTTATTGCATAAGATGACTAAATTGACCATGGAAAAGAAAAATTTAAAATAATAGTAATAATAAAAATTACATACAAAAAAAGAAGAAATTCAAAAATTAAATAGCAGGCATAAAACTAATAATGACATTTAAAATAGCAAAGAACATTTAGAATGTATATGACCAGGGCTTGACAAATGCGGTCGCCAGGTGGCCACTGGCGACCAGGTTTTTCTATCTGGCCACCAAGTTTTATTTAACCTGGTGTTTTTATTAGTATTATTATGATTTTTTGTACAAAACTTGACCCAAGAAATGAGCACAAACAGCATTTTCCCTCTTTTTCGGCATTTTTAATTTGGTAAAAATAATTTCAACAAATTCAAATTTTAAAATAATAAAGACAGAGTTATTTGACTGACTTCGACAGGAAATTATAAGCAAAAATTGTTTTCTTACTTTACTAGTTCATCGATACTCCCCTCATCAGATATAGATTTTGCAGCACCCAACTATCCGGAGATTTACGGCAATCAGCATTTCCCAAACATGCCGGTTAATCCAGCCTTTACAGAATTTCTCTTTTTTTTTTTTCATAAATATATAATTTTGATAAGTTTTATTATAAAACTTGGTTTATATTATCTTTCTAAATTATATAACTATTCTAAACTATGTAACTAATAATCCTAAATTATGCTTGTTATTATTTTTATTTTTCTGAATTAATTCATAAAACATTTTTGTGCGTTTTGAAAATCAGTGACGGGGGGGGGGGGGGGATAATATTTTTTACTGCCGACAAGAATTTTTTGCTGGCTACCAGATTTTATCAAATTTGTAAAGCCCTGTATATGACATTACCATAGCTGCCAACTACTATGATTATTTGACACCACAAATTATGAAAAGTAATTTCCTCCTTATTTAATCGCTGTATTTTGTGATTAAAGAAGGCATTTTTTTTTTTAAATAATGGTGCCGAAAACTCGTAGCAATTGGCAGGTATGTATTGCATAAGAGTAAAGGTTGCCAAGCTGTACTTCTTCGGCATTTATTGCACCATTTTTCACAAACACTCAACAAGTTGGATCAATGGAATAATATTATAAATAAATAATAATAATAATAATAAAACTAATCGGATGAAAAACAACTGTACAATAATTAGTTTTAAAGATAATTATTGCCAGGAAATAATGCAAATCAAATAGAAAACACTTGGCACTGGAGAAATACTACGGAACATATAAAGTGTCTATGGCATGGCTTTAACAGAAAAGTACCTATCTGTTCTCTTCAAAAAATAGATTTAATATTTTTTATTTTAAGTTTGTGTATGTGTCAGAAGTTTTATGCCTAGTTTGGAGTTTATAGTTAGTTTACCAGTTTTAGGGAGTGTATGTGTGTAAATGTTCCATCTGATACTTGTTCCCCTCTCCCTCCCCTTCTTACCGTGAAAGATTAAGAAATATGTTGTAAAGATACATTAGATCATAGATTGCATTTTCAGTTTTTATAAATATTTAAAGCTAACAGAGAGATTCATCATGATTTACCAGTTTTCTGCTTCAACATTATAAAAATAATGCTTTAAAAGTTTTCTAGTTATATTCATCTTTAAATTATTCAATATTTTTTTCAAAAAATTATATTAACATTTGTTTTTAAAAATATTTTTAATTAACAATTGTTTGCTTGACGTGTAATTGAATAATGTGTTAAGATAAATTTTTTTGTTGCTTCTGCACTTTATTTTAACATTACTATGGAATAGTTGGTGCATGCAATATAAAAGGTCATGAAAAATCAAAATTTGACTTGTTCAAATGCAAGTAGAAGCTTAATATAATGTGGTTTTGATGTATCATGGTAGTAAACTTCCCTCTTCCCATTCTTCAAAAAACCCACGTGATTTATAAACTCTTACAGTACAGATGATTTCTGATATACCACAATTCAGATCAACTTGGTATGTTATGCCTCCCTCACAAGCACGTTATCTTAGCTTCTACAGCATTTTGATTCTGGATCTTATTTTATTTGTGTGACGAGTATCTTTTTATAACTACAAAATTAAATTATAAGCTTGTTTTCTGATAGATTGAAATGTTTTGCTTCAATAATTGTGCTTTATATATTTGTAAGAATCAACTCTGATATAAGGCCAGATTGGTGACAAAACAGTTTTAGGCCAAATAGCCTTTAGGTGACGGCATCTTGTACACCATGTTAAGATTATTATACATGGAAATATCTGCTCATTGTTATAGTGAATAAAAAAAATAAATCTGATAAGTAAATTAAAGAACTGGCTAATTTTTTTTTCAATTATCATTAGGAATTTGTTTCTATACATAATTGTTAATGTTCATTGAATTCTGTATTTTTGTATATATTTTATAGCATGTTTCAATATTATAAGATTAATTGTTGTAATCTATATAAAGAATTTTAATATAATTCAACAAGAATTAAAGAGTGTAAATAGTGCCCTGCCCCCTAAGCTAAAGAGTTTACTAGCCACTGAGCTTACTAATTAAAAACTATGTTAGCAAAACATAAACATAACACATACATAATCAAAAATGTATAACTAAATGAAATTTGAGAATATATGCAGAAAAAAAAGAATATATCTATTAAGGTATTTAAGAAATCACTGGTATAATACAGGTAAATATTAAATCTGCAGTAAAAATTTACTCAGCTTATTACTTTAGGATCATCTTTTCAGACATCATAGGATAAACAATTGCAATTAGAAATTAAGATACAGTTAAACCTCATAGTTAAGTTTGACACACAATTATTATATTTCTAATATTATTAAACTTTACCGATAAAGAATGAATAAAGTTTATTATAAAAATTTTTTTTAAATGTGTTATGTCTATTTAAAAATATATATATATTGTCTTGTGCATTAAACAGCATAAAATCCAGGAAAAACATGTTTGAAATAACTAATGAATCTATTCTGTAATTTTTAGCGCTATAGAACATAAGAAAAAAAAAACTACATTTATAACACAAAAAAATTCATCAAATATTGCATACCAATTTTAACAGCGTTCACCATATCAGTTTTGACAGCATTCACCATATCAGTTTTGACAGCATTCACCATGCCAGTTTTTGACAGCCTTCAGCGTGCCAGTTTTTGACAGCCTTCAGCGTGCCAGTTTTTGACAGCCTTCAGCGTGCCAGTTTTTGACAGCCTTCAGCGTGCCAGTTTTTGACAGCCTTCAACGTGCCAGTTTTTGACAGTCTTCACTATACCAGTTTTGACATCGTTCACCATACCAGTTTGGACAACCTTCAATGTGCCATTTTTGACAGCGTTCACCATACCATTTTTGACAGCGTTCATCATACCAGTTTTGACAGCATTCACGATACCAGTTTTGAGTGTTCACAATACCAGTTTCGACAGCGTTCAGAATTCAATCATCAATGCAAAGAATAATAGATATTCTATTGCTCAATAAATCTACTTTTCCAATCTGCTTTTAAACTATATAAGACAAAAATTTCTATTTTGTTTTTTTGTTATTGCACTGATGATGACACTGAATGCTATTGAAACTGGTATATAATATTTGATGAATTTTTTGGTGTTCTAAATGTTATATTTATGCCCAATCTAGTTCTGTATTTCATGCCGCCATAAAATCTTCAGCAGTTTTCCAAAAGCACAAATCTTTTTGAAAAGTCCCCTAACGCTAACATACACAATGATCACCAGCTGTTCCTATATCAGAGTTGTCTTTTTAAAAATAGATACTTGTGCATTTTCATGGCTATTCTTAAGAGACTTAAAATTTGGCATGAATTGGGTATTTCAAAAGTCACATGAAAGGTTATTATCAAACTATAATGTGTTACTGTTAAAAATGGACTTCTTTTTAAATAAAGATGAAATTTTCAAAGAAAACATCTATTAAGCATAAAATAACATAACACAAACATTAAAAAAAAAAAAAAGCTATTAAAATACAATGTGAAAAATAATCTCCTTGATTATCTAAATAATTTGCAAGATGCAAAAAAAGAAAAAAAAATGAATAAAGTAAATACTTATTACATTTTGTACTAATTGTCTGCAATAAATAGTAACAAGAAACGCCAAGTCTAAAAAATGCACAAGTACCAGAAAATATGTTTACTTGTATAATGCATTATTTTGTTTAATTATTCTGTTAAATAATTCGAAGATGATTGGATTGTTTCTGCTTGGATTGTAATGTATTTCTGTCAGCAGATATTTAAATTATGTAAAAAGAAAGTTCTCTCATAAAAAAAAAAGAAAATGAATAAAGTTTATTAAGAACTTATTTTGTGTCTGTCATTTTTCTTCTCTCATTCTTTTCATTTTTATTTTTTTTTAACACTAGATATAATTTTGATAACAAAGCTTTTTTTTTTTTAATTCCTTATTTTTTATGAGAGGAATTTCTTTTAAGTTAACAGTAATTCAATTGTTAAATGACAAAACAAAACAAAAAAAAAAACACGGAACACTTAAAAACTAAAATTTTGCACCTTTTAGTCTTCTCCTCATCCTTATATATATATGCAGTCAACTAACTCCCTTTAATCTTTAGGTATAGACCTATAATCCACAATACATATTTACAGGGTGACTTTTAATTAACCTACAATTTTTAACTGAAATAACTCTTGAGTGGTTGCAGATAGCACTACAAACATTTTTTTTTATTGAAAAGAACATGAAAAAAGAATTGAATGGATAAGGTTTTCAAAGTGAAACCCTTCAGAGGAGATACAATAAAGCAACTTAGGCACAAAATTGTCAATAACAAAATCGAGCGTTTATTTTTTGAAGCTTGAAAATGGGTCAGTTATGGAACATTTGAGGCTAATAAGGTCAGCCGGCTTCTTCTTGTAAACCAAATCTTTCATATGACCCTAAAAATAGAAATCACATGGATTGATATCTGGTGAATAAGGTGGCCAATTTTCTTATCAGATCTCTTGCCATTGCTCTAGAAGGTTCAGCTCAGTTTCTGAATGTTGAAGACCTTAGAAATAGTGTTGCATTTTCATTACATAAATACCAATTTTTAACAACAAAAATACATTAAATACATTACAGCTGAATAGGGTGCTTTTGGAGACATTTTCAAAATTGTGCGTAACTGACACTAAACAAATTCCTTTTATGCTCTCTCTCACTGCACACGTTCGCCCTGCCATCTAGTAATGCTCTGAGAAGTTATTTCAGTTTAAAGTTGTAGGTTAATTAAAAGTCACCCTGTAGGTTAGACAATGAAATTTAGTGTTAAAATTTTTAAAAAATTCAGTACCAGCAACTTTATTCTTTAAGTTTTTTGTATTAATTTAATTGAATTTTCAGTTTTATCCTTGTTCTATAAATTCAACAATAATTAAATTAATTAAAAAAAATTCCTTAAACTTTCTATCAAAACAGTCATTTCTGGACAGGAAATTAATTTTTGCTTAACTTGCATGTTAAAATTTTCAAAAACAAATCTAAAGTATTGTTACAAATAACAAATGCATAAATGTTTCAGAAAATTAGAAGTAACTGATAATATTTAAATATGTATGCTTTACTTTATTATGTATTATTTGACTATACTTACAATATTTACTGTAAGTTTTTTTTAATGTTGAAAAGATATTTCATTGTAAAATACTGTACTTTTCCGTTATAAACAACACCATTGTCATCAGGTGTAATAGTATAGTTGGCAATAAATGAAATCTTTGAAAAAAAAAAAAAAAAAACATAGTTGGTACAAAAGTGAGCATTTAAAATAGATAAATTTGATAGTTTCTGACTTTCATGAATTATTTTACTAAATCAATACAAATATATACTTAAAATAAAAGAACAAATAAATATTATACAATAAACATAAAGTAATCCTTCTATATTAAAAAAAAGTAATCTGGAACTGAGCCAAAAACGATTTAGAAATGAACCAATCGAATTCTGCGTAAATATTCCGGGTTATTCTCATCGCTTTTTTACTAGGGACTTTTTTGAGGAGCTATTACTTTTTTTCTAGCTATCCTACGGATTCGAAAATCATACCACCAGACGCGAAATATAACAAGCTTTCAGAAATTAAAAAAATTATCACTGTCGGACAATAAAAACTCAAAAAATTCTTAAAAAACGAGTAAAAAATCTTTTACTGAAAAAGTCATTTTTTTATATTGTTGCCAATTTCTAAATAAGCGCAAAGGATTATGTTTTATCTCAAATAAAAAATGTATTTGCACGAGACTATTAAAAACAATAATGAAAGTTTAAAATAATAATTAAATGATCACGTGTTGAAAGCAGGAAATAAAGAAAATTACATGATAAGAATTGTGTTTACACATGAATATTAAAAATAAAAAGATGAATTAAATGAAAAAGCATTATAACGAGTTAAATGAAAAAGCATTATAACCCGATTACAGAAGATAGTCGCCGTTCGTGATATCATCGTCATCATCTTTTTAAAACAGGATACTTTACCAGGTTTTAAGAGGCTGTGAAATCAGAACCGGGGTTGGTGAGCAGGGGGCAGAGCCCCCTAGTAATAATAAAAAAAACCTTCATTTAAATTGCAGGCATGAAATTGTAAATGGCTATTAGCATTGCAGTAAACATTTCATTTCTTGAATGAAGATGTCTCCTCATGAACTCTGAGATAGGATTGTAAATGATGACAAATAGTGTTGCAATATCTTATGCCATTTTGTGATGCCCATAATCTCAAAGCATGCTTTCTTTCGTATTCCTATGCTTTCTTCTCATGATCGCTAGTTTCATCTCCATTGCAGATAAAATTCCAAACTCATCCATAATTTCATTTCATGGATTTTTGAACAAAAACTTTTTTTATGTATAATTCCAAAGTCCTGAAACAATTTTATTGCAGCTTCACCATCAGATAACTCAGGGGTCTGAAAAACTACTTTTTTATTGTAGCGAACTACAACTACTTTATTGAAAATGTAGTTAACTACAGCTACAACTACATGTTTTAAAAAGTAGCGACTGCAAACTACTTTTCAAAAGTAGTCACTACTTCGCTGCTTTTAGATTTTGTCAAAGGGTTCCATTTACACTATTAAATTGAAGACAGATTATATAATGAAGGACCCCTCGTTATATTGCGTCTGCCAAGACATAAATAAAAATGCGACATAACTGAAGGCATTAAAAAAGATAACATACAAGAAAATGTTTTGTGTTTGTCTCCAAAATGTTAGTTTATACACACATTAAAATTTCGTAACAAAATTAAGAGAGATATTCAAGGGTGATTCTGGTCCGAATTTTCCAAAAAAATTAAGGCAATGATTTCTGAAAATTAAAAAAAATATCAGTCAAAAATCTGAAAATTTGGACATAAAATGTATCGGTATTTCGGCAAATGATCGCCGAAAAGACTAATCTCGTCATTCGTTCGAAAAAAAGTCGCCAATTTTGTCAGAAAATCACGAAAAAACTGCAAATTTCGTCAAAAACATTGCGAAAAATGAAAAAGATCGCAAGAAAGGGGCAAATTTTGTCAAAATCATTGTGAAAAATGGAAAATTTCGTCAAAAAATCACAAAAAAACGGCAAATTTTATCAAAAACATTGCGAAAAACGGCAAATTTCGTCAAAAAATCCTCAAATTTTATCAAAAGATCGTGAAGAAACGCAAATTTCATCAAAGGGACGCAAAAAAAAAAAAAAGTGGCAGGAGTTTCTCCCCTCTGTTGTAACTTTTCAGATTTTTTTTTTTTTACTCAGAATCCCACTGGAGATATTATAATTCTAAAAAATTAGACAAAAAACTTTAAAAGGAAACAATAAATAAATCTGTAAATAAAGCAATTCTGAATAATAAGTAACCCAGCGTTAAAACATGAAGACTTAATAATGAGTAATAGACAAGTGTTACCAGTAAAAAAATCAATTCATTTGCTGGGTTAGAACTTGATTTTAGCAGCAAGTGTCAATGAAAAAATTCTATGACTTCATGTGAAACGTTGCTACACACTGCAGCTGAGATTCGCAAATTGTTGAACAGAAAAAATTTTGCATAAAAGAAGCAAGTTTCGGCCATGTGATTTGCAAAATGTTATCCTCCCCCCCCCCCTCTCTAAAGTACCATCCTTTCTCGCTACACTACATTATTCAAAATGTAGCGCACTACACTACAAACTACTGTAAAAAGTAGCGCACTACTTCCGATCCCTGAGATAACTGCCAAATGGTAAAAACCATCTCGCTCTCAAAAATAAATGTAAGGTATTTATAACTTAATAAATATTTTTGATTAGAAAAATAGCCAATTAAGGTGTTATGCAAGGTAATGATTAAATAAAAATAATGATTTATGTTCAATAAATAGAAAATTAAAATGTATGGTATGTTTTGCAATAAAAATCCTTTGCACAATCAGGGTTGAAATAAATGGTGTATTAGCATACATTTTGTCATGGTGTTGGTATAATGGAAAAGTACTCAAAATTTATTTGAAATCATCATTTTAACATTCATTATTCATGCATTAATAATAACTTTCTGTCTCCAAAGAAAAAATATAAACAATGGTCTGTAATCTGCAAAATTCTAATGGATTAGAGGGAGTTAACTGTAATCAGTTACAAAAAGCTAAATTCATTCCTTTAGTTTTCAACTTGAAACATTTTTTAGAAGAGACAATTTCTAGCATTTCTTCTCATTTATATTTGTAAGCTGATTTAGATTTTACAGCGATGTAATAGCCACTGCCTTTTTTTTTAAAGATTATAAAGAAAAATTTTAAAATAATTTTGTTCAAAGATAGAAAAACAATTCTAAGATTAAAAGAAAAAAAACCTTATAATTTCATCTTATTTTTTCATAATCACTTTAGTTGTGTATAAATTATATTTAACAAATTATTTTATTGTAAATAGTATATAATCTTTATTTTAATAAATCTTTTTTTTTTCACCTAAATTAAGCAAATTATTTAAACTTAAAAAACAAAACAAAAGTATTGATGCCTGTCTTGATGGTGTTAAACCTAAAGTTGAAGATTTTTTTCCTCTACTATAATAATTAGTGGTTAGTTTAAAGAAAATGGTCATTAATAATAATTTAAAATTAATATATTCTGAAAGATATGGAGATAAGTTAAGCATTTAATTTTTTAATTAAAATGGAAACAGCTGTTTAATATTGTGTAGGTTGGGGAAAAACTTAAATACAAAAAAAAAGCTGCTGACAGAATTGCAATTGAAAGGTTAAAAAAAAAAAAAAATCCATTGTAGATAGGTTTCTTTCTTTGCAGGTACACTTCTATTATAATGATATTGTATTCTTTTCACTTTCTGTTCCAGACTGGTTCGTTTTTAGAGGTTTTATTGTAGTTTCATTCTCGTAACATGTTCTATTCAATAATATGATTTTCACTTTAGATAAGATGAAAGACTAATGAATTTTTTTATTGAGTGCTGTAATTAATAAGTTTAACAATCTTTTCTCAAACCTTTTAATTATGCCTTTACAAATGTATTACAACTCCAAGATTTAATTGGCTGCTTTGTTCCTGAGGACATCAGTGTTGTTTAGGTTACACTGGTATATCTTGTGTTTAAAATAATATCAAAGGAAGTAGTAATCAGGTTTAGATCATCTGGTAAATGTGGAAGTTATTTTAATATGGAATGGAAAATTTGGACAAACCTTACTAAGATAGTCTTTTCTAGGATATAAACACCATTATAAAGCTGAAATATACAATATGTACTGAAATAACAACTTTTAGCAAATTAAGGCATTAAAAAGCTATTTCTTCAGTGAAAAATTAAACAAGAACAAAAAATCATGTGTCAAGCATAGATTATGAAACACTTTCCAACATAGCCAGAAAACTGTAACGAAACTTCACTGTTAAATAAGATGAAAGAAGATATGTTAGTAAACGGTTTAGAAAACATACAACACATTGAAAAATGCAGTTTTCGAAATTACCTTCCAGTGTCAAAAAAGTAGTTGAATTATTTTGTGCAGCCCTGTATATGATCAATAGATGTGGATATATAGTATGATGGAATTTAGTTTAGTTAGAATATTCACATTTAGCAATTTATGGCAATCGATGCAAATGCACTCAAAATCTTTCGTACAGCCCTGTATATTATCTGAAGACTTCTACACACTGCATATTAAGCTAAAAGGCAACTACTCACTCGCAGCAATTACCAACCATAAACGACAATGTATATTTTTCTTTTCGTAGCCCTGTATATGAATTTATTTATATTCCACAAACTTCTATTTGTCTACTAAATATAGTTCAGTAGGAAAATGCGTAAACACAATTTAAAAACTACCCGTAAGCAATTCCCTCCCATAATCTGTAATACTTATGAATTCCCTTGTGTAGCCCTGTATATGATCAACCGAGTTTATAAACACACATGTACTATGAAAAAATTTAGCTAAACTTAAAAACGCAAACCAAAGTTGAAAACGCACTTATCGCACATAGACTGTAAATATTGCACATGTACTGTAACCATTATCTTTTGTGTGTCCCTGTAAATAAATGCAATGCACACAAGAGAGTAATTCATAGTGCGCCTCAGTAATGTATATAATTTTCATTATGTTTGAAATAGTGAAATATCACTAAATTACACTTCAAAAGATTTTTCTCCATAGAACGATGTGTAACAGAATTTTTTTTTGACCCTGTTAAATGAATAATCAATGCTTTGCACCCCATATTCTTCAAAAAGCATGTTTTAATGCGCTTCATAATTATATATCAATTTCATTATGTTTTAAATGACGTAGCATCATCAAAATGCACTTGAAACTATTATTTCCCATTGACTGTATGTAATGGAATATTTTTGACTGTCCTTGTAAAAAAAACTATAAGTGCTACACACTTCAGTTGAAATAGGGAACATGCTATAGTAAATGACAATAACATACTAAAATTTCAGATCAATCCGAGCATATTTACGGGAGTTAAAGCATGGATAGATGGTAGACAAGCCGAAGTCATAAACACTTTTCAACTAGTTTGGAAAGTGTTAAAAAGGTGGCAGCATTGGTGCACATTTTTGCTCTAAATAGCAAAATGAAAAAGAATGAGCAGGGGCATTAGTATATTTTGGGAAATAATTGCAAAATACAGATTGATAACAGCCAATGTGTAAGGCACAATTTAGATCAGCATAACTATGCACATTAAAGATTTAAAAATTTGGGAAAACTTTGAGGACTTTTATTAAATGTAAAATAAAAGCATAAAAACAGTAGTTTACTATACACAATATTTTTATACAAGCATAAAAACTTCTTAAAAAACACCATAAAATAAGGATTGCGCTAGGCCTTTTGAAAGAACTTTGTCTTTCTTCGTCAGGCGCAAAGAAGATATGCTACTACTTTGAAGGTAGAAGCAAAACTGAAAGGAAATGGAAGCAGTGTTGCCAATCTGAAATTTACTTTTTACCTTCCGACTTTGATAAAAATACCCTCAAGCTTAGAAGTAGTAGCGCCATCTAGTAATATGAAGTGTAACTGCTTGAAAGGGTAATCACCCTAAAGGCTTTGAATTTTTTTTATTCTTTCAGTAAGCTTTTCTAATCCCCCTCCTTTTTTTTTTTTGTAAAAATACAATAAATACAGAATAAAAAAATAATAAGTAGAAATATATATCTGAAAGTAAAATTTAATGAGGAAAAAAATATATTATTTTGCAGGGAGCAACTATACAATATAACAAACACTAAATGCACTAAACACTATTTATGTAATATAACACTAAAATAACTCCCTATAGCATTAAAGTGAAATTAAAAAAATAAACAATTTAAAACTCAATATTTTATTTGAGGTCTTTCCAAGTGCAGATCCAATCCATTTAGTAAGGGGGGTCGTATCTCTTTTGACCTTGGCATGAGGCAGTCACATTATATTGCAAACAATTTTTCTATTTGAAGGCTGTTCTCAAATACATACACTTTCACAATCGCATTTTCATTCGTAAATGCATCAAATTTGCATTAATATTCTTAAATGTATAAAATTTGCTAGTTCTTTCCAGATACCAAGAAATCGAACTACGTTTCCTGTTTTCTTATAAACACAAAGAATCTCTCGGCAAATGCTGTAATAATATTTGCATTTTAGCAGATTTTTGGTACTCAACAAGCATGGAATGTTCATCATGAGAGAACAATTGTCTATAATTCAAGAGGCACTATATATAGGAATGTGAAACAGGTTGTTCAATTATTTGACACGTGACAGTTTGCCCCCCCCCCCTCCTTAAAAAAAAACTCCCCGTTCAGCACGATGAACTGATTTTTGTATGTAATTAACAAACATGATTATTAAACTGATTTGGAATTGAAGAACTCTTTTCATTATTTGATAAATGTTATATATCTTGCGTTGTAACTTGTAAGTGATTAAAATCTCATGACGACTTTTTTAAGGTTCTCACGTCTGAAATTTTGTTTCATAATGCCAAGTTTAACAGTATTTTCTGAAAGATTTTCTTCTTTTATTGCAAAATGAAAAACAATATTTGTTTTATAGTTACTGAATTAAATATACCTTCAAATTAGTTGTGTTTATGAATAAAAATAAATTCAGGAATATGTTAAAAAATAGACAGTTTGGATTTGAAAGCAACCTTAAGGCAGTTCTCAAAAGATGTTTTTCCCCTCCCAACAACGTTAAATTATCTGAATATTTACAAATCTCTTTTTAAAGGATAGCCACAAGGAAATTTAAAGACTGAAGAATTATAACTGGAAACTCCACAAAGAGTGTACAACGGAGTTGATGGGAGTCGAACCTGCCGCCTTCTCCTACATTCTTAGGCGATTAGAGAAGTGTTGCCTTAACCACTTGGCCATGGAGAGCCCGACTTTTTGTTCCAGCCAAATGTTTTCAAAGATCTAATGATTGGTCTGTTCATTGTAATTTTTTAATTGATTTTAGAGGAAAACCACCAATCTACTGTTGATGACATATCATTTAAGGGTGTAATCATTGCTTTGAAATATGTTAATAGCTGTAAGAAGTATTTTTTGTTTATTTGCACCTTAATGTTCTGGGTTACATAATTTCCCTTCTATGATATGAAGTTGATCACTCCAAGAGCTGAGCAGGGTTCCCAGCAACATGGAAAGTCAAGGAATTTTAAAGTAGTCAGGAAAAGTCATGGAAATTTTAAAATATATAGGAAAAGTCAGGGAATTTACAAATATTTCCTAAAAGGTCATTGAAAGGTCTGGGGGGAAAAAAGTGGAATTTGAAATAATTTCTTTTTCAGAAAAGTGTTACTATATTTCTCGCTGCATGGCACCTCTGAAAAATCTCTAAACTTGTCGGTTTCAAGATCGAGAAACTCCTTCAAATGCAATGCAGAAAAACCATAATATGCACAAAAGTTTTCTACATTTTTCAGATTTTTTTCATGACATTTCAAATTCTAGACTTTGTTGTATGGCATTCATTTAAAAACTGGCAAAGATGAAGTTTTTTTGCATTAGAGTATTTTATAGAATTTCAGTTTGCAATTTTCTTGAAAGATGCTTGAATTTTCTCCTGGGAAAAGAGTATGAACCCTGTTATTATGATACAAATTTCTGATTTTTTTTTTTTTTTTTTTTTTATGCTGCTTGTTATTTTGTGTTATTTAAAGCAGATTTTGTGTATTCCCGTTTGGTCATGGAATTTTTTTTTGGATTTGGTCAGGGAAAATCATGGAAAGTCAGGGAAATTGCCAGACGCGTTTTGCTGGGAACCCTGCTGAGATACAACCAGTGTAAAAAAAAAAAAAATGTTTCGCTACTCCTTAAAACTTGCACAATTGATCCAGTCCATCCTGCATTGTCACATGCTCATTGTAGACACTTAAGCCTCTACACACACTTAAAGGCTCTGAAAACAGTAACTGAACAGTTTATCTATTATCTATGGCTCAATTGAACTTCATAATTAACAGAACATTCTTTTGAAAACAAACAAATTAGACATTTGTCAAACATTAAATATAATACTTTTCTTTTGACCTTTTTCTTCCTTTCCTGATCTTCTAAATTGCTAGATAGATTGAAGTTATTAATGTATTTATTAACTACTGAATGAAGATGGCTAGATTTCTTGACAATTTGTTTGCAAGATGACCATTCATTATGCAATGCAATACTTTTTATACAACTTATTGCTTTATTTGTAAACAACATTCTTTAAAATATAGAAAAATAAAAAATTGCAACATATAGCTTTGCGATGTTGGAAACTAGAATACCTTTATAAATAAGAGATTAGCAATATGCGAACAAAACAATTTGGTGAACCTGCAATTATCGATTGATGTTTGTCGACTTGGCTCACTCAATATATATTACAAATCACAAGACCCATGGGTAATAATACTTAATTGCTAGAAGGTGTTAAAATAAAAACTATAAAATAGTAAAAAAAGATTTTAATAAACTGTTTACATTTACATGTTTTGGCTCCACCAAAGCCATTATCAAAACAAATACAAATATTCTACACTTGCACGATCTATACTGTAATGATTTGAAGCGTCATCATTCAATTTTCCACATACTCTCTCAGATTATGCATTTTATTCTTATTTGGACATTTATTTCTATATTCGTAATCATGGAGTAAGTCATCCCATAATTTTGATAAGTTAAATGATGCTGCATTCTTATATGTTGAATTATTATGGGTTGTAATCTTTATGGTTTCTCTTATAATGGATGGATAGTATAGATGGGTTGTGTTGAATTCAGACACTTTTATCTGGGAGGGATTTCTATGTCTCTGGTGGGGGGACATTGTTCAGTTCCGGGTGAGAAATTGCACTTTTTAACCATTAAATGCATAAAATCTCAAATCTTCTGGGGGGGGGGGGACATTTCAATGTTGCATGGGGGGGAGGGCCCCCCCCGGGCCAACCCCTGAATTCAACACTGTTAGATGGGAGCAAAAATTTATTTTACTTTCATTGAAATTTATTTGGATGCTTTCTTCTTGATATAATCTTACAAGGGCTGTGGTTTTCCTATTATACTTCTATCAACTATGTGCTGATTTTTTCTATATAACTAAATTTCCTGCTAGTCATGCAAATATAGTAATTTTTTGATCCATTGGCTTTAATGAATGATATTTCATATACATATTCCTGTATAATTTACAAAATGAATTGGATCAATTCTAGTGTAAATGGTATCCTTTAATTTCTGAGGAGGTTTGGCTATTAAACTTAACTGTTTCATTATCTGCTTAATAGCCTAACCAATTAATAATGACCCTATTAATTTTGAGAATTTTTCAGGAGTATATAAAATACCATTTATTATAAAGCCCATGGATCAAAGAATTACCATATTGGCATGACTAGCAGGAAATTTAATTATAGAAAAAAGAAGCACATAGCTGATATAAAGTATAATAGGAAAATCTCAGCCCTTGTAAGATTATATCAAGAAGAAATCATCTAAATAAATTTTAATGAAACTAAGATAATTTTTCAATCCCATCTATACTATCCATCCATTATAAGAGAATCTATAGAGATTGTAACAAGTAAAAATTCAGTATGTAACGATGCAGCATCATTTAACTTACCAAAATTATGGGGTGAATTACTCCATGGTTATGAATATGGAAATAAACATCCAAGTAGAAATAAAATAAAATAACGTGTGTAATCTGAGAGAGTATGTGAGAAACTGAGTGATGGCGATTCAAATCATTATACAGTGTTATTCAAAATGATGTACGGTACTTTAAAGACTATAATAAACTCAATTTGAAATGTACACTTACAAGAACAGGTTTAAAAAGGAAAATGCAAGCATTTTCATATCTCTCTTGGCTGGTAGTGCTACAGAAGTTGTGGTGGCACTACTATCACTGTAATCTAAAATGGCATCTCAGCAAGGAAAGATGTCCATTCTACAGTATACAAAAATGGAATCTGTAATTTTAATCCAATGTGCATTTTGTAGATGTTTTGGAAAAGATAATCCTATTGACAAAAGCATTCATAAGTGGTATCACCATTTTGAAGAAACAGGCTGTCTCTGCAAAGGCAAAAGCACAGGGAGGCCACGTGTCAGTAACGAAAATGTTGAAAAGATAAGAATGATTTTTATATGCAACCCAAAGAAATCAACGAACGAAGTGAGTTCTGAACAATACTCTGAAATTAATAACACTAGATAGCATGCAACTATAGGTAACTGTAGATCATACAACTATAGCATATTTTTATTTATTTTGATAATGGCTTTGGTGGAGTTGAAACATGTAAACAGTTTATTAAAAACTTTTTCACTATTTTATAGCTTTTATTTAACCCCTTTTAGCCATTAATTAAGTATATTGCCTTACTTATCTAATCAAACTTGTTCAGGCTAGTTTTGACAAGTTCTTGAATGGAGATTATCATAGTTTGGACAAAAACTTTCAATGGGACACGCACCATGTACATATGTCACCACTCTCTTATTTAAAAGGTACTCTACTGATATAGATTAAGTTGAATGTGTATAACAGTAAAAGATTGTCACCAAAAAACACTCTGTTTCAATAATTTATATCTTTAACTAATCATTCAAAATTGGTTTTTAATTACTTTGTAATTTATACATTTTTTAGCATATACAACTTAATTTTATAATAAAATTATGGTGTTGCTGTTCAACTTTTTAAAGTTAGGTTCAATTTTAATGTGTAGATGAAATATTTTTAACAAAATGAACTACATTAAAAAATAAAAAACTATGAATTAAAATGATGTAATTATAGTAAATTTTTCAGTGGGTTTTGTGTGTGTGTGTGTGGGTTGCAATGTATTTTAATGATGTTACACTATTTCAAACATAATGAAATTTATATATTACTGAGGGGCACTATAAGTTGCTTACTGAAAAGTATGTTGTGCATAGTATTTATCATTCATTTACAGAAACACACAAAAGAATTTGGTTACAGTATGAAAGATTACATCTATGAGCGATAATTGCAGAAAGTGCATTTTTAAGTTTAATTTTTGCATAGTATATGGTGTGTATAAATTCTATAGATCATATACAGGACTGTACAAGAAAATTTAAGCACATTCCCTCTTATTAACAGAATTTAAGAAACCATTTGTTCCGTCATTTTCTTCTTTAAATTATTGCCTTGCAATCATAAAATTGGCTAAAATGAAATAACGCTGTATACTGAGTAGCATTAGGCCTGTCTATAATTTGAATTGCTATGCAAAACATTCTGGCAAAAATATGGAGACTTAACAAATATCTAAAGGCTTTAACTGTGTTATTGCCTATGGTAAAATGAAACTCTGATCAGATTTTCTTCAAAAGAATGGTTGAAGCGTGCTGCTGCATTGGTAGTAATAACTGATGGCACTGATGAAGCACCTATCAGTGTTGGTGTCTGGTGTAGGGGCATCACTCTTGCTTTGGCTCTGATCTATCTTGTGTAATATATTACTTTTTGTTAAAATTTCGTTCTATAACTGTGGTTTAGTATTTGAGTTTTACCATGTTTGAAAAGTAATTGTTTGTGCCTGAGCATTGTATAAACATAAATATGAAACAAGAACAATCTATAAATTCACCATCAGTCATGTGTATGATGACCATTTGAAGTTTCATTTTTAAGGAGTTAAAGAAGAAAACCTGAAAAGATATGTTTTTAAAAACATGTTCATATATGTTTTTAATGACAAAGTTTTAAAATCATCTACTGCTAACATATACTTCAGATTCTGGCTATGGTTTTAACCCTCAAAATGTTAGAATATACTGTAAAGCCAAACCCATTCCATAATTAGATTTTCTTGAAAATTTAGCTGTTAATTTATTCTATTCTGTGATTTTACTGTAATTGAAAATATCTGATTCCACTAAGCTCTTTTTCCACTAAGTAATTTTTACATGTTATTGACATTTACGATAAGTATGAATTGCTATTGAAAATGAAGTGTAGCATTTATAGTTCGTTTACAAGGACAGTCAAAAGTATTCTGATACATTACGGTTCAATGGGAAAAAATCGTTTTAAGTACATTTTAATGATGTTACATAATTTCAAACATAATGAAATTGTTATGAATTTCTAAACATGCACTAAAACATGCATTCTGTAGAATATGAGGAGCAAAGTATTTATTATTCATTTACAGGGTCACACAAAAGAATTTTGTTACGTAATGGTCTACATCTACAGGGAAAAAACATTTGCAATGTATTTTAATGATGTTACACTATTTCAAACATAATGAAATTTATATATTACTGAGGGGCACTATAAGTTGCTTACTGAAAAGTATGTTGTGCATAGTATTTATCATTCATTTACAGAAACACACAAAAGAATTTGTTTACAGTATGAAAGATTACATCTATGAGCGATAATTGCAGAAAGTGCATTTTTAAGTTTAATTTTTGCATAGTATATGGTGTGTATAAATTCTATAGATCATATACAGGACTGTACAAGAAAATTTAAGCGCATTCCCTCTTATTAACAAAAATTACTGAAGATGTATTTTTAACTGTGTGATGCGGTGCACAAAAGAATTCAGATATTTTTCTGACTATAGATGGTAATTACTGAAATTAACTTTTCAAATGTGTTATACATTTTCGAAACATTACCTTTCACCTTATTAAACGATGAATTTTTGTTACAGTATTCTGAATGTGTTGGAGAGTGTTTCATAATCTATGCATGATGTTTCTTTTTTTGTTAACATTTTGATGCAAAAATCGACCTTAGAAATGAGCGCAAACTGCGCTGGTGTGCCCTCAGCTGGCTGCAGATTCCAACTGTATAATTCGAGCGCAGGAGAATTGTTTATTTTAGCGATGCATATTAGAATAACTCTTAAGTTGTTTGCAAATGTAATTAGTTTTGATATTTCTCATGTTAAAATTCATCTTATAAGCATGTAAAGAGTTTTCTTATGTGAGCCGGCTTATGTATATAAATAAGCTTATTTTTTACTGTTAGCATGTTTGCGGCAATACTTGGTCAGAATATCTTACAAGAAAAGCATCTGTTACTCATCTCAGCCATAATTTGAAATTAAAATCCTTATGAGCTGTCTCATTATAGATAGTGCAACATTACAAAATATTAAGAAATAAACTTAAAAATTATATCCAAGCAAAAAATATTTTAAACTTTTTTTTTTTAAATTCGGCAAAAATAAGTTTATCAAATGCAAATTTAAAAATAATAAAAGCAAATTTAGTTGACTCATTTCGACAGGAAAATTGGGGGAAAAAATTATTTTTCTGCTTCATTTTTATGTTGATTCAATGCCCCCTTTTTCATGGTATAAATTTGTTAGCGTTCAACTATCTGGACATTTGAGGTATTCGCCTATCAGCATTTACTGAACATGCCAGTTAGTTAAGCATTTCCTTTTTTTTTTTTTTTCAAGAGTTATGTAATTTTGATAAGTTTCTTTAGAAAACTTTGTTTATTATAATCTGTCTAAATTATGTACTATTCTAAACTATGTAACTAATAATTCTAATTTATGTTTGTTGTTATTCTTTTCAATTCATAAAAAACTTGTGATTTTTGAAAATCAATGATTTAAAATAGGGAAAAAAAAAAGATACCATAGAGAGGAAATGGTGGGGGGGGGTAATTTTTTTTTACTGGTGACTAAAATTTTTTAGTGGCTTTTTTTTTTTTGTTTCAAATTTTTGGAGCCCTGTTCAAGTAAATTGAATGTTTTAATTAACAGATTTTATTTAAAATAAAATTTTGTAAATTGAAAGTTGAATTAAAATGATAATTTTGTTGATTAAAAATAAAGTAAAACCTGCTAAAATGGGATCACATTGATTGGTAAAACATTCTGTTTTAGACAGATTTCTGTCTAAAACAGAATGCTTTACAGCTTGTCTTAACAGCTAAAATTGTATGGTATTCCTTCTATCGGGACCAAGAAATTTTTCCTCTTTAGGCAGGATTATATTATGGACAGGATCGATTTTCGCAGGATTTATTGTAATTCTTTCTCTTACTGTAATTCTTTGTTCTTACATTAAAGAACTTATTGCTCACTCATGCAATATTTAAATTTGTTTTGTTTTCATTTATAGATTTGTAAATACATCTTTACGTATAAGATGTCTGCCGTATATTCCTTTTGTAAGCAGCTTCATCCTCCAACAGCAGTAGAGCATTCCTTATATTGCAATTTTTACAACTCTTCTGAACAGAATTTAATTGTAGCTGGTGCTACCGTTTTGAAGATATATAGATTAGTTCCTGAAGCTGAGGTATATTGATTCTTTTTGTTAATTAACAAATTTATGAAGTGTTAAATCTGTACTACTAATAATTAATATGTAAGAAGAAAGTCTATGTTTGTGCTATCATATAGTGGTGTAGCAATTAAAAAATTATGGGAGGGGTTTAAATAATCACTTTCAAATAAATTGAACAAATAGATTATCAATAATTAACAAAATATTTATGAGAATAATTTATCGTTCAAGCTAATTATTGATATCATTGTCATGATATCAATGTTTTAATTATATTAGATAGAAGATTTAACATACTGAATTTTAAAGAGTTACAATCAGTGGTTGGAAGTAGCACACTACAAGTAGTAAAACTATAATAATCACTATTTTTTACAGTATTTTGTAGTGTTTGTGCTATATTTTGAACAATTTAGTGTAGCGAG
This sequence comes from Maratus michaelseni, assembly GCA_963931845.1. NCBI lineage: Eukaryota > Metazoa > Arthropoda > Arachnida > Araneae > Salticidae > Maratus > Maratus michaelseni. Next base: position 61,019,712 of record OZ007595.1, read on the forward strand.
TAGTGTAATATAAAAAATCAGTAGTTTTTAGCGAGCAGTCACGTTCTACAAATTACAAATCACGTGTTTGTAACTTGCTTCCTTTGTGCAATATGTGTTCTGCTCAACAATTTACTAATCTCAGCTGCAGTTTTTAGCAATGCATCAAGCAAGTCATTTTTTTCCATTGACACTTGCTGATAAAGACCTGATACTAAATATGGCATGTACTGATAAGTATCATGTGTGGGCCTTGGTAAAACCAAGTGCTGACCTACCAAAAAATATTTCTTGCTAGCAACACCTGTTTAATTACTCATTATTATGTCTTCTTGTTCTAATGCTGGGTTTCTTCATTTAGAACTGCTTTATTTACAGATTCATTCATTTTTTGTATTTAGAGTTATTTTTCTGTAATTTCCTAGATAATAAAATCAGACAACTCAATATAATTAACTCTCAACAAAACTCAGTACAATTAATATATTAAGAGTATGTTGGAGTGTTAAAAAAAAAACAAATCTTTTGGTAAATACTAGAAATGTACTGGATAATGATTTTGACAAAATACCGAATATTTCGCCAGATATTTAATTTTTTAATACCTTTAAACTCTGAAATTTTAAAACAAATTTTACGTCAAATTTAGCAGAAGTATTTTCATTCTGATGAACAAGATCTTTTCACAAGTTACACTAAAAAAACCTATACTTTGAGTTATTATTTAAGAGGATAGTTTTAAAACTTTTTTAATTATTAAAACATTAAACTTTATTTATTGCTTCTTCTGCGAAGTAAAATAAATTGATAAAATTTTCTTATATTTTAAAATTGAAGAGAAATTTTTAAAGAATCAGAATGAAAATTTTAGTCATATAGTCAGTGGTGGTTTGTGGGTTATTTAAATGAAGGTTCACAATACATGAATTATGAAAATTAAAATCTGCAACTACGATTTAATGGATAAAGGCTAAAATACGCTAGGGTTTTCAAAAGTTAAAAGAAAATAATGCACTAAAATAAATAACTAGTACTAAATGGTGGAAAAAAAATAATATTTTACTTTCTATAATGGAAGATGGTACAATCAAACAAATACAAAATAAATATAGCAAACTAAGGGGGATTTTGTACAAACTAGTAAAAAAACTGCCAAATATGCAAACTTCCTCACACTGAAAGTTGTGCAAATGAAAAGATGTGAATAGTGCCTTTCCCCCCATGCTTCTCTCACCACTTCCATCGACATAAGTCTGTTTCTAAGAGCATTTCTTCGATTGCACTTGTGATCGAGGAAAAACTCATGTGCTCTCTGCTGATAATTTTCAAAATTTACATTATTACAGTAACATTTGTCATGGACATACTCAAAAGGGTGAATGAAGCTCATCCTGGAAATCAACAAAAATCTGTAAATATGCTTAATATCATTTTATTTAATTTGTTAATTTTTTTTTGGGGGGGGGGGGAGGGGGTTGTTTACATGCTCCTGTATAAAATAAAAAAGAAATAGCAAGATTTTCATCATATTAATATATTTTCATCATTGTATGAAATGTGATTACATAGTTCAAAGTGACTGCATTTTGGTCAATGACGCTGTATATGTATTGTCAGCAGCATTTTGAATTATGAAGTATCTAGCTCACTGTTGTTTTCATGTGAATGGTGACAATTTCCAGCACTTCTCATCATGTCATCATATTTCACAGAAAGCAAAGTAAGTCTGTTGAAACTATCATAATATCTTCCTTATTGTTAAATTAAAATAAAAAATCCATGTTTGGCTCGGAGTGAGATATACTCTATTTTTGACTGAATAAGTGGATCCTGGTTCCCTAAAAAAACTGTTGATGCCTATCTTGATGCCTATTATCACCCCTGAAAAATATGTTCCTTTTCGTTTAGAAATATAAATATCACATAAATTGAACAAATCATCAATTCGCAGCACACCATGTTTAACTGTTGCACCACCATCAACAAATCATCACAGTACAAAAACCATTTATCTAGAAACTAATCAGCACCATTTCACATAAGCATAGAACTTCATATGAAATTTCATCCTCTTCTATGCAGTAGTTCGTGAGAATGACAAGATTTGTGTCACAGACAGACAGACAGACGTACAGACTATAGACTCATGGACAGACATTTTCTAAAAACAGTCAAATAGTGTTCAGGACCCTCTAAAACATATAAATCCGTCAAAAACCAGAAGTCAGAAATTTTCATGAATCTAATAGTTTCTTCTTGTATAGATAGAAGAAAGTAAAAATTTAAGCATTTTTCTACTTAAATCTCATTATGAAAAGAGCAAAAAATATGTTAGAGAATTTTAAATTATCTTTTTACCAAAAGCTTGAAAAGCTACTATGAATGTGTCCTAAAAATAATGTCTGTCTGTGTTCATATTTTTGTAATCATTTTTCTTCAGGCATATTATTATTTTTTTATAATAAATACATTGTTTTGTAGCATGTTTATCTTTGTTTTATTATCCTTTTTTTAATAAGATTTTCTGAACTTTGTTCAGATTCAGTTGGCTGGTATGTACATTTATTTCTATTTTTGTGTATTTTAGATTCCTGTTAGTGGCGAACCCAAACTAAAATTAGAATGTACCCAAGTTTTCCCTCTCTTTGGAAATGTTATGTCTATGCAGTCTGTCAGACTTGCAGGATCACCAAGAGATGCAATTTTGCTGAGTTTCAAAGAAGCTAAGGTACTGATTGTTCTAGCTAAAATTTTGTAATGTTTTGAATAAATAAATGTTTGCTTTACATTGTAATTCAAAATTTTCAAGGGATTAATATTTTCTGACTGTTTAAACTGATTAAAAAAAAAAAGTACTTATTGATTTTTGGGCAATTGATACACTAGAATTTTAGCAAAAAGAACATCACCAGAATGTTTTGTATAAGTGAAAAGATTCTACCAGCTAATATAGCTGGTAAGTCTGATTTTCTGTCATCCACAAATTAGAAGGGGGGAGGGGAGGGAAAGTTTCAAAGATAGTTTTCATGACTCACCCATCTTTTTAAAAGTAAACTGTATCAGAACATGCATACTGTGTAATACAAACTTTATTTACACTTACTTAGAAAAGAAACCATCTTTCATAAGCATAGTGCCTAATTTTACCATTGCTTGTTTTTCTCACCATAATTTCATTGCATTTCTTGTACCAAACTAATGATTAGTGTTTTTAATTTATACTACTCATGGCTAAAAGCATGGAACCAGCATCTACTTATCCTGAAGAGCAATGGAATGTGAGCAATTGTGTTTAAAGTTGTGAAGTTGATGAAGAGCTTTGTTTATTATTTAAAGATTCTTAAACATGTATAGAATATACACAGACTCAAAATAAATGAAGAAATGACCACACAAATATTTTATATGATTTTATTGCTCCAATTGCTTTTGCAAAAATTTGGGGAATCACCTCCTATCTGAAAAAAAGATTGAAATATTTAGTCAAAATGTATGGTTAGTACTTTTTATTTCTGCCTTTTGTCAAGCATAGGATTTGATGTCTTCGCACTTATTTGGATTGATAGCTACTCATGCTTTCTTGCATAGAGTCCTTTAGTTCCTCTTTTGACTTTGGCTGGAGCTTAAATGCCATTAAAAAATATATGTATGTACTATATATTTTCTATAGGATTGGCATACTGTTGGCTTGGGTTTTGCCTTGGCTTTGTGATAATGTCCTTATGGACATGATTACATGTCCTTAGATTTTTTCATATCATATATTCTTGCATATTATCAGCAAAGTACAATCCTGACATGTTGAAGTAGCTCAAATCACCTTCGTTAATTTTGCCATGACATGCTGGTCACTCTTTGAGGAATATTATTTTCGAAAGAAATTTTTTCACTGTCTAGGATCTACGACACAAAGCATTGTCATCCATAAATATAACATCACTATTTCAAAATTGATCTTCTAAACTAAGAATCAAGAAATTTTCTAAAATAGAAATATATTTCTCTGAATTTCTATTGCCATTCATTAAACACAGTCTTCCAGGCACTTTTGAAGGCATGCAGCCTCAAAAAGTGATTAAATCTGTGAATTTAAGATGAAAATTGAAAAAAATTTCACTTTTTTTTTTTTCTTTTTTTTTTTTTTGCAACCTAAAAAAGTATTTTCCCATATCTTCACCTGCACCAATATGAATTCTTGATTCATTGCTTGACACTATTTACTTCAGTCATCAATAGACCAGTCCTGGAGTTCTTTGGTCTATTGTAATCTGTCTTATTTGTGCCATACTGTCAGCTTGGGTTTTACCTTGGCTTTGCAATAATGATATCCAGCTTCATTTAATCTGTTGCACAATATTCTTTTGATACCTTGGTCTTGTATGCTCTCTTCCATTCAGTATTCATGTCCTTAGATGTTTTTCATAGCATATTCTTGCATGTTATTAGCAAAGTACAATCCTGACATGCTGGAGTAGCCCAAATCACCTTTGTTAATTTTAAATATTCCCTTATTAAGTTATGAATAAATTTATTTGCAAACTGGACGGATTTAATCAACTTAAAAAAAATATTAGTAACATGTAATAATCCTTTAAACTATGTACAAATGTTGCCAAGTTCAACCTCTAAATAATGGACACCTCGGGAGCATAGAAATTGTCCACTATCCGGAGGTATCTGCTATGTGGGAAAGAAAGCTTAGAGATAGTCACAAAATCATTAGGAAATGCTTAATGTTGCATTAATTTTACTCAATTTACTGTATTATGTATGTAAAATTACATTTCCTCTTTGTACGCTGTAAGAAAAAAAAGAAATATATATAATAAAATCTGCAGGCAATTTGAATGACAGTTTTTTTTTTTTTTTTTTGGTAGATAGAGAAAAATGTACATTGAAATCTTTTTATAGAAAATAACTGCAAATATGCAAGTTTTCACTGCAACAAATACCCAAGGAAAGTTTTCGAGTACAGAAAAAAGTACTTCATGAAATAATAAAAGAGAATAATAAGCGAAAAATGAACTATTCATCGATATTCAGTAAAGAATATATAGATTACCAAATATTTAAATAATTTATCTTACAGTAATTCTTGGCGAGATAACTGATCATACTTGTTTTGCAGTTTATGATGAATTTTTAAATATAAAATATGGTACAAATTAACAATACCTTTATGCCAATGTTTAGCGATTATTTAATACTTTTTATTGTGCCCTTGTTGCAATTGAGCACCTAATTTTCATGTTATCTGCTTTTATGTTGTATATTTTCATCTGTAATTTTTCATGAACATTGGCTTTAATACATTCAAAGATCTCTATTATAAGATTAATCAGAACTTTTTTGTTAGGCTTTAAATGTGAAAGCCACATACAAGATAATTCTTCTTCAGTATGTAAATCATCATCAACCAGAATAATATGTTCGTCAGTTTCTTAACTTCTAATTAAGTCAGAAATTTCCCTTAATTTGGCACTTGAGACGGAAACAAATGTTTCATTTCTTTTAATTATAAAACTAAAACTTGGTTTTCTGAAACACTGCCTTATACTTTATGGTTTTGTGTTATTTACAACTGAGGATTACCAGACAACAGCATAGAGGACATTAAGTGTGTTTGGAAGTGCTCAAGTGTGTCTTGATAATCTAATTGTGAAATGATATGGCATAGTAAAACTTTCTGGGCCAAGCTTTAGAGCTGTATATCACACTGTGATGCTGCAGGTGACATACAGAAGTGGTGTTAAGGGAAAACAATTTTAATGTATTCAATATTTTAACTCTGGTGGATGAAATGGAAGTTGATTTTTCCAAAAATAAGAGATATTTTCTTTGCTTTTTCTTCATCTTATTATTAAAAATTGTTACCCATTCAATCATTAAAGGATGATCATCCAAGATTTCACTCTCCACATAACATCAACATTGTCAATTTCAATGTTCTTGAAATAGATTCAGAGATTTTCCAGCTATAATCAGGATTTCATACTCCTGTAACACATTATTACAACATAACAGAACAGTGAATCTTTGATATTTTACCACCGATACAGTCACCTTCTCTTTTTAACACTTTCCAACATAGTTGAAAAGTGTTTATGAATTTGATTTGTCTGTCTGTCTGTCCGTATTCTAACTCACGTAAATATACTTGAATTGTTATGCAATCAATATATGTTATTGATGGTCACTATGGCATGTTTGATATTGAAAATGAAGTGTGTCGCGCTTATAGTTACTTTACAGGGACACTCAAAAGAATTCCGTTACGTTACGCTGTATGGGGAAAAATTGTTTGAGATTCATTTTAATAATGTTACACTATTTCAAACATATTGAAATTGATATATATCCCTAAGTTGCATTACATGGGGCTTACTGTAGAATACTGTTTGCATAGCATCCATCATTCATTTACAGGGACACTCAAAACAATTCGGTTAAAGTATCTACTGTCTGTTAACATAACAATAATTGCTAGAAGTGCGTTTTCAGTTGCGGTACACACGTTTTTAAATTTAACTAATTTTTCACCTATTACTTAGTGTGTATAAATTTTATAGATCATATACAGGGCAGCACAAAAAAAACTCGAACACATTTCCGTTTATTGATCGAAATTCCAGAAAGGGAATTTTAAACTGTACTATGCATTTCCTAACTGAACTAAATTTTAACACTTTATGTAGTATATATACAAATCTATTTATCATATACAGAACTGCACAAAAGAATTTGGATATTTTTCTGAATATTGTTGGTAATTCCTGAATTTGGCTTTTCAAATATGTTATGCTTATTCGAAATTGTTTACTTAGACATCATATTTCACCTTATTAAACAATAAAGATTCATAAAAGTTGTTGAAAAGTGTTACATAATCTATGCTTGATGCTTGATTTTTCATTCCTGTTTTAAACATGAAGTCTTATTCGGAAATAATTCTTATAAACAGTTAGATTTCATCAACATTTTATATGTTTCTCTCCCCATAGATTTATTTAGGAGCTTACCAATTTTTGGGCACTTTTCCTTTTAACTAATGAAAAAAATCAGTGTACAACTTCAAGTAAAATGCAATTTAAATTAGAGTTATGAGAAACTCTTTTCTTTATTTCATAAACATTTCACATGTTAGGTTTTGAGTGGTAACATATTTCACTCCTTATTTACATTACACCAATCTGCACTAATAGTGGGAACTGCAGTACCATGTTGCATCAGCTGGTTCTACTCTTGCTTGTATATTTTATGATAATGTATAACTCAGGTACGTAATGTTTGAATTTTGAGAATCTAGCCTATTTTCTAGGAAAATGAAAATCTGTTCTGTTTCCTTTCTTCGGAAACTGTTTAAGATAAAATAAAAAAATTTCAAGTAGAAAAAAATTAAATTTCAGAGCACCTTTGTCATATACATAACACATATGCAAGCATTAAAAGTAGTCACCATATTATCCATCCTTAAACGTCAAGCCAATTGTAAATGAAATTATCAGACAGATACTTGAAATAAGAAAGAAACATCATGTATGTGAAAGTGTATTGTAATTTATGATACACTAAAAGGATATTGTTACAAAATCTCAATCATTTGACAAAGTGAAAGAAACTTGTAAATATACATGGAACCCATTTGCAATATATTTTGGATATTTGACAATCATGATTTGTATCACAAAATATTTGTATGATAAGATTTGTTGTACATTGCCTTCCAAGCAGATAACAGAAACAAACTGTACTATTAGTGATAATTTTTCCTTTCTTTAAATTTTAATTTTCGTGAAAAACATAATTTTTCATGTTTTGTGGCCCAAATTACTGTTCGTGTCTGCTGTTCGGAGTGTCTGCTATTCAGAGGTTAAAGCATACAAATATATAAATTTGGGAGTAGGGAATAAAAATGTGTCCATTAAATAGAGGTGTCTACTATTTGGGAATGTCCTTTATAGAGGTTATACTGTACTTAGTTTTAAATACATACAGTATTAGCCAAATGAGAGAAGAAACCCCCAAAATTCATAATGTGCCTTGGGTCCCAAAGTCAAGCTCTGTTTTTACTTATTAATTTTTTTTGTGTGTGCTTATTACTCTACTTATTGATAAAAATGTTAATGATGTTTTGTATTAATTAAAATGGCATCTTTTATAAAATATTTTATTAATTAATTTATAGCTGTCTTTGGTTGAATATGATCCCTGCACTCATGACCTTAAAACTTTATCATTGCATTATTTTGAGGAAGAAGACATGAAAGTAAATATGTTTTAAAATGTCCTTATTTCATTTATTTAGAAATACTTATATTGAAAAAAATGCTGTGTGTTTATTTATTTTTTTTATTGTTCTCATCATTTGTTAATTGAATGTGTATTTTTACAAAATTGGACATGTTTTTTTTTTTTTTTTTTTTTTTTTTTTTTTTAATTTCTGTTGCATTCATTGCAAAATTAAATGTTTAATTAGCTTACAAAATTAAGAATGAGATATAATTGAAATTTGTTTCTTCAAGTTTTTAGTTATAACAGTATAGACCATTGTGTAATACAAGATGCTACAAATTATGTATCTTTAAATTTTGTATAAATCAAATTTTAGCTTGATATATATATATATAATCATACAATGATTTTTTTTTTTTTTTTTTTTTTAATTATCTATGCCAAGTACGCTTCTTAACTGACTTGCAATAATAAAAAAAAAAATCTTGGATTTTAAAAATGTGATCAAAAGTATTGACCCACAATACCATGTGGAATGAAACATAAAGAATAATTGTGAAATTTTCAGTGTCATTGATGGTAATATTTCTTTGTCAAAATGGATTTTTACGTAGTTGTAACTATAAAATTCTGTTGAGTTTTCATGTTTCATACTATGGACACAGCAGTTCATTTTCAAATTTGCATACATCTTGAGATAAAAAATTTAGCCTTTCTTTGCTTGAGTTCACAATATCAAAATCAAATTGATCAGGAAATTGTCATTATAATGTAGAGGAAGATGGGTGCAAGATGAGGTATTTAAGGTTTGAAGTGTTATATTACAGTAGAAGATCTTTATAATGCAAACCTAAAAACATGAGGTTGTGCATTATATAGAATTTTGCGCTATATAGATCACATTAAATTTAGCTTGTAAAACATGGCCAAATATGTGTGAAACATACCAAAATACATTAGAGTATCTTTATATTGCATTCTTTATTACCAGGAGTTATATATTATAATTTTTTGCATAATATAGATCATTCCACACATTGTTATTTTTACTTTATAAAGATTGTCCAAACATAGCTGTATCAAATCATAGCAATTTTTTTCAGTAATTAGCTCTGAATTAAGGAGATAAAGTTAAATTAATGTATCAGATTTAGTCCGCTAGAGAATAGCAACTATTTATAATGTAAGAATTCAGGTGTTTCTTAACTGAAAATTCATTGTTTACATCTGAGAAGTTGCGCGTTATATGGAGAATTGCGTTATAAAGATCTTGTACTGTAATTTGTAAAACTTACAGTACTTAAATTAGTAGCAAGCAGACAAAAAGCACACTTAATTAGGAAAATATATTTAAAAGAAATTTTATCCAGTAAAATAAGCAACCTACATGTAACATATCAAAAGGTTAAACTATAAACAAAATTTTTAATACTGTTGCCAAATAATAATGTTTAAATCTTTCAAATAAACATTTATAGGGCAGATTGTACGTGAACATATACCTTAACGCCTCCTCTTCCTCCTCTCAATCTGCTGCACTTGAATTGATTATATCACACACAGGACTCATAAATATCACGATATTTTCAAAATATAAAAAATATCTGATATTTTGATATATATCCGATAATTTTGATATATATCTGATATTTTCAAAGCAGTCAACTTATTGATGATTATTTATTTCCCATTTGGATGAAACTCAAATAAATCTTGGATTTTTTTTTTAAAGGTTTGTATTTTGCATGTACCTTGTCATTTTCCATACACTTGTCATAAACATGTTAAAATTTAATATGTAATACAAATGTTTGCAGCTTGTGAAGCTTAGAAATGAAAAAAGGTCAAAGATTTAAATTTCATCCTAACAGGATCTAAGTTTTACGAGTGGTTTAAATATCTCATTGACTGATTTTTTTAAAAAAACATTTTGAAAGCTCAGTTGGTTTAACCTTATTTATAACCTAAAATTTAACATCAAATGCAAAACCAACTGAATGAAATATCTTAATATCTGCCCCCTCTCGGGCCTAAACAGTATGGGAAATAATTTTTTTTTTTTTTTTTTTTTTTTTGTTCTGCAAATTATGTTTTTGTTTAATGTGCCAAATTTTTTAAAAACAACTACATTCAGACGAACTCATTTAAAAATTAACAGAGGATACCATCATCAAGGTTTGATTTATGCAGTATCGCATCATAATTTGTGGTGTAAATTTAGCAATCATTAATCCAAAATGGTTATTAATAATAAAAAAATGGTAACTTGATATCAGATTTTTATTGCTCTTTTAAATTTTAAGCCATTTTAGGATTCTGTCTTTGACCATATTGTATATTTCTTGATAAAGAAATACCTTTAATATGCTGAATTATTTTATCTTTATTTTCAAAATCCTAAAAAAGTGATAGAGTGCATATTAAACAGATTTCTTTAGAAAACTGTCTATTGCAGAAAAGTTTACCATGCTAAGCAATGACATTCATAGCCAAGAAACTTTCAATACAAATTTGAGAATCCTTGCTGATATATTTACTCATAGATGTCGACAGTTTATTTTTCTGTTTAATTGCATTGACTGAAAATCTGATCTTAACAAATATCTTGGTGTTTTGCTATATAGGGTGCCTCAAAAATGCAATTCTTTGAATCATGATATATATGGTAAAGACCGGTTAAGACACATTTCAAGGGACTGGATGAAAGTTGCATATTAAATGGGATTGCCTATTAAACGTGATTTCCATAATGCAGAAACTGAACATATTTATACATCTGATCATCAAAATGAACTTTAGAGTATACATTTATATATTCACAGTAGAAAATTCTATCTTTTATGCATATTTAGATAAAAATTTAACTGTATTCAAGTTTAACTCATTGTTTGTTTTTATAGATGAAACTGGAATAATAACTGAAAAGAAATGTAGATTCAAATATGACTGTATTGTCGATTAATACATTAGAATGAAAAATAAAACAACAAAAATAATTTTCCTGCTAGCCTTTTTTTTTTTTTTTACAAACCAAAAATAATACATTTTTGCAGAACAACCCAGAGTTCAAAATCACATTTACTACTTGTGATAATGATTAATCTTATAGTCAGTCCTTAATTTTTGATATAATAAGAAAATAAAAAGAAAACTGCCCAGTTAAACTGAGGGCATTGAACTCACAGGCTATTCACACTCATTGTATATTGTACTCTTATTTCAAAGAATTTGAAATATGCCCTCGAAAAATAAAGAAATCAACAATATATTAAGGGGGGGGGTCACCCCCCTGTTACCCCCTCATAGTTAACTAATGAACTCCTTAAACTAATCAGGGAAGTGTCTAATTACAATGAATATACATACAAAATTTGAAGAAAATCGGATAATTCTGCATGAAAAACTCATTTATCTAAATTAAGGGGGGATTAGCCCCCCTTTCCCCCTTTATACTTAACCAATGAACCCCCAAAACTTTTCAGAGAAGCGCATTATCACAATGAACCTATATACAAAATTTGAAGAAAATCGGATAATTCTGCATGAAAAACCCATTTATCTAAATTAGGGGGGTTATCCCCCCTTTCCCCCTTTATACTTAACCAATGAACCCCCAAAACTATTGACAGAAGCGCATTATCAAAATGAACCTATATACAAAATTTAAAGAAAATGGGATAATTCTGCATGAAAAACCCATTTATCTAAATTAAGGGGGGATTAGCCCCCTCTTTCCCCCTTTATACTTAACCAATGAACCCCCAAAACTATTCAGAGAAGCGCATTATCACAATAAACCTATATACAAAATTTGAAGAAAATCGGATAATTCTGCATGAAAAACTCATTTATCCAAATTAGGGGGATTACCCCCCCCTTTCCCCCTTTATACTTAACCAATGAACCCCCAAAACTATTGACAGAAACACATTATCAAAATGAACCTATATACAAAATTTGAAGAAAATCAGATAATTCTGCATGAAAAACTCATTTATCTAAATTAGGGGGGGGGTATCCCCCCTTTCCCCCTTTATACTAAACCAATGAAGCCCCAAAACTATTGACAGAAGCGCATTATCAAAATGAACCTATATACAAAATTTGGAGAAAATGGGATAATTCTGCATGAAAAACCCATTTATCTAAATTATGGGGGGTTAGCCCCCCGTTTCCCCCCTTTATGCTTAACCAATGAACTTCCAAAACTAATCAGGGAAGCGCCTTATCACAAGGAACCTATAAACAAAATTTAAAGTAAAACGGTTAGCTCTTACGTACGTACGTACATACAGAACCGGCGGGCACATAAGCTCTCAGGCTTTGATAGCCTGTGAGCTAAAAACTATGCTGGAAAAATATGTCATTAAAGAAGACAAATAATATTCAGAAAAGTGATAGATATCTTTTTTTAAAAATGAATTTGCATATTAAACGAAATTTTTCCATCAAGGGAATAAAACTTTATTGCGTATTAAGCGGGATTGCATAATAACCATTCGCTTATAGAACATGATGTTTTTGTATTATTCTTATGGGCAATGTTTAAGGGACCGGAAAAATCTGCATATTAAGCAGGATCACATATTAACTGTGAACATATTAACCAGGTCCGACTGTATATATATATTTAATTAAAAAAAAGTATTATATTCTTTAGAAACATTATTTTAAGTTTGAGGTTGCTTAATTGTATTATGAATTTTAGGCTGGGGCTAACCACCATCCTTTCGTTCCCATTGTTCGGGCTGATCCTGAAGGTCGCTGTGCGGCTATGATTGTCTACGAGAGGAATATTGTTATTCTTCCTTTTCGCAAAGAGAGTGTGTCGGAAGATCAGGAAGTTACTTCTGGAAACACTCATATCACTCAAGGAGCGTAAGTAAAGCATATATTAAATTATCTATTGTAATCTTAAAAAGTCTTGTTTAGGATTGTAGGTAACATTACATTAAAAAATAATACAACTTTACTGGTTGTAAAAATATTAAATCAATATTCTGAAATATATTACCTTGAGTTTTGTGAATTCAGATTCACATAATTTCAAATTTTTCAATATTTATTTAGGTAGTTTTCCAGTTTACCTTAGTGAAATAGAGAAAATAGAAGTGGCGAGAGAAGGAAATTCGGCAACATATTTTCTAGCAACCTATTCACTGTTTCATATACACAAGCATTTTTTTTCAATATTTATACAATTTGCTTAATCTAAGGAAGCCATTTATCTATTTTTTATATAGAAACAGAAGTAATTTGTATATATGAAACATTAATAATATATATACATATATAAAGAAGTATAAAAGTTTATCAGAATAGTTTTCATATCTGTTTATATCATTTGGCAACAAATCTCTCTATTTGAAGTTTGAATTATGCCAAGCTATTTAAAAAAACACCAAGGTGCCTATAGTGGAAAAATACTTTTATTTATGTATATTAGATACTAGTGAAAATCTTCAATTACAGCACACCTATTAGTTTGTTGAAAACTGACTCTTGATTTTTCTCAATTCACTCACATTTTCTTGTTGACTGACTCACAGTTTTATAATTGGTGAGTCTGGCTGACACATAAAATTTTAAATGAAATGCTGACTTTTTTGTGTTTTAATATTTTTAATACAAGGAAACCTTATTCTAAATTTTAGAAAAAAAAAATGTTTTATTGCAGCATAAAAATTGTACAAGTGGACATTTCACTCCAAACTTATGATTATTTTCTTGTGGGGGTAAGGAGGCAGTCCTACATGTTTTTCAAAGTAAAAAAAAATGTTTTAAGGTCTCATTGGAGGAGCCTTATAAGCACAGGAGTGTAGGTCTGGATGTAATCGACCAACCAACCTTTAAGTACAAAATATTTCAACTAATTTCTTTTTTTAGTTTTAACATGTATGTAAATTTCATGTTTTATTTATGACTTATTCATGTGTTTGCATAATTGTTAATTATTTAATTTTCAGGAAAAGTCCAGTTTTAGCTTCTTATACCATAAAGCTTTGTGATATTGATGAAAAGGTCAATAACATCAAAGACATGGTATTTCTACAAGGTTATTATGAGCCTACTCTTTTGATTTTGTATGAGCCTCTAAGAACATGGCCTGGGTAAATATACTTTTATTTTAAATTTAAGAAATATATATTTTAAAATAGAATAAATATTGAATATTTTCATGTCTCTTATATTTTTAGTCGAATTGCTGTTCGTCAGGATACTTGTGCCATTTTAGCCTTATCACTGAATATTAATCAAAGGGTTCATCCAATTATATGGTCCTTAAATGGATTGCCATTTGATTGTATATACGCGTTAGCTGTTCCCAAACCCATTGGTAAGTGTTTCTCATAAAATGAAAAACTCTTCTAGCTTTTGAACATAAATTTTCTTATTTTTATCTGCTACCAGTTGGCAGATATGATACCAGATTCTGTCTTTATATTCCATAATTTTTTATTTATTTTATTAAGCTATATTTTTCTTTTTTAGGTGGTATTCTGTTGGTTGCTGTAAATTCATTGCTTTACCTTAACCAAAGTGTCCCACCGTATGGAGTATCATTAAATAGTTTTACTGATTTTAGTACAGCATTTCCTTTAAGTAAGTGAAAATACATTTTATGTGTATAAATAATATACAAAATATTTTTTTCTGGACTTATATTTTATTTAAATGCTATTTTTAATGGCAATGAATGATATGAACTTCAGGGTTCATGTTTACTTGCATTTTATGTACAAATCCCAGAAAAATCATTAATCATGTAAAAAAAAAGAGACTCACAAAATGACATAATCTCCATTCTTCTTTTCCTCATTCCTGGAAACAAAATGATTTAGACACCTTTTTTTCAAATATTTCGGTTATTGCCTACTCTCCCAAGTCCCACTTTTCTTGTCACTTTATCTTTAATCAGCAATAAAAGTACTTGAGGAATGGTGGCTTGTTTAAGTTACTAAGTTTGAAGAGGAAAAGTCTTCCAAAAATCTAATTGGAGCATGTATTTATAAAAAAATGACTTTGTTTCAAATTTCTTATTTTCTAAAATTAATCCTATCTTCCATGACTAATTTTGAAAACTCATCAATATCAATGCCTTTGAGCTTTTGTAACAAAACTGTCACCAGTTTTTCATATCTAAAAGACTCTAGAGCCTATGCTAATAACGTGAAGATACTCACAAGCTAATGTTAAACTAATGGTGGCGTTCTTTTCAAATTTCTCCTTTACATTTCAATATTTAATCTTTAATTAATTAATTAATTAATTTTTAGGATATATGAGATTGATGTCTAACCAGGTATCTTCATACTTTTTCAATTTTGGTTGCAGCTTTTTCTTGTCTGAGAACACTTTCAGATCGGTTCTGAAACTGAAAGTGTCCTCAGGAAATTATAAAAAAAAACTGCAACCAAATCAAAAAAGTATGAAGATATCTGATTAGACATCGATCTCAGATATCCTATACAAAACAAAAAAAAAAAAAAAAAAAAAAAAATTTAAAGTTATTAAAATCAAAATGACAAATTTGAAAAGAATGTTGCTATTGGTTTAACATTAGCCTGCGGGTGTCTTTGTGTTACTAGTGTAGGCCCTTAATGGTTTCAAAAGCACGAAAAGTAGACAAAACTCATTATTATTTTTCATTGTAATATTTATTTATAGTAGGTTCCTCTTAATTAAGTATAGTTACAATAGATTGGGATGCATTGGCAAAGCTCAGTTTGTCCTAATAAAGCAGCTGTCCTAATTACACGGTGTTCCAAATAATTGGAATCTGCTGTATTTATGGTAGCTGCAATTACAGTGCCCATTTATATGCATTCAATGTGTCAATGTTGTAATAAATGTACATACATTTTTTTTATTAGTTTGTTATAAACTCACTCGAGATTTTTCCCAATAGACTCACATTTTCTTGTTTTAGTTGTATGATAAGCAAGTTGGTCTGACTCATAAAATTTTAAATGAAACACAAATCCTAATTTTTTTGCATATAGCAAAAATTTAATCAGCAAATAGTCTAGTGCCTTAAAATTAAAGGTCACAGTTATAGGGTGACTGCACCAATAATTGATCAATTAAAAATATTTTTGGTTTCCATAGCTCTTGTTTGTCCTGCTCAAGGTAAAATTATTTTCAAATAATCATTTATAATTATTATTTTTTTTATGCTGAATAAAATGTGTATAGAATGTTTGTCTACACTTGTGATTCAGTTCTGAATGTAAGAAATCAAGCTTCACTAACAGTTGAGCATGCATCTTAAGTAATGTATAAATACTAAGAAACAAGTAAGAAAAACCATACATACAAGGATATAATATTAACTGATCAGCTACTGGGTGTTTATGAACAACTAGTGCAGCCACCTTACTTTTAATTTTTTAAATTCTATATTTAAAGATTGATATTAAAAATACTTACAGATGGCATAAATACAGACTCAGTAAAAGTAAATTCATACAGGGTGGTAAAAAATTAAATTTTATAATTCATAAAAATGCAGGGAATTTCAAAATACTTCCTGTTGGAAAATCCAACACAAAATCATTTTCAAAAATAAAATTTAATAAAAAAATATCAATATGATTATATGACCACTTCTAATTGTCATGTATGCAAGACATTGATTGTAGAGTCTTCAAACTAAATTAGCTAAGAGTTCCTGAAAAAGATTCCATCATTCATGTTTTAGTGCTATAATGAGTTTCTTTTTGAAAGTTGGCTGTGGTTTATTTTCAGCAGTACTTCATCAAAAAGCATCAGAAATAGGCTTAACGTGATTTAGATCTGACAAGAATTTAGGCTGATCCATTCATTTGATTCCTTGAGTGTGCAGTTGCTTTTCAACGCACACTGAATGATGATAGTAGGCATTATCCTGCATGCAAAAATAAAAAAAAATAAAAATAAACTCTTGAAAATGTCTGAAGACCTTATTTCAGAATCTGGAAACAGCCATATACCCTTTTCAACCCAGTTGATGATCTGTTGATCATTGAGACATCTCATTATTTTAACTTGCATGTACTGGTCAATTACAACAGCATTTCTGTAGTCATAAGTTATGTGAATGCTAGATGTACTGCTGTCTTTTGCCAAACTAAGACCACCCCTGATGCCATTGATAATGTCATCTTTTTGCATTGGGATCAGTGAATCAAATTTAACAGATTTTCGGGTACGTAATCTCATTTGATTTAAACATCTATAAAGCAAGTTTCGCAATATTAGAACACACAGTTCTATCTGATATTCTTACTTGATCCATGCTATCTTATCTGATACATGCACTGGAATAAAGCTCATTTAATAATTTAACTGTAGTTATACAATAATTTCTTTTTACTCTTACCACTCAGAAATGGTCTTCTGCTTCCCCTATTACATTTGATCAGCCACTACTATATTGCCTATTAGCTGATCAAGCCCTTTGAAGTATCTTCCCCAGCAGGGCTTATGCGCCGGAGCCCACTGGAGCCCAGCTCCGGTACTTCTCCGTTTTTAGTAAAAATTTAAATATTGGTCAGAATTCACCGGAGCTCATGAACACTGCGCTCCGGAGCCCAGTGCTATAACACTTCAGAAAAACGAATCCTAAATTACCCTTTCCTTTCCCTCTCATCTCCAATCTTTTGCCTTCTTTTGCATCAGAACACTTATTATAAGCAGGGCTGCGGAGTCGGTGAGAAAAATTACCGACTCCGACTCCGGGATAACTAATGTACTAGTGTTGCTTGTTGGGTAGATTCTTTTTATTCCGATTGCTTGATTGTTACCACTTGTTTTGAAATAGTAATATAAGTTTTAATTAATTTGTCATTAAATAGGGAAATATTATTGTTTATAAAAAGTGGTAGAAATCAAGCAATCTGAATTTAGAAAAAATAAAGTAGACCAAAAATATACAATTTTGGCTTTATATCGGATCCCACAAAACCCAAGAAATAAAAGCGAAAAGTTTACTATTTCAGAATTAATTCGGTTCCCATTACTTCAAACAAAAAAGCGAAAATTTCATATTTTCCGCATTATTAATTTTACAATTTCGTTTCCTTCAGACAAAAAAAATCAAAATATCAAAATGAAAAAAAAGGAAAAAAAAAAAAGTAAAATTTTACTATTTCGATTCCCACGGACTTTGAAAAGATGTTACAATTTTGAAGTTATTTCGGGTTTGGAGGACAACAACTTCCACGGATTCGAAAGAAAAAGTGAAAATTTTCCATTTATCCACTTTATTAATTTTACAATTTTAGCTTTATTTCGGGTCCTGCAGACCCGAAAAATCTGAATTTATCGAAACCGAAAAGTGAAAGATAATTCAAATTTCACCATTTCATCGCTATTTTGGGTACCACGAACTCAGGGGGGGGAAAAATCAAGTTATTTTGGATCCTGCGCACATGAAAAAAGGGGAGGAAATCAGTGTTACCTCTGGTATCACCAAAAAATCCAATAGAAAACAAGAAAAAAGGGAAGAAAATTTCTTTTTCAACATTATTTCGGGTACCAAAAAAAGCAGGCATTTAGATTTACAAATTTTGCATCACAATGAGTTCCGCAGACCTGCAAAATCTAAGGGAAAGGACTACATACTAAATGTAAAATATCTATTAGAGTTTTAAAGTAAAAACAATTTTCATCTACACTCTACATCGGCATGTTTAACCTGGGTAGCTCAAGTTTGATTGCCTGGTATAAATTGTCCAAAAGAAATAGTTTATAAATTTAAAATTGCATATACAGTAGAACTTCCCTTTAACGAAGTCCCTATTTAACGAAATTTTCTACTTAACGAAATTTTCTGCAGAACTTTGACTTTGAACACCATTAGCATGTAAATTAATCTCCATATTACGAAACATTTATTCTATGTAACGAAGTTTATTCCACTTTTGTACGTGAATAGAATTCAAACTAAGAGGTTGCTGTTGCGATGGATATGCGAATTTATTTCAGCGGATGTACGAAAATGAACACATTTAAATAATTTCCATTCTGCTTGGTGCTAAATAAAACTTTTTTTTCACACTAAGAAAAGCTCTTGTTATAATTACTTTCTCACACCGACACTTCAGTGCTGACAGTTGGGGGAAGTGAAAATCCCTTTTTTACATTCAATAATATAGAAGATGCAGTGACGTAATGGCGTCAGATGCATTGAAGCAAAAAATATCAGAGTCAGACAGTTACCATTCTGACTTTCCATTGCTGATAGACAATTACTTTGTACATACATCCACAAGAATGTGCTTCAAAATGCAAATTGTACAACATCAAAGTTATTTTTGCTCCTTCTGATACAACTTCTAAACTTCAGCCATTAGCCTAAGTAAGAAATAACAAAAAATCTTGACGTACATTATCGAAAAAGACAATGTAGGGAAAACATTAGTTTAAGAACCTGTGTATCAGAACTGGGAATGTGACGTGATTTCATCGACCGTACACAACTGTTTTTGTAAAAGACGGTTTCATAATAGAAAATGAATCAAATGCTTCTGAATCCAATACTTGTTTGTCATATCTGAAGGAAAATTTTCATGAATTTAAGTTGATTTCTATTGAACGAATTTTCTTCATAACGAAGTTTTTAGGTATAACGATGAGACTTCGTTAAATGGAAGTTTCACTGTAGTTGGTTTAATTTCATTAGCTGGAGTCTGAGTCGGCTTGTTTTTAGCGACTCCGACTCCGACTCTTTTTGCCCTAAAATGGGTCTGACTCCGACTCCGACTCCACAGCCCTGATTATAAGTGACGTAATGTGTCGCTCATGTAAGAGATGGAGATGAAACGGTCTTGACTTTTATATCAGTCTTCGGGTTTGGCCAGGCTCGAGTTCAACCTGTCTTAAATTCAAAATTTTATTTATTTCTATTTCAAATCATTTTAATGCTATTTTGATAAGAATAAAGAGTAAACAGAAATAGTCTTTTTCTATTCTGCATAGCTGCGAACTATTCTTTTTTTTTTTTTTTTTTTTTTGTGTTAACACTATTTCCGAATCATAATGCTGAGCTTATTTAATCGCATAATTCTACGATTAATTAACATTAAGATTAGGCAAAGGTTTCTATTTGGAAGTAGTAATAACTAAAAAGTGGAATAGTTGATAGCTAAGTATACGCAGATAGATGTATTTAATTTTTTTATTTTGCTAAATAAAAAAAACAATGGTTTAAATTTAAAAAATAATGTATGAAATATAAATATGCAGATTGGAATGACAGCGGAGGGGGAGGGGTGCGCTATGAAAGTTAGTATTGCAGAATATTAGGACTCCGGTACTTCTTTTCTTAGAAATTAAGCCCTGTTCCCCAGTAGTGTATGCTTGTATTCTTACAGATTAAAAAGTGTGCTATAAAATTTAATAGGAAGTGTTATGCATATTTTTATTTTTTTCTTTAATTTGCATTCTTTTCAGAGGTACAAGAAGGTATCAAACTATCTTTAGACTGCTCAACTGCTGCTTTCATATCATATGATAAACTTGTCATTTCACTCAAAGGAGGAGAACTGTAAGTTTCGTCAGTTGCATTTATGATATTAAATGTTAAATCTTTCTAAAAATAACAAATAAGAAAAATATCAATAATTATATTAATTTTTTTTTTAATTAATGCAGTAAAACCTGTGAAAACAGAACCTGCATACAACATAATCCTGTCTGAAATATAAAAAATTTATGGTCCCAGTTAAAAGAATACAATTACAATATCTTGTGTACCTGCTTTCTGTTTTGTCAGGTGTTACTGTAATCATAATTTAAATACTCTATAATCATTGAAATATGTAAACTTAATTGTCATGTATTACATATGTATTTATTCATGTATGTTCCATGAAATTCATATACTTCTCTCTTCTTTTTTAGATATGTATTGACACTTTTTAATGATGGTATGAGAAGTGTACGAGGTTTTAATTTTGATAGAGCTGCTTCCAGTGTCATTACAACATGTGTAAGTATGAAGCATATGATAACTACAGTTATTATGTTTTTGTTCCTTTAAAAGAGAGCTTTTTTAGAGAGAAATAATAGTGCCGAGCTTCAAACATCAAATTATAAGTAAATTCGATGCACATATGAATTATTAAATTAATCGATCCTGTCATTCACCAGAGCTTCATATGAGGCTCCAAGCTTAAATGATAAAACATACTGTTTTAAGTATGATTTTCAAATAAATTTATTTTAATTATATCGCTTAAACATACATTCTGGCCCCATTTATTCCACAAATCCTTTTTTAACATAATCTTAAATACTATATTTATTATGTCAATTCAAAGAATGATTTGCAGAGGGAAAAAAAGTTGTGAGTAAGAGGGTTAGAGGGTTTGTGTTTCTGAAAATTTTGACTATTTTTACTGAAATTTTGACTTTCTGCAATTATTTTATCACTCTACATTCAAGTTTTCATTTAATACACTTTGTATTTCTAATTTGAACTCTGTCATTTTATAAAATTTGATAGGAAGTTGAGTAGTATTCTTGTGCAGATTTTTCACATACACTGTTCAGCAGTTATCGTATAATGTGGCTAGTACTAAGATTGGCTATAACCTCTGCACTCGGGGCTTATGAAAGTGAATAGTGTCAGACCCCATTCGACTATTCTTACTGTTTTGTTTCCCTTAACTGTTATATAAAAATCAATAAAATAAAATAAAAATAGCATTAGTGAACCTTTAAGTTATTCTGTTATTATTTTTTTAATAAAAAAGATATTACTTGGCATAAAACTGTGAAATTTAAAAGATAAAATCTTTTTAAGATTGCATATCTAAAATATAAAATCAAGTCATTTCAGAATTTCAGACTAATGAGCACTTATTAGGAAAGTTTGACACATATTTATTAGATACTTTATTAAATATATATATATATATATATATATATATATATATATATATATATTATGATAATGTTTCATTTATGGTTATATATATATATATATATATATATATATATATATATATATATATATATATATATAGATAGATAGATAGATACTTTATTAAATATATATATATATATATTTTCACATATTACAGCTTAATAGTTAAGTGATCCAAAATGGTTTCTAATAAGCTATTCTGGGGTATTTACTTCCAGTTCCTTGATAAAGTACTTTTTTTAAAGAAAAATATTTGTAGTTGAAAAAGGGGGGGGGGGGGAGGAGTCTGTATAAATATTTGTATCTGAATAATTTTTACAGTGCTGCTTTTTAAATTCATGTGTAATGTGTAATATTTTCAAAATTACTTTTATTTGTTTTATTAATGTAGATGTGTGTTTGCGAAGAAGGCTATCTCTTCCTTGGATCTCGATTAGGAAACTCTCTTCTTCTTAGGTACACGGAAAAAATAGATGTCAACGAACCTTCTGATAAAACTATAATGCAAAATGGAGAGAAACAAAATGAAGAGGTAAGGAGATTAATTTGAAAATGTATATTGTTTTGTTTCTCCATTATTTAGCATTCATGTTCTGTTTTATAATGATATAAATAGGTATATGCTATAAATGGATACTTGGTAGTTCAAATTGTAAAAATTTGATTTTATATTGTTTAAGCAATGTGGCAGACAGGGCTTAGTTTGTAACAAAAAAAGTACCGGAGCTCTAATATTCTGCAGTAATAATAACCACAATGCCCCGTCTCCTTTACCCGCATATTTATATTCTATACATTATTTACAAAATTTAAAGCAAAAGAAAAATTTTAATATACTTTTACTATATCTATATGCATTATATATACTATATGCATTTATATATAATAAAATCTAATAAATGAACAGAACAAAAACATTAAAATCAGGAGTTGGGGAATTTTCAGAAAATCCTACTTGCCAAGGATTTTTTTGTAGCAATTAACAAAACGCAGTACACAATGATGTTCTGGTGGGCTTCAGTGTGCAATATTTATAAGCTCCAGTGAATTTCGACTGATATTTAAATATTCAATAAAATAAAGAAGTACTGGAACTGCACTCTGTGAGCTTCGATGCAAATTAAGCACCCGTGTGGAGCTAAAAAGTTGATCAGTGAGAATATTTTACAAACATGAACAAAAAGCAGTGAGTAAACATAACATGACCACGAGTAAAAATGACAGATAAGATTGGGGCTAATTCTGGCATTGCTTGCCACCATTCGGAAACCATTAAGAAAGAAAACCATTGAGTCTACACTTGCAAACGCTAGTTATAAGTATGTTCGGTACTTTTCGGTTAACCGGGCACCACAAACACACATATATATATATATATATATATACACATATCTACATATACATATATATACACATATCTACATATACATATATATACATACACATATATGTACATATATGTATGTATATAAATATACACTATATTGCCAAAGGTGACCGGTCATTTGCGATTTTAGACGTTTTGTTAACTATCTAGAAAAATACCTGAGGAATTAACCTGAAACTGCAGGTATGTAAACAGTATAGTATAGGTTATATATTTCCACGAAGATTTTTTCACGAAACCCCATAGAGGACTGTCAACAAATTAAAAAAGAAAGAATATCTTTTGGATAACCCTGTAAAAACTAATGTAGCAAAAGCGTTCAAACTCGAGATTATTAATAAGTGGCTTATTGTAATATACTGTTGTAAAGGCTGTTCTATATGTGTGGGCGTTCTAAAGGAAACAGGCCGTTCTAATTACGAACACAAGTTTAATATGGTAACATAAAGTTGACATGACGAGGACAGATGACAAGCACAGGAACATAAATCAACATAAAAGATTATTCCTATTTTTCAAGATTCATGACCGGTAACATTTACGGCCATTTTCATAACCAATTCTGGTTTCTCATATCACAAACGACGTTCTTCGCCACTGACGTTCTCCGTTCTACTGCCACACTCTTTCGTTTCTCCAGAAGGGGGCGCTACTAGAGCAAGAAGAGGCATGCGCAATCCTCACACCTCCTCCCTTCGAGAATTTGACTTAGTCTTTTGAGACAAATCAATATCTGGTAAATATCTAAATAAACAAGTAAAACATATTAATACTAAAATTCAAACATTTAAAGAACATCAAAGAAAATAAACAAATAGAATACACTATAACACTAATACACTAATACTAATATTTTAAAGTTCTAGGATAAAGTTAAAGTTTTTAAAGTTAAAGTTCAGACTTGTAACACAGAAAAAAAAAGAATGTTCAAAGTTTTTAAGTCCAATGTGAGGCATGTAGCCTACTTAGAGAGTTATCATTCGCGTGGAGTTTCCCATGTCGGTACGTTATTTGGGCTTGAAAGCGCTGAAGTGCAAGGGCCCATCTTTGAAGGCGCGCACTTTGAGGTGCACAGTCCGTGAGAAATTTCAAAGGATTATGGTCGCTCACCACAGTTACCTGCGAACCATAAATATAGTGTTCGAACTTTTTCCGGGCGAAGATAACAGCATAAGCTTCCTTTTCGATGGTAGCATAACCCTCTTGGCATTTGAAGAGCTTTTTTCTTGTAAAAGCAATGGGGTGCTCTTGTTCATTTTCATCTTTTTGAGATAGAGAAGCGCCTATCGCATACGAAGAAGCATCTGCATGTATAATAAATGGTTTCTGAAAGTTCGGGGAATAACAGATGGGTGATTTACTGATCGCCTGATTCAACTCAAAAAAGTCTTTGTCACAATCCTCAGACCAGGTAACTTCATTAGGGCACGTTTCTTGGTAAGTTCAATCAATGGACGAGCTATGTCGGAGAATGAAGGAACATAGGATCGGTAGTAAGATAAAAGACCTAATATGCTTCTGACATCTTTCTTTGACTGGGGAACTTCTAAGTTTTGTATTGCTGATACTTTGTCGGGATCAGGTGCATGTATACCGGATCCTACCACATGATCTAGAAATTTTATTTTTCCTCGTTTTCGTCGTTTTTCTGTACTAAATGTATTGTTCATTCGGCAAAAGTCATCACGTGTATACTGTTTCTTCCGCACAGTTTCCTTTATTTTCACTTTATCATAATTTTTAGAAAGTTCAGTTTCATTTTTATTTTCGTCGATCATCACTTCCTTAGTCTCTGTAAACTCATCAATCTTTTCATATCTCTTCTGGCGTTTTTCTAACATCATGTTGTCAGGATGATTTAACTTAAGGAATACATCGGGTTCTTTGTTTGCTATTTCATGTGATTTCACACAATCATTGACTATAATGTACTCAGAATTTTCATCGTAAACAAAAGGTTGTTTCTCGCTGAACTCAATCGTGTTAGATTCGGAACTTCCATCAAGTGTTTTTGGCATTGTATTATTGAAAACAGAGTAAGATTCTTCTGTTGTCATGACATCAACTTTTGAATCCTTATTTTCAGAAATTATGCTTCGTCTTATATTTTCTTCCTTCATGTCTGCTGATGCAATCAAATATTTATCCGAAGCACTTGCATTCTTTTTAGCATAATTTGCGGTTTCGTATTCGGTTTCTTCATCAGGCGGTCTGCATAGTTTGAGGATTCGAAAATATAAGTTACATTATTAACTATGGGAGCATCCTTCATAATATTGTGTTCACTCTGTAAATAATTTTGGACTTTTAAATATTTTGAATTATGTAAAATTTCTTCTGCTTGCCTAATTTGGGGATCTTCTTCCTTATAATAAATTTCCGTTTCGGTTTGATCTCCACTCTCTATTACGAATAAATCGGCAACAGTACATATGTCATTTTCATTATTATTAGTTTCTTTCGTGATCGATTGCGTAATACTAGTACGCGGGTGAGGGTTATTTTTCGTCTCATCGAATAATTTATCCAAGTGATATAAGAAATTCTCATGAACGGAAAAGTTATTAAATTCATTTTTGTTAGCTGTCGAACACTGATTTAACGAAGGGTCGTTTTTCTGTTGCCATTTAAATTTTTCTGAATCGGTTATAAAAGTATCAGGGTCGTCGCCAGGTGTTTGGTCAATGTTCTCGTTTCCATTCGCATTTTCAACTGACACATGGTCTAAAACTGAAGCAGACAGATCTACAGTGTTGGTTTCTTTCGTATTGCCACTTATCGCGTCAACATTACGATTTAATGCCTTTTCAGTTTCATTATATTTATTCAAATCATTCAATTCATTATATGTATCAAGAGAAAGTAATAAATCATTAATTAAATTATCAACTACAGCACATGTTATCATAATATTAGGATATATCTTGGGGTTTAATTTATCAACTGCAATACTCAATGGAATATTTATTAAAGGAGCTTTCAATTGGTGTCCGAATGCAGATTGCAATATTATGGTACCACAAGAATTTTTAAAGTATTCGGGTACACAATTAGCCTTTATTTTAGAAATTTGAGTTCCACTATCTACTACGCCATGTAATATTTTATTACCACATTCTATATATACTGTCGGTAATGTTTCAATTAATTTTGTTTCTTTTTGCGGTGTTTTCAAATCAAATAACTCATCTGACCTTATTCTAGCAGTGAGTGCTTTTTCATTTGCATTCGAATTATCTTCCCTATCAAATTTATTGGCATTGCCAAATAAATAACTACATATTGTAACATTATGGTATCTGCCGCAATTCGTGCATTTTTTATCTTTTATGGTACAATCTTTAGCGACGTGTTTACCTCTCTTCAAGCATAAAAAACAACGCCCTTCAGCTCTTAATTTAGTCATTTTCTGCTCAACGGATAATTTATTACATTCCTCAGTCGAATGACTATTACAAGAACAAAATATACAAAAGGTTTCAGAGGTGGCTTTAATATGAGATACTTCAGAATTAATTCTGCCACTAGCGAACATTTGTCTACGAAATGCAGGGGAATCATTATTATATGACTGTTTTGACCTTGGGTTATCTAAATTACCAGTTAAATAATTTTGTTTTTCTCTCGACTCTATTTCGGTACGAATAAATAATAACAAATCATCAATACTTGATTGTGTGTCACTTGAATTTTTTATACATTGCTTATTATATTCTAAGGAAAGATTATTTGGCAGGGATTTAAGAATTATAGGTGTCAACAGGTTATCAAATCCATTTGATTCAATATCCAAAGACCTGAGACTTCTTATTTGGGATTGAATAGTATCAAATAATTTTCGCAGAGCGATTACATCATTTGTTTTCAATACGGGTTTCAAAGATAATAATGTATTTATGTGTGTCGTCACAATGAGATCCTTCCGACCAAATTGTTGTTTCAGAATTTGGATCGCTTCCAAATAATTTTTATCCGATAACGCAAACCCGGAAATAGAATTATATGCACTACCACCTAAATAACTTTGTAAATAGCTCATTTTTTCAATATTTGACAGTGAATCATTATCATGGACTGCTATTTTGAATGAATTCCAAAAGTTTTGAAATTTACTTATTTCGCCGTAAAATTTCTCAATCTTTAATGTAGGGAGTTTAACAGATTGCGCAACTACTTCTGCGTGCTTATTATCGATGTGAGATACGGGGGAAATTTGACTTTTGCTATTATTTTTCAATTTCTTATTTAATTCTAAATCTCCATAAAGTTATTTTTTCATGATATTCGATGGAGGCCTTCGCGTCTTTTTCGATTTCATCCTCATCATTAATTAGCGCTAAAATTTGTTCATCTTCTCATTTAAGATCAATACCTTTTTGTTCTAGCTGAGCTAAATTCTCTTCTATTTCCTCATAATTCGGTGATTCCAAAACCCATGCATCTTCGATCTTTTTAACAATAGAGGTAATAGATGCTTTTATTACCCCCCTAGTTTTTTTAAGCTTAGTTAACTGATCAGTCATGCTTAAACAATAAAAAAAATGTACCTTACCTCTGATTAAGGTTATTCAAAATATTTCACTATAATATTTCACTATAATGTTTCACTATAATATTTCACTCCGTAATCCAGTAATACAGCCTGTTTTTCATCCATTAATTCTGACACCAGTGTGATGTCTCTTCTATATGTATGGGCGTTCTAAAGGAAACAGGCCGTTCTAATTACGAACACAAGTTTAATATGGTAACATAAAGTTGACATGACGAGGACAGATGACAAGCACAGGAACATAAATCAACATAAAAGATTATTTCTATTTTTCAAGATTCATGAACGGTAACATTTACGGCCATTTTCATAACCAATTCTGGTTTCTCATATCACAAACGACGTTCCTCGCCGCTGGCGTTCTGCGTTCTACTGCCGCACTCTTTCGTTTCTCCAGAAGGGGGCGCTACTAGAGCAAGAAGAGGCATGCGCAATCCTCACAACTGTGTTCATTTTTATGAGGATAGCATGTATACTCGTAGAGAAATTAAGGTTTTTATAAAAACAGTCCTAAATTTCGCCTAGTTTTTTGCTTATAATTTACAGAGTTCTTAATATAAAAAAAGTTCTTTTCAGAAAATATGACAAATAACATTGTACATAATACTCTCAATCAAAATTAAAAAAATAATAATAATTGGATGAAAAATGAGCAGGTTTACTAAAAAATGTTTCACTGCGCATGCGCGAATGCAATCAAAATATAATATGCATAATGTATTAGCTAAGTATATAGAGCAACTTTTGTGAAAGTCCCAAAATCATAGCTTGAAAATTCTGAAAATTATCGTCGATAGAATAAGCTCGAAATCCGTTGTTCGCAAAAAGATGAGAGGATGTATCAAATATCTGTTGATTAGTGCCAAGATAGCGCACACAATATTGCACGTACTACTATATTTGGATACAACCCCTCATATTTTTGCTTCCTTTTGGGAACAACAGATTTCGAGCTTATTCTATCAAGGATAATTTTCTGAATTTTCAAGCTATGATTTTGAGACTTTCACAAAAGTTGCTCTATGTACTTAGCTAATACATTATGCATATTATATTTTGATTGCATTCGCGCATGCACAGTGAAACAATTTTTAGTAAACCTGCTCATTTTTCATCCAATTTTTATTATTTTTTAATTTTGATGGCAGAGTATTGTGTACAATGTTGTTTGTCATATTTTCTGAAAAAAACTTTTTTTTATATTAAGAACTCTGCAAATTATAAGCAAAAAACTAGGCGAAATTTGGGACTGTTTTTATAAAAACCTTAATTTCTCTACAAGTATACATGCTGGCATCATAAAAATGAACACAGTATATTACAATAAGCCACTTATTAATAATCTTGAGTTTAAACGCCTTTGCTACATTAGTTTTTACAGGGTTATCCAAAAGATACTCGTTCTTTTTCAATTTGTTGACAGTCCACTATGCGGTTTCGTGAAAAAATCTTCACGGAAATATATAACCTATACTATACTGTTTACACACCTGCAGTTTCAGGTTAATTCCTCATGTATTTTTCTAGATAGTTAACAAAATGTCTAAAATCGCAAGTGACCGGTCACCTTTGGCAATATAGTGTATGTATTTACATATGTATTTATATATGTACATAAATCACTGGCGCCCGGCTAACCGAAAAGTACCGTATGCTCCTACGTGTATGACACGCTGTGTCACATATGTAAGCACTTTGGTAGGAAAGTACTCAAAGGCTTGGAAGTGGGAGGGAAACAAAACGATAATTTAGGCTTCGTTTTTTCAAAAGGATTGTTCTGCTGGGCTCTGGAGTGCAGTATTTATGAGCTCCGGTGGATTCTGAGCAATATTTAAATATTCACTAAACTCAAAGAAGTACCGGAGCTGAGCTCCGGTGCAAATTAAGCACTGGTGGCAGATCTAGTGTACCTGTTAATTTTTTTAATGGGTGCTGCACCTTACCCACTTTTTTAATGCTGTCAAGAAAGTAGCATGAAAAGCACTTTTGAAAAAGTATATAAAAATTGTTTTGCAAACAGTAAGTCTCAAAATTAAAAAGGCATTCTGGAGAATCTACTCTCGTAATTTAGCATTGGGATGCAATGTGTCTCTAAATCTGCACTACTTATATTTTCAATTGGACTTTTCCGGGATAATATTGAGCTTTTTCTGATGAACGAGAATTTCTGAGAAATGTTCCACAAAGATGTAGCTGAAATGGAAAAGAGATACAATGGCAAATGAAAAGAAAATATGTTAGCAGAACATACTGGAAACTTATATGGGACACACACACACACACAAAAAAAAAAATAAATAAATAAAAAAAAAAATAATAAAAGATAAAAATGTCAATGAAATCACTTTTTCCTGTTTGACTTTATTCATTTCTTAACTAACTAAAGTAATGAAAATAAATCATATTTCAGGTTTTTATTTTTTTGTAGCATGGTTGATGAATGTATTAATTTTTCACTCGACACTGTAAATTTAAAACTGTCTTTTTCAAAAAATGGATTCGATTTACAAACGAGCAAATTCATACAGCTCAAGTTCTTTTTTTTTCTTTTGCATGGAGGAAAAATATATTTATTTATTTTGCCGACCAGTGTAATTTGTAACATTTTTAGAGTTTTCTTTTTTTTTTAAGTATAACAATTGAATGTAATGACTATTAAAACGGCAAACTAATTAATTTTAGCCACTTGATCTTATACATTGGTACATGTTATATGACTATAATTTAATAATATGAAAAATAATAAAAAGCATAATTTCTTAAATGACAAAGAGTACATTTATTTATTTTGATATGCTTACTCAGCAAATTATTTTTCTTCTCCTTGTTTTGACAAAATAAACACTTCTTAATGGCTTTATACCTAGGAAACAGCATGGTAGAATCTAAAATTGATGGAGTGCTTCACCATGTTAAATATACTTAGAATAATGACTGCAAATAAGTAATATGACAATGATTTTGTTGTCAAAGCTAGATTATTTCAATTTGGTGTATTTAAATACCCGAAAGACACCAAGAATTTTTTCAACAAAGCTAAAAAAAAAATTTTATGTCATTGTAATATGCAAGTTTAGTACATAAGTTTTAAATTTCAAGCATGAAAGAGTTCCTCCCAAAGGAGGAAATCCACCTTTTTAAAACAATTTTGGATATTCTCTAGATTGATGCAAAAAAGCAAAGAAAATGTATTTAGTACATATTAGGAGGGGGTTGGGGATCTGAGAAATTTAAGTCTCAAACATTTTATCCACTCAAACCTTTAGAGTGTATTTCTATTCTTTCTTGAAAGATCAGCTTGTATTATGAACATTTGAAAATAATATGAATGAAGTTGTTTAAAATGTCTGACTTGAAATACAGTTTGCATAATGTTCATTTTAGGAACATAATATTTTGGCCATCCATATCTAAATACTTTTGGATAGTTTCAATGTAGTAGTGAAGATGTATTGCTGGCACAAAGACAAAATTGACATGGAAGGCCTTAACATATAGTTTGTAAACCTTTTATTTTTCCTAAACATGCAGAGAAAGTCTAAAACCAATCAATTCAGGTGTAGTAGGTGTAATTATGAAATATTCAGAATAAGATTTGGCATGAAAGATTTATTACCTTACTTTACATAAATTCATCAACTATATTTAGACTTGACTGTCAAACTGTCTTCCATTGTCTTTTGATTCAATGTTCTTCATTCATTGTTAGTTTAAATTTGATTTAAATTTTTTAGTATTTAATCTTGCATTATATTTCTTTTTCGTTTCTTTTTTTTTTTTTTTTAATATACAATAAATTGTAATTAAATTATAAGAATTTATCACTATAGTATAGCATGAAAAAATTTCCACCTTTTTTTTCTTTGAATCACTTTCATGCCTGAAATTTATATTTTAGTTTTATCATGGTCTGTTGCCTGCTCATTCTTATTCTAAATCGAGAAAAAATGCTTGATTTTCGCAAAATTTGAATATCTTTCTCAAATTGACCACAATATTTTCCTTCATAAAAATTGTCAACATGATTTCTTCCTCTCTTGCCTTTTTACAGACCCCTTCCCCTCTCAAAAAATAAATTAGTTAATTAAATAGTTAGAATATCATCTTTGAGCAGCTGTTGTCATAAAAAATATATAATTTTGTTTTAACTATAAAGCTTCAATAATGAAATCATTTATATATTATTTTGTGTACTTTGTGAAGGCTGTTTTGTTATATCTATTTTACTAAATTATGACTTTATGGATGGGAGTGATGTTATTTCCAACAAAATATTTATTATCTGGAAAATTTTAGCAGTAACAGAGCATTATCAGGGAATTTTGATGTTAAGTGTTTGTGACCACATGGAATAATCACTGTACATATCAGAATGGTGTTGTGATGAAAGGAATTACACATGAAAATTTCATTATTTTAATGCTGACCTGGAAATATCAGGGAATTTTAAAATAAGATATTTGTGACTAAACTGCAATAGCATTCACATTTATAAACAAATTTGGATGTGACTGAGCAATACAACACATTTATAGCTTGAATGAGTTAAATAAATTAATTTTGGTGAAATTTTAAATGTATTTTAAGCTAAAATCTTAAGAACTTAAGACTGTTCTCAAATCTAAAGAGATTACTTTCAGACACTTTTCTGCATTCATTTTTAATTGTAAATGCATGAAATTGGCAGATGCTCTTATTCAGACACCATGTACTCAAAAAATTTTCCATTTTTTGGTAAAAGTTCAGGATTTTGATCCAAATTTCCAAATGAAACAGCACTTGGGAAAAAAATTGCTGTTATGAGGTGACAATTGCTTATAACTAAAGATATAATACATTTATCAAAAAATGAAAATCTGTTTGATTACAAATCACTTCAATAGTCATGTCAATCTCATGATATGTTTTTACATTAAAAAATTGAATCCATAAATATGTCAGAAAGTTTCCTGTTGTTGAGCAGAAACAAGTAATTTTTTGAGAACAAACACCCTTAAATGTGCATAATTAAGTTTTATAATTTTTACTGTATTTTTTTCAATTAGTTGATGGGATGATTTATAATACATCAGAAAATAAATTGTTTGTTGTTTGTAAGTTTTTCTTTTTCTACTTCTCTAGGGTGATGAACCAGCATCTAAAAAAGCTCGATGTGACAATATGGATGAGTGGATGGGTAAGAAATTTGTAATCCTTAATATTTAAAACATGTTCTTTTACATTTGTTATATTTTGCATTTATAAAAGCCTTTCTGTAATTTTTATTAATATTCAGAATATGTATTGTACTTAAAAAAATTGACAACTTTTATGTTTATTTAAATTCTCTCTTAATTTTGAATGAGCTATAGTTTTTTTTCAAAGTATAAAAGTGGCTATATTTTTTAGTCAATGGTAAGATGATTTGTACGTTTACATTAATCACTCATTTCAGATGCAAAAAAAATATATATATTTGGAAATTTAAAGAAAAGAAGAAAATTGTATGTCATATGCCAGCAAAAATAACTATTTGAAATTAGTGTACATAAATCGAAAATATATTATATGATATGACTAAACTTGAATCTGATGGATATCACCATTTTTATTATGTTTGATTCCATCGATGTATATCTAACAATTACTATTCATTTTGTTTAGTGATTTATGAATTGTTCCTTTTTTTTCATCAAAATATTTGAAATTGTAAGGAAATATTTTTCAATTAAATAAAAAGATGAAAAAACAATACATCTTTTAGTCACCTTATATAATTCATGAAACCTTATACATATATGGTGTTATATAAAAACATACATTTAGATTTCAGATCTTCATTGAATGTCAGTTTAATAAGATGTTTTGCGAGATAATTCAGTCTCTTCTGTTGAAGAAAAGAGATTTAAGATCTAATATAGTACTTAAAGTGTAAAGATGTCTTAGAAACAAGATGTAGAATCTTTGTGAGATCCTGAAATGTTTGTAGCATGAAAGGAGATCCTTATTGCTCTGATCATTGGTTGTTAATTTTATATATTGTAAAAGTTCAGTCTGCTCATATTCTACATTTTGAACTTGGCAACAAAATTAGATTTTTTCCTTCTTTTAAATCAGATTTAAATTATCTCCTTGGAACTGTAACTTAATTTCACTGAATTGTTTGAATAAATCTGTGTTTAGTTTGAAGTTAACCAAATTTATTCTTAATGCTGGATCTGTTGAAAAAAATGCCAACAGAAAATCAAACAGTGAGTAAAATCTTTTTTAGTCAAGAATTTTTGCATAGCAAACAAATGTCAAGTATAGTAGCAAATTATTCTAGATTTATTATTTTCTTTGCACATGTTTATGAATCTCCCATTATTGAGTGGTTTCATCTCATTTTATTGACTGCAGCAATGATGACTTTGGTGAAGAATCTAATAAAAGTTGTCTTACCATTAACTGCTGTCAATCGCACAGTGTACAGAAATAATGTTTGGACAACCTTTTTCAGAAACAATATGAATGCTTGATTACATACAAAGTATGTAATCAAGGTATATGTAATCAATCTTAATATTGTGTGTGCTCTATCTGTTGCTACAGACTCTATATTTTTTAAGAGTATAGACTATTGCATGGTATATAGGAATTTCCATGTTATTACACATTTTCATCATTTAAATGCTATGGTTATATCTCAGATGAATGAAACTAGTGCTGCAGTTCACAGCCATGTCCAACAAATAAGAGTGAATTATGTCAGCCAGCTTATTTATGAAAATGTCTTCATAGCATAAAAAATGGACCCTTCTTTCATACAGCTCTTCATTGTTCTATCCCCCCCCCCAAAAAAAAAAGTTTTTGGAATTTTTTTTTTAAACAAATATTTCAATTTTTTGCAATGTACATTCACCATTTGTACTGAAAAAATGCACATTTTCATAGTGATGCTTTTTGAATGTGTTTGTGCCATTTAATCTGTGTTTTTACAGTTATCTATTGAACAGTGTTGTTGCTTAAAGACATTGGTATTGAGAAGTAGGGCATAATATATGATATTTAATCTTTTAATATTCATTTTTATTATAAAATAGTATGGGGTAATAAAATATGCCTATTTTCCAAAGTCAGATAAAGTCGCTTCCAAAAGTGCTTTTAATTTTTGATTGACTCACAAAGTGACTTTATTCACCTACTGGGGAGTGATATTTCTCGTGTTGGAAATCACTGGGCTATATAATCCGTAATGGAATTAAATTACTATTACTGTTTTTATTATTTATTTATTTATAAAGTCAGTGTGCATGAAATGCAGTTTTGACAACTCATAGTAAATTCCATCTGTATTATTATATCATACTATTAAGTTTTATTAAAGCTTAAATGAAAACATTCTTTACAGCCTCTGATGTTGCATTAATTGAAGATCCTGAAGAATTAGAAGTATATGGGACATCAGCGCAAGCTACCAAACAAGTCACATCTTATTCATTTGAGGTAATTAATATAGAAATGTTGTATAACTTTTCTCATTTCTTGGCTTAACTTATTTAACACATATTTTTTATGTTTTTGAGAAATATTTATTGCACTCTGGCAACTTTGTATTTTGTTGTATTAATCTATTTGGGTACAGTGGTTATTAGCATCTAAGCTTATGATTTTATACATGGTTGTTACCAAAATGTCGTACACTGAAAATAGTTTCTAAAATATTTATTATACAAAATATTCCAATATATGTTGGTATTAAAATATCCATGATTAACCTGCCTTCAGAATTTGTCTAAGAAACCCTAATTTCTTAGCATATGATCTCTTGTAAATGATCTTTCATATTTGGAACTACCTTATAACACAGTTCTTCTGTCAGCTTCAAAAACATTTTTTTTTTTTTAAATAAAACACCAAAATAATTTCAATTGAGAGCCATTTTTAGTTACATATCTAATGATTACATGTAGCAGTTCATTATGGCCAGGGATGTAGTGTAGGATATACTGTGGTATAACTCCCCACTGACAGAAAAATTGTTCCTCCACTTTTTTTTTCACCTTCTTTTATGCTTTAATGAGACAGTTTGTTACAAAATTAAAAATTTATGAATTTTAAGCTAAATTTTTATTTGATTTTTCAATGTGTTGCAATTTATTCATCACCCTTTTATTTGAAACCAGAAAATAGCAAAATTGAAAAACTCATTTAAAAGTATAATGAAGAGAAGGAATTTTTAGAAAAAAATCTAGTTGAAAAAAAAAAATCCTTATTTTCATAAGAGTGACAGAATGCTAGATCAGATGTAGTCCAGATGGTTGAATTGGTAAAGCACTTGGTGCGCTATACCAAGGGATCCGGGATCGAACCCCAGTCTGGACTTTTTCCACTCTGTTGGTTGTTCGCTGTTAAGTAAAGTGATAATTAACATCCTTTGCATTACATTAAAATATATTATCATTTGTCACATAACTATAATACCCAATTTTTAAGGAATTTTTTTAAAGTTTGTTTCCCTTTTAACCACCTTTAGGGGTGGAGTTCTTGAAAATTCCTTCTTAGTGTGCCTCTACATTCCAAGAAGTATTTTTTCCCCAATTTTCGTGTTATTATGGCATGGTCATAATTGTATGGTATACAGGCATTTCAGTGTTATCACACACTTTCATCATGTAAATGCTATGTTTATATCTCGGATGAAAGAAACTAGCACTGCAGTTTGCATCCATATCCAACAAATAAGAGTGAGTTATGTTCGCTAGGTATCATCCGAGTAGCAGGAAGAGCATTGGCACAGCAAGCCAAGGTACCCAGGAATCGTCCAGGTAGCTCAGTAAGAAGAGCATTGGCATGGCAAGCCAAGGTACCCAGGTTTGAATCCTGGCTTGGACATATTTTGCTCTGTTGGAATAAACCTCAACTATGCTACTCCAACATTGAAAGTAGTTTAAATTTGTTCAATCTGTTAAATATTAGTTTCAGATGCATTGCTGTGCGTAATAGGTTAACACACATTAAAAAACAAAAAAAGATTGGTTGTGGGAAATGTAAATTAGTAGTGGCTTACTGTTCTTGTAATGTATGTTTCAATATAAGGTTCATGTATTATTATTGAGTTTTTACCTAATTTTAAAATTGAGATGTACATAAATTTTGTTGAAATCGAATCAAATGTACTCTTTTAAATAGTCGTAACACCAATCTTGCTTAAAAATATGCACCTTTTAAAAAACTAGTTTGGAATTTTAAATCATCTGATTTAAATATTTTTAAGAAATATGGAGATACTGTGTCATCAACAAATACAGTTGAAGCACTTTATAACGAAATGCTCATAACCATTTAGTTGGTCTACATGTTAAAGAATACTGAATTTAAAACGATATAACAAAATATTTATAACGAAAAGCATGATATAAT
Source organism: Maratus michaelseni (assembly GCA_963931845.1). Lineage (NCBI taxonomy): Eukaryota > Metazoa > Arthropoda > Arachnida > Araneae > Salticidae > Maratus > Maratus michaelseni. Next base: position 61,057,155 of record OZ007595.1, read on the forward strand.
GAAAAGAATTCGAGTATGAAAAGTGAAAAAAAAAAAAAAAAAAAAGATATAGCGAATTTTTCACTTTTTTTTTTTTACTTAACACGAGAAAAAGAATTTTATTTCTTAAATACCAACTTTTTTTGATGATATAACTTTCAATCTTATTCTCTGCGGCCAATCACATATTTTCAATACTTCTAAGAGAGATTTTGGTAAAGGGGGACAGTGCTTTAAGACAGACAGTGGGGCAACGGCTTAGCTGGATTATGTGCCTTTTTTATTCGATGATTGACTTCATTGACATTTTCTATTCCTGTAAATTTATCGCATGTTAATTTTTAAAACTCTTTGTACACTGGCTATTTCTAGCAAAAGAAAATGTTTGAGTTTAAAAGGGAAAGTCGAAATTATAAAATGTGTCAAGAATAATGTTAAAAAAAAAAGCAATGAAGCGAAAAATTTGTGTGATTCCAATCTCAGTACAATATTGAAAGATCAAGAAAAAATTCTTAAAATATTGGAAAAGGATGCAGTTTCCTTATCGTTTAATTAAACATATACGCATAGTGAAATACGCAGATGTGAAGGAAGTATTATTTTCATGGTTTAAAGATGCAATTTAAAAATCATCCCTACTAGAATTATTTTACAAGAAAAAGTATATGTGTTTGCTGAAAACCTTGTATATAAAGACTTTCATGTAAGTGATGATTGGTTGAGTAATATTAAAAATATATATAAATGAAATTGTGTGTAAAACATGTGGAGAAACAGCCTCTGTTTCAGAAAAGACAATTGAGTAATGAAAAAACAAAAACTCAAAAATATTTGAGGATTACGATCGAAAAGATATATTTAACATGGATGAAACTGGATTGTTTTTCCGTTTCATGCCTTATAAAATTTTAACTTTGAAAAATGAAACTTGTCTTGTCACAGTGGGAAAAGGAGCAAAGATCGACTTTTATTAGAATTATGCTGCAATGCTGACAGCTCTGTAAGGCAAAAAACTCTTCTAATTGGAAAAGTAATGAATCCATGATGTATCCCAGAAAAAGTAATGAAAACTTTGCCTGTAATGTACAGGTATAATTGCAAAGCTTGGATGACGAAATGTCTTTTTGAAGGATGAATTTTAGATTTTGACAAAGGGATGAAAAGCCAAAAGAAAAGTTCTGTTTCTTTTAGAGAATATCTCTTGGCATGCGAGTTCTGTTCGTCTTAAATGTATCAACTACAAAAATTAAAATAAAAAAATTGTGATATGAATTGTAAGTATATATTCGTAAAAATATAATTATCTTGAAATTCCTTTTTAAATCAGCGATTTTCTTCTTTTTACTGTTTAAAGTAAAAGTTATCCTTCCTATAAAGGCTTAATATGAATGCGTACTTAATTACTAATACATAAGCCTAGCTTTTTTTAATTAAACAAAAGTGACTTTAAGAGATATCTTTATGTAATAAACTGTATTTTATATGATTGGCTCCATTATCCGGACTTCTGCATACTCAGGTTAAGTTCAGACTAGATTAGCCGGATAATTGGAGTTCTTACTGTATAACGAAATAATTCATTATAACGTTTTAGTGAACCAATTCGTTATAACGTTTTAACGAAAGCATGTTATAACGAGCAAATCTTCGAAGCACTTTCGATTTCGTTATAAGGTGCTTTGACTGTATCTCCTACAGAATTAACCATAAATCTATTGAATTATCAAATTCATGATTATCAAATGTGCCTTAATTGAAATAACTGTACAATAACATCAAATCATCAATAATAATGTAATTAGATAATATAGACTATATACTATATTTATTTTTCAAAAATAAGATAAAAAGTTGAGGATGGATCAGATAAGGTTATTGTTAAGTGATTGTTTGTCAATTTGATTTAGCATTTAATTTCTAATAGAGATATTGATAATTTAAAAAGAAAGTTTAGACACCATTTGCTGATATTTGATTAAAAAAATATTTTCTAAAACATTAAAATATTATATGCATTTTAATTGCAGAATTCTTCTCTTGTTTATAGGTTTGTGACAGCTTATTAAATATTGGTCCTTGTGGGAAGATGTGTATGGGAGAGAATGCATTTCTCTCTGAAGAATTTTCAACCAATCCAGAACCTGATCTGGAGTTAGTAACTACATCTGGTTATGGAAAAAATGGAGCTTTATCAGTAATACAGGTATAAAATTACAATCATTGCTATTTTTGTTTATTTTTCTCTTTGCAAAATGCCATCTCTATGTTATCTTTATCTTTCTGTTAGCTATGTAAATACAGCATGTTTTATGTTCTTAAAATAATCCGGTATCAAGTGATATTACAATGTTATACTGTAATGTTTATTCTATAATCTAAAAAAAATGACTAATTAAAAACTTAACAAAATTGTATGCATTTTTTTTTCTTTAAGTTAAGCATCTAAGCAACAATCTAATCCAAAATATTAATTGAATTACTCTATCGAGTTAGAATGCTACTTAGCAGTAATTAACAGTCATCTAATTTAAGAACTTCATTCAGCTGTAGCACTAATTATTAAATGCTTATGCTTTTATTTGTTTACTTATAATTTTAGTGATGATTTGCAAATATGTTGTCTTTTTCTTTTTATAAATCAAATAATAGCAGGTCCTTTTTAGTTTTTCGTTCATCTCACGAAACCCTATTACTCCCGCTCCGTTTTCTATCCGTCACAGAGCCATTCTCAGAAACTATGTAACTTACAGAGTTGAAACTTTGTATATATCTAGCTGAATACCAACTGTGAAGCTCAAAATATTAAAATTTGAAAAATTTCTATTATTTTAATAAATAGAGATAAAAAACCAAAATTCTAACAGCCTTTTCCTGTTAAATTTAAACATTTTTCGTTATAGCAGATGCCAAAAATTAAAAATCCACGATGAAATTCTTTCTACAATAATTAATTTTCTATCAGACGATTTCCACATGAAAAATTAAATAAAAAGTTTCACCAATTGAAAAAAAGATAAATATGAAATAAAATTGATTGACGTCATAGTGGTAATAAAACGGAAAATTTCTAAAATTTCTCAATAATACAAGGAGTATGAGTATGTGTATGTACACAAAGCAGATTAATATCACGTCATTAAAGAAATAAAAAGAAACTCTGACGTCATATTGGAAGTTCAACGAATTTTTCAAATGTTTGAGAATAATACAAAGCGAGTATCAATATGAGTAATAGAGAATAGTAAATATATGAGTTTGAGAAACATATTGAATCGTGATAAAAATCCGATTATGGAATATTTGCATATTTTAACATTTTGAAGGTGTGCAACATGTTTAATTTTGAAATTATTTTTTTAAATATCGCATTTAGTCCGCATGACAGTTATTATTATGACAGAATATAATAGCGGGCTTCACCCGTTATCGGGCTGGTTTAGATATTCGAAAAAATGAAAAATTAGACCAATAAATGTTTACTTTATAAAAAACATGACTTTTTTTTTTGTTGCTAAATGAAATTTATTTGGATTTATTAAAGGAAGGATAAAGTGTTTTGAAAGGAATATTATACGAAACCCTTTGAGCGATCTTCGATCAAACTTACTCACTTGTTTTGTTTTTTTTAACTTATTTGAAAGCCCCAATTTATAAAATTGTAGATTATTGTCACAAACTTATCTTTTTACCCTGATGTATGTTTTGATTATTTGTAGTCTCTCAATTATGTGATGAAATACATATATTTCTTTATTGTTTAGAGATGCATTCGACCTCAAGTTGTAACAACTTTTGAACTTCCTGGGTGTGCAGATATGTGGACTGTGGTTGGACCACCACCTTCTGAAGCTGAGGTTGTATCCTTAATTTTTAAAAAATGCCTTACATTTTGTGTGTTATTATGGGAAAACATAATCTATGTAGCACAGTTCTAATCTGAGAAATTAATAGTTCTTATTTGAGAAATTTATAAAAAAAAGTCATTTTAAGTACATATATATATATTTTTAAACATCAGAGATTTGATAAAAATTATTTGTTAAAATTAAATATCTCTGGCAAATATTATACCCCACCCCCCTGCTAAAATTATGTGTGAAATTTTCATTTAGCTGTATGATAAGTATTCTTTTTAAACCTCTATCGAAAAGTAGGATTCTAACAGTTATCATGTGTGGCTACTAGAAACATTGATAAACATTTAATGTGAAATAACCACCATAAAAAAAGAAAGCTAGTTTTATTATATTTTTATGTATTTTGTTATTTCATATTAGATATTCATAATAATATCATCTCTTGAGAATGTTGTTAATAATTTAGATTACTTGCAATCAGAGGTGCATTCTAAAATTTTTCCCGAACCAGAACAGAACATTTATTTTTGTTTTATAGCAGACTGCAAGAATTTGAAACACAGCTTATGCGGGCTGGCTGCATGGCAATGTTATGAAAAATGCACTTTCACTTTCAGTTCTATGCTTACATTGATAAGAAGCAAAATTCATCTTTTTCATGTCAGATGTTTAACTTAGAGACTTGCATTTTGCCTTATTTTTCCTACAGATATACAGGGCACACAGGAAAGTCTCTATCCTGAAATAACTTTTGAACAGATAAAACTAGAATTATGGAACATGCGTCTATCTATAGTAAAACGACTATGCACTATCACATGATAGTAACTTCATCGCATTTAGTGATGAAATTTTGAAGTGATCAACTCTCTTGAAAGTTGTGAGAGATAGTGAAAAAAAAAATCAATTACAAAAATATAGATCATCCTTGATTTAGTAAGAAATGATGTCTTATATGTAAAAAAAAAATTATGATAAACTCTAAAATGTTAATTGTGCAATAAACAATCACCAACTTAAATATGTTATTAATCATTTGCAGAAGTGTAAGGCAAATGCATATTTTCTAATAAAACACATGTAAGAAAAGTACAATTTATTTTAATAAGAAAGTCAAGTTAACATTCAACTCGGATGCATACACATACATTTCTGCACATGGAGGATATTTTGAACATACTTAAATTGATCTCCCTATTAAAATTAATTTTACCTTGCTTATATGTGTTAGTTAGTTTTATTAGTAAATATGCATCTGCCTTATAATATCACACTTCTATAATCGATTAGTAATGTTTTAAACTGGTGATTGGTTTTAAAAAAATTAACATTTCAGGGCTTGTAACAAAATTATTTTTAAATGTAAGATGCCATTTAATGTTAAATCAAAGGTGCTCTATACTTTTTTATTGACTTTATTTTGCTATCTTTCATAGTTCTCGAGATAGGGCCAAATTTCACCACAAGGACACTACAGTTATTCTCATATGATAGCGTATAATTGTTTTACTATAGATTGACACTTGTTTCATAATTCTGGTTTTATCTGTTCAAGTGTTATTTCAGGATAAAGGGACCTTTTTTATGCACCCTCTATCTAAAAGTAAGAAACCCTTTTCGTATGATCTAATTGTGATAAATCAGGTTATCATTTTTATTGGCTTATACTTTGATAGTAGCATATGCATAAAACTAAAAAGTGGGGATAAAATAAAACCAAGCAATTTTAATATCCACAAAAAGATTTAATAATTCAAAAATTTACTCTAAACTTGATATTTATTATGCAATTACTACAAAACTAATTAACAGACTCAAAAATACAGTGGAAAATAACATAACATGAGAATAAATAAATCCCAACATCCTGATTGATGGAACATGGAAGACTAGATTATTCAATAATGATCAGCTATCTATACAAACAAGGTTTTGCCATCTATTGGCGTATAATGAATTTATCAGTTAATGTATTTTTACATTCCCACTTTAGTTTTAAATTATGCAGATTGATTTATTACAGATGGAAATAAACAAAAATTAATGTTCAAATATAAAGTCCATCAAAAGTTCAAAAAATGTAGAAATTAAAACTTTAAGCCCATTGCCTGGACTTGTTTCTCATGTTTTGTTTGATTGACAGTTTTTGTTAGGTAATCTACAAGCATATTTAAAGTCAGTACACTCTTCACAGTAATTTGTCCAGTCTTTACAGTTTCTCACACAAAATGATGCTGAATATTGATATGCTTGCTCCTGGCATGGTTCATGTTATTTTTAGAAAGGTTGATTGCATCATTGTTATCACAGTACACTTGAATACTTTTTATGTGTGATAGTCCAAGGTCTGCAACAACTTTGTTTAGCCAAATGGTTTCTTTAGACACAGCAGACAGAGCCATATGTTCCCTTTCTGTTGTACTTGTTGCAACCGTAGGTTTTCACTTTCTCCACCATGACATTGCTCCACCGCCTATCATAAATACGTATACGGTAGTTGATCTTCAATCTACAACGTCACCACCATAGTTAGAGTCAGAGTAACCAACGATTTCATCAACATGACATCTGGAGTAGATCAGTGTTGTCTCTATTGTTCCTCTAAGGCAGCAGTTCCCAACCTGGGGTACGTGGCGGGCCTGCTGGGGGTACGTGAAAATATAATATCAGTAATGGCAGAAATCACAAAAATGGTTTAACTGAAAACACATAAAAAAGTTTATAGTTTTGGATTACAAAGTTAGTCTCAGGTGTAACTCCCAATATGTCACACTCAAAATGAGCGTAAAAGCCCACTAGACTTAATAATCCATTGATTATTCCATGTCTTTAGCTCTGCCCACTGCTAATCATATTGTATGAATACTTATATATTTTCCCAATCTTTGCGAAAACTACCATTGACCATTATACAATGTTCTTTTTCCCCGCCTTATTTTTATTCCCGTTTTTAATAATAATTATATAACGGCTAAATTACGCCAGAGTTTCTGGTTTTAATGTTTTATTTTAAAACGTGTTGAAAAGCAGGCCCTTATTTTCGTTTTGGAATAGGCGGAGTTATATCATTAACACATACTAATCGGAAAGCTTCCTTCTTTTTAATGAGTATTTAATTTGAAGTGTTTATTTATTATTCGAATGATTTGGTTTTATATTTAAAGTGGATAACTGGTTGAAATCTGAAAGTCTTAAGATTACTGCAACTGCGATTGAAATTCAACCTGATGATTCGGGAACTACGACACTACGAGTTCTTCGAAACAATCTGATTATTTTGATATACAAGAGCATCTGAGTGCAGCTGTAAATAGGCATGTTCTCATAACTGATAAATACTGAATAATAACACTTTATAATTTATAATACTTTAAATAATAGAAAACATCAGTGCTTCCTCAATGAATAGAAAATATAATAATGAATAATTCTTAAAATATGGATTTTCCATTCACGGCAGATGAAAATATTAATTATTTTTTTTGGGGGGGGGGGTGGAAGAGGAGTGGGTGAGTGTTTATGATAAATGGGGGTACTCCGAAATCAAAAGCCTAAGCAAGGGGTACGTGAAAGAAAAAAGGTTGGGAAGCGCTGCTCTAAGGTAGGGCATAATGCGCTTTACAGCAGTTCAGTGCATTTTGTTAGGCCTGTTGCAAAATGTGCATATTAAATTAACAGAATATGCTATATCTGGCTGAGTTGCCTGAGCTATATAAAGGAGAATTCCAACATCTACTTGATATGGAAATCTCTTTAAGTCTTCCATAGAATCACTATCATTTGGTTTTAATAAACGCTTAATATCTAGAGGTGTTGTGACAGGATGTGACTCAGGCATGTTGTATTTGTGAAGCATATTCTACACATATTGAGTCTGACTTTAAGGCTAATGGACCCATTTTTCCTATTACGTTCAATTTTGATTACCAAGCAATAACTTGTTGTTCCTAAATCTTTCATTTCAAATCTTTTCTTAAGTTGTTCTTTAACCCAATTTTTAAGCCCTATAGAATTACTGCACCAGTACTGTATATATTTAAATGTGTGCTTTTCAGCTGATCTCATATAAATTTGTCTATCTGTAAGGAAGACTTGGTGCAAGAGATAGAGCAAACAGAAATTCTTGATGAATGCTTAAAAATGATATATCAACCACTTTAGGATCGGAATATATAAAAAAATAAGCCCGAAAATAGAATAAATGCTTACTCTAAATTCCGCCCCAACCCCTCAATACAGGACGAAAACATATAGCAGTTAGCATAATTGCGATGTTGAACTAATTACTGAAAATAAATATTAATGTTAAGAATAATTCTGAAAACTCAAATTTAATGTAAGTTATTTAGTAAAATATATTTTAGAGTTATAGATACTCAATTTTCTCAATCTGAAATTTATGCACGAATTTTATCTGAAAGAAAATAAGAAAAATACGACTCACCCAAATAAAGATGATGACAGGAAGATAAGTAAAATAACAGATTTTATTACACACAACATACTTGATCTTATGTATCTGTGGCCACTTCATATTAATACAAAATAATTAAGTAAATCAAACCATCTTCATCACAATTCTTTCCAGTTCAATTCCATATTCCTAACTTAAATAAAGGCTCTAGAGAAATGAGATTATTAAGATTTTTCCTAAAGTTAACAGGCTATCCTAAGAATTAAAGTTATATTTAAAATTGTTCTTTAATAGATCTTGAGAAAATCCAGATTTTCTGTGTTATCTGGAATTCGACCAATATGAAGAAACGGAACACTAAAAGGAAATTGTTCTTATATATATTGTAAGAAAATTCAGTTTAACTGTATTAGCTGAGGTTCACACTATATGATGAAAAGATACACTAACGGCCATTGGTGATATTCTTGAGCATTCTTTACTCACATCTAGCTGAAGAATCATTGCTGGAGAAATTAGTATGAAAAGGTACACTAACGGTAATTGGTGATATTATTGCACATTCTTTAATCACACCGAGCTGAAAAATCGAATATGATGAGCGGATGACTTCTTATGTCACTGACAGAATACCCATTCTAGCAGGGATTTTCTGGATATCTAAATGAAGAGGAATACGAACGGAGTTTGTAGGGATCTTTTAAGATTTCGCATTTAAGCTGACAAATGAAGAATTGATGCTGGTGAAGATAGTCTCTTTTAATTAGAGTATCATCGTTCCACTCTGGATTAAAAATATAAAAACACGTTGAAAAATTAACAGTACATTAACTGCGTTGAAAATACCAGCAGTACATGACTTGTACTCTACCAAAAAATATTTTACATTGTGTCTGGCCTTACGGCCAAACACCGCTTTTATACTATGCTGACTAAATCTAGCTCTAGCAGAGCAACGTAATTAATATTCTAAATGTATATGACTGAAGATATTTGAATTCAAACTCCAACAGATCTAACTGACGCCTTCGGCCAAATGATCCAATCAGAAAACTCGAAAATTCCTCTATCTTGTTTCGTACCGCTTAACTTTCAACCGCCTTCTCTCAAAAGTATGTTATCAACAACTCAACTCTGCACGCAACCTATACGAACTAACTGAAAACAACTCCACCTTAGCAACAAGCGATAGAAATAAACATCGTTCGTTATGGAATATTCTCGAAAGGATTTCAAACCCCTTTTTCCCCATTGAAAAATGCAACCTTTAACCTTGGATGCATACTTGAATGACCCCTAAACAAAAATGGAAGGCGATTTTACGCTAAGCTGTTGTTTCTTGAACTCATGAAGATGCAATTCAAAATGGCCAGACAGCTTTTCGAAAACTCTCAATGTAAACATTGAGATTAGAAAAAATGTTTAAAAATGTGTATCTGCCAAGATTTAAGTTGAATCTTGCTAGAATTTTGGCAGACTGCATAAATAAATTTGTTTAATCTTTTGAATAAAGTTTAAAACAAAAATAATTAATATTTAAAAAGTAGAAATTATATATTTTAACTTAGAAGAAAAAATCGCGGTACTTTACCGGAATTGATGTTAACAAACGGAAATCTTTAATTCTCTATCTAGAGATTTAAATGCATGATTATAATTTAATTTAAAAGTGATTATTGATTTTAACATTTGATTTTAATTAATAATAAAATATCTTAGAAGAAAATTTAAAAAGATTAATTTAAAAAAGATAGAAAATATTTATTGTATAAATAATAACTGTTAAATAATTAATTTAAATGTTAATTATTATGAAAACTTTTAATTAATGATTAATAACGATTAAATATTTAATTTAAATAAAATAATTAATGAAAACTATTGAATTTAAAAGTAGAAATGGAATGTATCATAACACTATCTATTTGTATTTAAGCTTTCATTGCAATGCTCAGTTTGTTACAGTTTTTCATTGAGATGGAAATCAACCAATTCCTCTTTTAAAAACAATCACTGTAATTTACTTTTTTTATTACTATTGTGCCACATTACAGAATTCAGAAATATTATCTATGAATAGTTGTTCTTTGAATATTCACATAGTATCTGAAATTTATTATTATTTATTAATTGTTTAAAATTTCACTGTATAACACGAACTTGTCTTAGGACTAGTTGCAGAGCTGCAGAGTCGGAGTCAGGCCTATTTATGGACAAAAGAGTCGGAGTCACTAAAAAACAGGCCAACTCCGACTCCAACTCATTTTTTAGACAATTTGAAGTGAAATTAAACCAATTCTATGTAATTTTAAATTTATAAACTGAATTATTATTTTTATATTTGGACTATATATACAAGGAAACCCAGTTAAACAGGCCCAATATACTGTCAAGTTTAAAGCATATATGAAAACTGCTTTTAATTAAAATCTCCCGTTTATATTTTATATTAGTATGCAGTACTAGTACTTTCTCTCGGTTTTTGGGGTTTGCAGAATCCGAGGTAATGCGAAAATTGGCAGTTTCTGCTCTTTTTAGAGTCCACAGAATCCAAAATATGAAAAAAAAAAATTTTCCTTTTGTTTTCTTGTGTCCCTCAGATTCTTCAGGCCTGTAGGACCACGAGTAATGCTGAAATTGTAGTAAATTTTCTCCCCTTCTTTTCGTGTGCATAGGATATATATTTTTACTCCCTTACATCAGAATTTTTCGGGTCTGGAAGACACAATAACTCCAAAATTACAACATTTTGCATTTTCTTTTCCAAGTCAGCGGGATCTAAAATAGTAAAATTTCTATTTTATTGACTTCTTTAGATTTTAATATTTGGATTTTTCGGGTCTGCAGGACCCAAAATTGTACAATTAATAATGCTGAAAATATAAAATTTCTGCCCCTTTTTTACGAAGCTGTGAGAACAGAATTAATGCTAAAATAGTAAAATTTTCATTTTTATTGCATTCCCCCATAATCTTTCGGGTTCTGGAGACTCCAACTGATACTTAAATTGCAAAATTTTCACCTCCTTGGGGGAGTCTGCAGGAATAGATATAAAACCAAAATTAAACATCCTTTCACCCATATTTTGGTGAAAATAGGTGAAACTTTTTATACTAAAATACTGTCAGAAGTTTGCCGCTGCAGTAAATGAGTCCTAGTCTTAACTACCTATCACAGCTTATACCCATAATTCATCCAAAAATATACACATCATACACTTCAAGGTCAAACAGGAATATAACAGCAGGTTGCAGTGTTGCCAGTTGAGTTTTTTTTAATTCTGATTGCTTGATTGCTGCCATTTTTTTTAAATAGTTATATTTCCTTTTTTTCATGACAAATTTAATAAAGCGACTGTTACTATTTCAAAACAAATGACAGCAATAAAGCAATCTGAATAATAGGAATCAACAGGCAATACTAGTACTTTAGACGTCCCGGAGTCTGAGTCTGTTCCTTTAAAATTTCAGGAATCAGAGTCGGTCATTTTTCTTACTGACTCCACAGCCCTGGCTAGTTGATTAAAAATTTTGAAATATTATGAAGACATTTGTTTTCATTTATTTTTACCTTATATAGTTACTTTGTTCTTATATCATTATATTGTACAATTTAGAAAATTCAAGAGAAAATAGAAGAGGCCAAAGATGAAACTAATGAAGAAAGTCAAACTAAACCACAACCCTTGAAAAATTCCCATTGTTTTCTGATTCTTAGCAGGGCAGATAGTAGTATGGTAAGAAAACTTTCATATATTGTCCTGAGTGTTAGCCTGGAATTTTGAAATGTTATTTAAATAATTTTATACAATTTTTTTTTTTTTATGCATGTTGTTAATTTATTGATTACTTTAGAATTAATCTATTGCTAAGTTATTAACATTTTGCACTGGACATGCTTTTTTAATATATACAAATCTGTCAACTTTTATACATTACTTCTAAAATTTGTACAACATTCACTACAGTTTTATACACTGATCTCTGTTTTTTTTTTTTGTTTTTTTTTAAAATTCATTTCTGAATGGTTTTTTTTTTCTTTTTTTTTTTTTTAAAGATAAATTTATTTTATGAAGTATTTTTTTACATTCCTTCAATATATATATAGAGGAGATTAGGGAGTGATGGGACAATTTTTACAAAACATTTTTTACAAATTATGTTTCATTAGTACAAAATGGAAATTTTCAGAATGGCATCTTGAAACATTTTAACATATTTAAAAAATATATATTTGATGATAATAATTAAAATTTTAGGTTAATATACCAATTAAATTGACAAGAAAAATGCCCCATCCCTCCCTCGGACATGTTTTAAAAATAAAAATTCATATTTAATTTTCAAAAATGTGATGAAAAAATTACAAAGACAGTGTGACATTTACATTCCTAAGGTTTGTTGTAAATCACAACATTTATTTTATCTTATATCATACTTTGTAAAATCCAAATCAAATGAAAAATATGCTTGTGCCCGACTAGTGCTGCCAAATATTTTTGGTGGATGTAGCTTTGCAATTATGTCTTGTTCATTAATGATGAAACATTCATTTTCTTGTGGGAAGACGAAATTTCCTTTTTCATCTCTCCTCATAAATAGTATCTTAAAGCTCAAATCTTCTTCATCTTTGCTTTCAACTCTTCCAACATAGTGAATAACAGACTTTTTTGTTAAAAATCTAACTAAAACAAAATCATTTGAACCTATATTTAGTTCATCTTTACACCAATCTATTTCTTGTATATTTCCTTGCTCATTTATAGTGATATCAGTACTTTCATCAAAGGTGTCCTGTACAGAAATAAAAATAGTTAAAATTCCTTTTTAACTCACAAAATAATGAGTTTTATTTGTTCACTATTCAATTCCAAAACAAGATAGTCATAAATATAAATTACCAAAAAATTGCATGTAATAAACATAATTATTTGGATAGAGATATCATTTGTGAGGGTTGGGACATGTCCCCAATCCTCCCAACATCTGGCTTTTTGGCTTAACTGTTGATTCATAAAAGATATATTGTTGAGTTTACAAAACATCAAAAACAATTAAGTTAGCAAAAAAAAAAAAAAAATGTGATTGAAAATTTACATTAAAAATCTGAGCAGTTAGTTACTTTTGATATTGTAAAATAGTCTTTTTAATTCACAAACTCATAGATGCTTGCAACTAAAAAGATTTACAGCAACAAGTATGATGCAACGATTACTTCATCTGGTGGAAGAGTCATAAATTAAAAATAAAGCTTACTTTAATGTAATTCAGATGTCCCATCCCTCCCTAATCTCCCCTATATATATATTATGATGTAATAATAAAACTGATTTTCATCACTAATGTGGTGGCATTCATTCATATTTTGTATTTCATGAAATAACTAAGCACATACTATTTTATAAATTGGTACCATTTTATGTCTATGTGAACTGCCAAAAAACTGTAACATTAAAATCTGCATATCATTCACATTGTAAATGATGAAATTTTCAATTAAGATTCAGCAAAAACTATCAAAATGGCTGCATTTGATTGGTTCATTCTCAACTGGTTGACTTGCACCTATAAAGTAATAGTCATTTTGCATCTCAGAGATGAAGAAATTGTAAATTAGTATAATGCAGTCTTCAGAGTATTAACCAAGCACTGAATCAGAGAAAGAAGCAGAAAAACTTTATTTTGATTATGCTCATGGAGCTAAATATTTGAATGTTCTAATGACATAAACTTTTCTAACTGAACAAAAATTGCTTGCTGACTGTCGGCAGGTTACATGAAAAGATGTTAAAACATAAACTGTATATTCTTAAACTACTATTGGTCAAATGTTTAACAAGTTTAAATAATAATTTGTAATAGTAATTGTAATTTATCAAAATTATTCATTAAATGAATCCTTTTACTTACCCATCATACGTAGTATAGGGTAAGTCTTGTAATCGTTTTGAAAATCTAAAAAAATTTTTTGACGGATTTACACGTTTCAGACACTGGAGATTCCGAAAAACATATTTTTAGAAAAAAATTTTTGCCTGTGTGTCTGTGTGTGTGTCTGTGTGTCTGTAAACGCTCTATCTCCTGAAAAAATTGAGATAGAGACTTGCAATTTGGTATGTACTTAGTATGTAATAATGGGAAGAAGCCTATTTCATTTCAATAACCTCGATTAACCGGAACAATTTTTTTCGGACTCTCGAAATATTCGTTCTGATGAAAGGTATATAAAAATTTTTGAAATTGCTTATTTTAAGAAATGAATATAAAAGACAATAAAAAACCATAAATTTTGCATAAAGCATGAAGTTGATCGGATAATTAGTTGCCGAGATATTTGGAATCCTATTTTCCACACTCTTCGATTTTTCATGACCCTGTATTTCATCCAAATTTCACTTCAAAGATATATTTTAATTGAAAATTGGACGCTTAATCAGATGCAATAAACTGCTAGTTAATAGGATTATTATTTTTGGAGTTATAAGGATGTTTCTTTCAAGCAATTCAGTAATCCAGACTTTAAAGTTTGTGACGTCATCAAGCCACGATTTTATTTGAATTGCAATGCACTTTATAAGTTGTTTACACATTTTTATTTTAATATTTTACATTATGCATATCCATGATGAGTAAGTATTACGGTGGCCCCCAACGACTAGTTTTTAATGGATGTAGTTTCATTAGATATATTGATTTTTATTAACATTTAATATTTATAAATATAGTTATTTCATAACGATACAACTATGCAGATGAGGTTTTAAAATGGAAACAAAGCAATAATCTAAAATAAGCAAAGTGCTTCATCTCAAGCTGTGGGAATTTTTCAGAGTATTAACATTTTTAGAACTTGTATGTATATTTTTAATTAATGGATATAAGCTTTATTTCTTGCATTTGAAAATACTAATTGGAACTTTCAAATCATTACAAGTTTGTCGTTCCCTATTATAAATAAATTGGAAAATAATATTTTTCCAGATTCTTCAGACAGGACAAGAAATTAATGAATTGGACCACAGTGGTTTTAGTACACAGGCTCCAACCATATTTGCTGGAAATGTTGGTAATAACCGTTTCATAGTGCAAGTGTCACAGATGGGTGTACGTTTATTGCAAGGATCTCGTCAAGTTCAACACATTCCATTAGATGTTGGTTCTTCTGTAGTCTGGGCTTCAATAGCTGATCCGTATGTTGTCATAATGAGTGCTGAAGGACTTGTTATACAGTTAATGTTGAGAGTTGATGACTTTGGTTCTGGAGCTCGTTTAGCTGTGTCAAGACCTCAACTTGCTCAAGTGGTAAGATCATAAATATCTTTATTTGTTCAATGTTAGTAGAGTAAAGCTTCTTTAATACATTTCTTCTTTATATATTGTTATCGTTTGTGCATAAATTTTTCCTCGATCCAAAGTGTTTGTCTATATAACAGTGTTAAAATGTTTCTTTAAAACATCGAATTTTTAATTATCTTTCATTAACCCCTTGAAGGGCAAGCATGTGGTCTAAAAATGCTAAATTTTGTGTTGTTTTGACACCAGTAAATTTAAATAATTAATTTTTACCTTCTCAATCTGCAAAAAAAATACTAAATATTTTTATTTAATAATACTGGTGGCAAAGTTATATATTAAAAAGTGGTATATATTATATACCGGTGCCCCTCAAGGGGTTAATGTGTCACTACAAAAATAGCTGGTATGTCCGAAAAAACTTCATGCTCATTTCATTACCTGAAATTCTGAAGATTTTTTATTCTAACAAACTCTTAAAACTATAAAATCTTATGTTTGGGAGATATTCCATCAAATTTCAGCTGCATGGTGTAATGTCAAACAAGAAAAAGTTTTGACATTCTTTTTCTAAAGTTGACCTTTTAATCTCAAACCTATTTGCTGCCCAAATAAAATTGAAAAGATTGATGTTGCTGTATGGGATGATCTGTTTGCAATTTTACTTCTGAAGAATAATGAGAATATATTTGCTTATGCCAAACCCCCAAATTTTAATAAACACATTGATGCTTTTTGAAACATTTTACCTATCACAATACTGAATTAAGAAAAGCATTTCAATGTTTAGATACTATATAAAATACATTGTCAACTGATCAAAACTCAATATGTATTTTATTATTTCTTTTATATGTCTTTTTCTGTCTAGTAACATAAAAGTGCTTTACTGTATGTAATAAATGTAAAAGATAAAGAAAGTTTCTTTTTTTCCTTCCCTTTTACATTATAATTAATATTTACCTATTTTAATGAACTAGCTTCTATTTTAGTCAGTTACTACATTTTTTTTTAAATAAAAAATAATAATAAATTAGTACATGTTTTACTCAAATATTTAAAAATATGTGATATGATGACACTAATAAAGTTTTTTGTATTACAAATTTTTACAAACTAAAATTTCTTTTAGCATTTACTTCCCACAGACATTTTTTTTTCAACCATCATAAACACTTCTGGCTTTATTTTCCCTGAAAAAATTATTTCAACAAAATCTTCTACTGTAATCCTCAACTATGTCTATCATTAGCATTTCAAAGTTTCTGGTTTACATAAGCCTTTATATCTAAGTAGTATTCTTCTGCTAATTAAAATTAACAAATCTTTTATCATTGTATTTGTTTCTGTCAAAGATAATTTTCAGTAACATTTTAAGTTTATAAAAATTAGATGTATGTTCAAAAACATAAAATAACATTATGATACTCAAAATGCTGCAAAATTATAAGAATACCAAATGGCTCAGAGAGGAAAAGAAAGAAAAAGGAGGTCAGAAATTTTTAAAAGTGTTTCTACTTGATCATAGCTTCTAAAATGCCATATTTTTCTGAAAATGTTGCAAAAGAAATGTGAAACCGCAAAATGAGTTGTGTGTTGGGAGAGGGAAGAAAGATTTTAGGTTTACTGGAAAAAGGTTGGGTTACCACAATGACTTTTAACTAAGCCTTTTCGACACATGTCAAAATAACATAAACTATTAGGTCTTTCGACACAAAAATTTGCAGATCTATATAAACAAACAATCACAAATTCAAAAAGTCAAATTAAAAAAAATTCCATCCACAACTTTCAGAAATATTAATTAGAAATGTTTAATTTTTCGAACAATTTAATCTTGCAATGATCAACACGTTTTTTGATAAAGATTTGAGCCGCCACAGGTGTCTTGATAATGAAACTGCAAAGAAAGAGATACTAGGAGATTTTTTAGGTGACTCAAATTAACAATTCTAATTAAGCTACAATTTTAAAATTAACACCTTTCGAATCCTCTCTGTTTCCACATTACAAGTTTGTCAAAATTAAGATTATCCGATTCTTATAACCGAAGATATTTATTATTTCGCATTCATTTGACTGCAGAGAAAAAAAATGGAACGTGTTTCTTTTTTCTTTTTTTTTTCTACGAGCAACCATAGCAGACAAGATGCCCGTTGTCTCTTGAATAAAAAAAGATACAAAAGAAGTAAATAAAAATTTGGAATGGTACTATTATAGAAACTGTAAAAAATTATTAAAAATCTTGGAATTTTTTTTTTTGGAAAATTATGCATCCTTAATGAGTTAAAGATATAAAATCATACAAACTTTTGATTTGTTTAACTTTATTATCACGGGCCCCGGGCAACGTTGGGCGGGTCAGCTAGTAAATAAATAAATTTAAGGAGAGGGGGGGAGGTGTTTTTGAATTTGAGCTGAAACTGTGATTGTTAAAAATTAAATTTACAGTTTTTGCTGTATTTCTAAACTTGTGGGATCACAGTAATTTTGATAACAATTAAATGGTAGTAATACAGGATGAATACAAAGTCTTTCTCTAAATACAAAAAATTATTGTTCAAAACTATTATGCTTAGACATTTGTTTGTTGTTTTAAATTGTAAATACAATCAGCAAGTTTGTAAAAAGAAGAATTACATTAGTAAATTTCAATATTTGTCACCTTTAGCTTGGAGATTGTCAATCCCTCATTCCTACCCTACCACTTTTTGGGAAGCCACCAACACTGCCAGCTTTAAACTTTTCATTCCATTGCTTTATGCTCTTGACATCTCCAGTACTGCATCCACAACAGTGTATAAACTCTATTAGCACAAAGATTGGCAAACTGGTTTCATGGAATAACAAAACGCAGTGTACTTTTCCTCTCATCTGAGCCATTGCATTAAAAATTCACTGCTTATGTTTATGGACTAGTTGTCATCTATTTGACTATTAAAGAAAAAAACTTTAAGAACAGAGATATGCAATTACAATTTTACATTAATATCTTCAATGATTATTTTGTGCTAATGTTTTGTAATCAAGAAAAAACACATCCTTATTGCTCCTCCATTAAAAAATTGTATTAAGAATTCTAATGTTTCATTTTGTTTCAATTTTTGCAGTGTGAGTTCTGAAACATATCTGTAAGCTTTTAAAAACACACTTAATTGAACTTACATAAATTGTATTGTAAAGATTGCAATGAATGTATGAGACAAAATAAAACAGCAATATTTGAAATTTGTTTCAATAACTTTTCAGAAATCTCGTGTATCTACTTTATGTGTTTACAAAGATGTTAGTGGCCTCTTTACAGTCGTACCAAGGCAAATGAATGAAGAAAATGTTTCCTCGTCATCAGCTCCAGTTCCACCTGTGAATTTTGCTGATGTTATTAGAATGAATCCTGAGTAAGTAAACAATCTATGACTTCAAATAGCCATTTCATTTTTCAGTTTATATTGCATGTAATAGCAAATAAGTCACAATATTTTCAGTATTTTTAATAATTTACTTAAAATTAAATTTTTTTCTTTTAAGTGGCAGAAGTGCTCATAGCTTTCAGTTGCCTTAAAAGTGTTGTGTGATTTATGATAAACTAGCAGGCTATGCCCACTACACTGGTCCATTTTCCAAAAGAACCTTTAATCAAATGAAATGGTGAATTCGACCATGTATTTTAAAGTAATATGGAACTTTGCCTGGAAAGTACTTCTGCATTGCTGAATACAATGCGAATGCCATTGCACTATTATCTTATCTTATGCATTCGGCAAAATTCATGTTATTAAGAATCAACTCTTTTATTTAATCATTTATAGTACAGTTTGATAGAGAAATGTGGCCGTTATGACCAACAGAAATTAAAATGTTCTCTAGCCACCATACTACTAAAAAAAGAGAGCATTACAATCATTGCAGAGTTTGGCTATTGAACTTAAATAATGTTTGGGTTATTCATTTTCGTTTGTTAGTTCTTGAACTCTGGGCCTCACAACTTGGTTCTGTTGTGTGGTTCTGGTAGCTTAAATACAATCTCACTCCAGGTTACATTATATTTCGTAATATAGTCATCTTCTGGCAGATCTATTACAGTTTTTTATCTTTGGATTCCAGCAGATTAAATACAGTAAAAAATGTAATAAATTATTTGAAAACGAAGAATATTGTTTAACTTTCATATTTAAAAGAAATGTGAATAAAAAAGTGGGTTTTTAAAGCTGAATTGTTTGAATAAAATTAAAGTAACATCATTTTTACTGCCTTTTCATTTTATATACCAGTTGCAACCATTAACCTAAAAAAAACCCTCAATATTCTGGTGGGAAAATAATCCTCTAGTTTGCATCCAAAAATCTTCCTAGTTTTCCGTAATCGGGTCCACAGCCAGGTTTGAAGTCAAACATTAGAAGTTTTTGCAACGATATGGTTACAAATGTACCAGAGTTGGCTACAAAATTATGTTGGTTACGCACCAAACTGCGTTCCATTAAATAATGTCAAATTGCTGTTGACTGAATTATAGATCTTTCACCAATAAAACTCCTTAAGAATGATAAATAAAGTAAATTATGCAAAATTTTTAGTAATAATCTTTATGGTAAATATTTAAACCAAAAAAAAAAAATATATATATATATATGAAATGAATGTGAAAAAGTATGAAAGAATTTTGAATGTGAACGAATGTGGATTGATATGAAAGGATAGTTTAGTTAAACCCATTCCAAATCAGAAGCTAAAAGATAAAAATTCAAAGTTTAAAATCCCTAAATCGTGTGTCAAAATTTTAAAGTTTTGCCTTCATTTCTAGTTGCCCCTGTAACTTAACTTTCCTTACGATACATTTATTACGAACAGATATCAATTTTGAATCCTCGTTAAGATTAAAAGTGCTGACGGTAGCGCATCTCTCTTCTCCCGGTGGCTAGATTTTGCATGTTAATTATCTGGGCTGCTTACCCAGATATGAGTCAAGGGCTAATTAGCCAATTAAATTACATTATTTCATAAGTTGCAAAGCGGTCTCTGGCGGTAGTTTCGATGTATATAATGTGAGGAGCACGTTTTTGCGTGGCTTTTGACTCTAATCACTCTCCACAAAAACTACGGCCAGTATTCTTCGAAGTGCGACGGCATCCTTGCCGGTGTAAGTCCGGCAATTCGCC
Organism: Maratus michaelseni; assembly: GCA_963931845.1. Classification (NCBI taxonomy): domain Eukaryota; kingdom Metazoa; phylum Arthropoda; class Arachnida; order Araneae; family Salticidae; genus Maratus; species Maratus michaelseni. The sequence goes on from OZ007595.1 coordinate 61,077,853, forward strand.
GAAATATGAACGATAAGACGATGTTTCCCCGGTAAAAGACTCTTCAAACTGTCCCCTGGGCCTAGCTTATGAAGAGACTTGTAATTATTTGGAATAAAAGCTAGTTCCCAGGAAAATGCCTGCTGATTTCTTACATTCGCACGACTACATCAACGACGTTATACCTTACTGGGATGGGTGGTAGCGGCGATCAACCGTCCGTCGTTACAGAGGGATCGATGTGCGTTCGGTGTACCGAGATGCGCCCGTTATACAGAGGCGTATCGATATCGTACAGTGAGTCTGCTTGGATTAAATACCTGCCATGGGAAAATCCTTTCTTTTAAATAACTATTCATTAATAGGAAACATCGTAATCGAACCAACCATAAAAAGACTATTTTTAATCACCGGGCCTTGAAAAGAAAATAACAGAAGACTAGTGTGTTTAACTGAAAAGAAAAAGTTTGTGTCCAAAATAAAGAAATAAATATCTACAATCAGTTAATAAAAGAGCTCCTGCTTCCTCATTAAGCTATCAAATCTCGGATAAACATTTTATTTCGTTGCCTACTTAAAATAAACAATTTTTCTTCAGCGCTTCACTCCAAAAGAAAAACAGTTTTGTTCATTCACTTTCAATAGTTATCTCAAATGACCTACTATCCAGCGAAAGGGATGGTTCACAGATGGTTTGTGGAAAATTCAAGGTCAACGATCTCCTGGCAGAAGGAGGAATGTTCTTTTTTTCTCCCTTTCTTTGTGTGTGTCAAGAGTCCGTTGTTTGGTTGATGCTTTCTGTTTTGGTTTCGTTTTAATGTTGATATTTTTTTTTTCTTTTTTTCACGTGAGTATTCTGTGCAATCAAATGGATTTAAAAGAAAAAGAAGAAATAGGTATGTTCGATTTTGTTATTTTTTAAGAAGAATTTAAAAGCGGACAGAAACTTTCTATTTTTATTTTTTGAAGCAGTAAGAGAGAAAAACAATTAAAGAAAAACAATTTGAAATTTTATTACTTTTTAAGTGTTATTTTTCTGAAAAATACTATTATTATTTTACTATTATTATTATTATTATTATTATTTATTATTGTATTATTATCTCATCCTTTTACAACTTAAGTGATTTAATGAAGCAGGTTATTTTTGTTTATTATTTTGGAAAATTAAGCGGGATTTAATGAAAAATTAAGAAAAAAAAAAAAAAAAAAAAACTAGTTTCTCATATAAAAATGACCTATTTAATGTTTTTAGATATTTCTGTAAATATGTGTTGTAAAAAGTTTATATATGTCGGTAATCAAGTGGTAATAATAAATGTGTGTGCTCCAGGTAAGAATTAACCTCTGTACAGTGATGAGGTGCACCAAAAATTGATGTCACGAATTTTCAAAGATTCCTGGCGCACTGTGCACAAAAGTGCTAGTGCCAATGCACATATTTTACTGCTTTAGTTTAACTCTTGAGATATCTGTTTTTGTCATAGTAAGACTAAACAATTTTTCAAGAAAAATATATGCTTTTTTATTTTGCGTTATTGTTATTATTGCTATTTTTATTATATTTACCTTTTTATTCTGAAGAATTATATTTTTAGTATTTCCCTGACCAAATATATTTTTGAAACAGTTGCCTTTTTAGTAAATGCACCAAGAATTTAATTAGTGTCATGATTATCCCCAATGTTATATTAGTGAAAAGAAAGGTATAGGTTCCACCCCTATCCTCATTTAATGACAAAATGAACCCGTTGGTAGACACAACCCTAGCGATGATTCTAGTATGTGCTAAAACCCCAACAAAGCAACCAAAAATAAGGATGATCTCGAAATTCCTGGTCAATCCAGTGGCAATTCTTGTACATCGTGATGTAAACATAACCTCCGGCATTTTTTTAAGTACCCGGGTACCTCGAAAATAAAACATCCAAAATGCGTGCAAATAAATGTCAGCAGGTTATTGAAAATGACCGAAGACAAAGTTGCTGCTTTGATTAATGTCTCAGGTGATCAAACCCCTTTTTCTATGAGAAAACTTTTTATGTCAACCTTATATTCCATTTTTATCCCAAACAGTATTCCATTTTTTACCAAATATACCACCATACTGAGGTAGCTGAAAAAAATCAATGTATGTTATCAACGCCACTGTGAAATATAGAAATTCTTCAGTCTGCAAATAATGACTTACTTGATGTTTTTCCAAAAAATCCTCTATTTTCATATGTTGTATCCAGTTTACCAATCAATCAAGTCCGTAGTCCAATTTACCAAGTTGGTACCTTTAACCTTTTTTTCCAACTGTCTTGTTGCCAACTAATAACTATTGTTCGAAACTAGATAATTGGCTAAAGCAAGAACAATTGGTTACCTTTTTTAACCAACTGCATAAATTAGACTATTATTTCCCTACAAGAGGGCCTATCCTCACCTAAGTTTTTTTTTTTGATTAGAAGTTCCTATTTTTACAAAGTTTTCAAGTTCAATATTTTTTCTCTCCTGAGAATAATTCCCACTAGTGTCCTATAAGCCCAAAGATGCTTGTAAGTAGATATTTTGGAGTAGTAACAGACCTTGTAACTGCTCATATGACATTTTCATGTTTGTGTTGTTTTTATTACATTTATAGTAATTGTTTTGTCCTATATTTACAATATATTTGAAATATCTTTTATGCTATATTTTTTAAATTTAATATTTTGAATAAGTGTTTATATCATGTTGAAGTATTTTTATAAGTTTAAGTGCATATTTTAATTGTTTGTGTTTGTAAATAATATAAGTAATTGCCATATTATATTTCTGCTTTAAAGTATCATATTATTTAGTTTTTATTGTATTGTATGTTTGAAGAAAGGTGCAATGTTTCCCTTTCCTGATGAACCAAATATAATCCACGAACAATTCTAACAGGACATATTGGTTAACAGAAACTTTCGAAATGTGCTAAAAGACTTTAAAAAAAATAGCACACAATGTTCTCGCGAGAAATGTTCAATTTTTTTTTTTGCTGCAGCTGTGTGTTTTGTTTACAATATATGTCATATGTTTAATCTTCAGTGTATATCATCAAATAGTACCAGTATTTTATGTAAAAGTAAGCCCAAGCAGTTTGAGAGTCTAATTAGAATTCCGTAGGAAAAAAAAAAAAAAAAAAAAAAATTCGATAGCCTAGTTTAAAATGTGTTTAACTTATGGGGTTGAGCCCCACAGTCCTTGCTGGCAAGTACTGTGGCGCTCATTTTTAAAGGGGGGGGATGTGAAATGAATGTGAAAAAGTATGAAAGAATTTTGAATGTGAACGAATGTGGATTGATATGAAAGGATAGTTTAGTTAAACCCATTCCAAATCAGAAGCTAAAAGATAAAAATTCAAAGTTTAAAATCCCTAAATCGTGTGTCAAAATTTTAAAGTTTTGCCTTCATTTCTAGTTGCCCCTGTAACTTAACTTTCCTTACCATACATTTATTACGAACAGATATCAATTTTGAATCCTCGTTAAGATTAAAAGTGCTGACGGTAGCGCATCTCTCTTCTCCCGGTGGCTAGATTTTGCATGTTAATTATCTGGGCTGCTTACCCAGATATGAGTCAAGGGCTAATTAGCCAATTAAATTACATTATTTCATAAGTTGCAAAGCGGTCTCTGGCGGTAGTTTCGATGTATATAATGTGAGGAGCACGTTTTTGCGTGGCTTTTGACTCTAATCACTCTCCACAAAAACTACGGCCAGTATTCTTCGAAGTGCGACGGCATCCTTGCCGGTGTAAGTCCGGCAATTCGCCGAAATATGAACGATAAGACGATGTTTCCCCGGTAAAAGACTCTTCAAACTGTCCCCTGGGCCTAGCTTATGAAGAGACTTGTAATTATTTGGAATAAAAGCTAGTTCCCAGGAAAATGCCTGCTGATTTCTTACATTCGTTCGACTACATCAACGACGTTATACCTTACTGGGATGGGTGGTAGCGGCGATCAACCGTCCGTCGTTACAGAGGGATCGATGTGCGTTCGGTGTACCGAGATGCGCCCGTTATACAGAGGCGTATCGATATCTTACATATATATATATATGTATATATTATATTACGATGATTTATCGTCATATGTTGTAGTTGCAGTAACGTGGATTATAGAAGGAACACACATGGTCGCACAACGAAGTTAAGAACGTCGTTGGTTATTGATGATATAAATTTTTAGAAGCAGTCGTAACAATTTAGTTGCAGTCTCGACGTGGCCATAGCGGCAGTAGAATTTAAAACCCAGAGGCGTTTCTCCATAAATTCAGAACGAACAAGGCTTTCCATTTCAATCCTTTATTAAATGTTTCTCTTGGCAGTTTCCACCATAACCATAATAGTCTTGCATCACTACATCATCAAGGTATAGAAGGTAAGTATCAGAACATCTCAAATTCTCAAAACGAGCAGCCAGGAAGTTGTTTACAAGTGAAAATACGACTTAATTCTCAGGGAGCGTCGCAGGTAGCTGCTTTTTGTTATCCCGCGCAATAACACAAATTATGACGTAGAACGCGCACTGAACCAATGAAGAATTAAAGAAGACGCGTCATGCTACGTCACGACCAATGAAAGATAATTAGTAAAAAAGTTCGGACAGAGAGGAGTGGATTAATTTTACAGTAAAGTGACTTTAGAGCAGGAAATTAATATTCGGAATAAAAATGAAAATGGCTCTCAAAAAACATTCTAAAACCCAGAAATGATCGGGAATCATGTTAGAAATTAAGAATAACTAAAAGCTTTATATTTAAGTAAATTTGGACAATTTAGAATTAAATAAAAGGGAATTTAATAGAGTTAACAATAGAGCTAAATTAAGAATAAGGATTTAATGAATATAGAGTAGTAAATTGGAATAAAACAGGGAAAAGAAATTAGAATTGTAAGAATTTGGAATAATTTAACTAAGGAAAAATGGCGAACTTTTTTATTATTACATATATATATATATATTTGCATTTCTCTAATTAGCATAGTAACATGGAAAAATAAATATGCTTGCTATTTCTTTTATTTTCAAGATTACATTATTTTTCAGTCTATTGTCTAAATAAACCCCATAATACTCATAATCGTTAATTTGTCACTAAGTTTAGTGGCTAGAGTTGTTCGTCCACCGAAATTGTTTTATAATGATCGAAATTTTATCTAATCTGAATTCCAGGTACTTTTTTCCTTATCTAAGCTAAAATGATAAATCAGCAAATACAGAGCTGCCAACTGCTACGAAAAAAATCGTAGTTGCTACGATTTTGAGCCACAAATTACGATGCTACAAAAATCTGTCTAAAACTATGATTTTCTGCAAAAAAAAAAACTGCGAATTTTGTCACAGGATTACTCGAAAAATCCCGAATTTCGTCACAGGATTACTCGAAAAATCCCGAATTTCGTCACAGGATCGCGCGAAAAATCCCGAAATTCGTCACAAGATCGAGCTAAGAAATGCGAATTCCGTTACAGGATCGCTGAAAAAACGCGAATTTCGTCAAAAAATTGGCGGGTAAAAGCAAATTTCGCCAAAGTATCGCCGAAAAAACGTGAATGTCATTCAACTGATTGCTGAAAAAATGTGAATTTCGTCAAAAGATCGTGATTCTGGTCCGAATTTTCCGAAAAATTAAAGCAATGATTTCCGAAAAAAAAAAAAAAATCGGTCATAAATCCAAAAATTCGGACATTAAATGTATCGGTATTTCGGCAAATGATCGCCGAAAACAATCAATCTTGTCTTTCGTTCGAAGAAAAGTCGCCAATTTTGTCAAAGGATCGCGGGAAAAACGTAACTTTCGTCAGAGAATTGTGAAAAAATGGCAAATTTCGTCAAAAACATTGCGAAAAGCGGCAAATTTCGTTAAAAGATCGCGAAAAAACAGCAAATTTTGTCAACAGATCGTGGGAAAAACGTGACTTTCATCAGAAAATCAGGAAAAAACGGCAAATTTCGTCAAAAACATTGCGAAAAACGACAAATTTCGTCAAAAGACCGCGAAAAAATGGCAAATTTCGTCATAAACATTGCGAAAAACGGCAAATTTCATCAAAAAATCACGAAAAAACGACAAATTTTTGTCAACAGATCGCGAGAAAAACGTGACTTTCGTCAGAAAATCGCGAAAAACGGCAAATTTCGTCAAAAACATTGTGAAAAACAGCAAATTTTGTAAAAAAAAAAAAAAAAAGACAAATTTCGTGAAAAACACTGCGAAAAACGGCAAATTTCGTCTAAAGATCGCGAAAAAACAACAAATTTTTGTCAACAGATTGCGGGAAAAACGGCCTTTCGTCGCAGAGAATCGCGTAAAAAGTCAAATTCCGTCAAAAACATTGCGAAAAACAGCAAATTTCGTCAAAAAATATCGAAAAAAACGCAAATTTTATCGACAAATCTCGAAAAAAACTGCAAATTTCGTCAAAACGCAAAAAAACGCAAATTTCGTGAAAGGGACGCATAAAAAGTGGTGGGAGTGGACACCCCCACTCCCGATTGTATTAGCTTATACTCGACCTGATGAAGGACTCTCACTCAGGCATTTTTCTCTGGAAGATATACCCGTAGTTCCATCACCTCCTCCTCCCAACCGCCTTGGAATCTCTCAGAAAATTCACTGTGAAGTTCAGAAATTTGGCTTAGGAGTGGACAGAGCATTAATTGAATAAGAATAATTATGTTTAATCAATCCCACCCGCAACAAAACAATTAGCAAAAACAAAAGTGTCTCCTACTTTGTGTGCTTATGGATATACACATGCGTATAATTGATTAGTATTTGCTCGCTTAAAATTTACAGCGTAAAAAACAGCCACCAACCAACCAACCTTCAGATAAATTTGAATTTGGTGTGCTACTATTTCACATTTTCAAAGGTTGGCAGGTCTGCAAATAGTATTTCTTGGACACAATTGGCATTTCAAGTTTTTTTGTCATACATTGCAAATATTGCTTTTTTAGTGATAGTAAAATAACTGTAGATGAAAAATATATAATAATAAATCTTCTTTTGTCTGTTTGCTTCATAATGAAAAACCATAAATTTACTAATCGCTGAGTATGAATTTCGTGTAATCTCCTGCAGTCGGATTAACGGTCCAGAGTTCCCTTCAAATATAAAAGAAATTTTGATCAAATAGTAAATATGCCAATTTGTGTGTGACCCGATTACAAAAGATTAGTCCAATATCTTTTAAAAGCCTTCAAAAAGAAGATAAGATATGCAAAGAAAACTAAAACGAAATGAATGGTGAATTTTGTTTTCAAAATGTGTTTTAATAATTTGTGTGTGGCAGACATTTACACTAAAATTTAAATATTTGACTCCTTTTTTATAATATTAACTGTTATTAATATAATTTACATTTGTATAAAAAAAATGCTGTCGTACACTTAAAAAAACACCATTTTTGTGGACATCTCTCGAATCAATGTCGCGCTTATGCTTTTCTGGCTTAAAATCAAATTGTTTGGCGACAAAAGTAAAATCAAAATCGTAAATAAACAAATAACATGTAACTCACAAGTACAGCCATTATTTTTATAATTACATCTGCTATTTTCTTCTGTAAGTCACATGATGGAAAAGTTAGATTTAAAAAAAAAAAAAAAAAAAAAAAGAACAAATCAAAAACAAAATTGTTACTCAGATTTTATCTAATCAAATTTTCAGATGCATTTTTCTTAACCTGACGCAAACGATAAATTGCCAAATATGATTTTCAATTGCAATATTTCACATTGAATATTTTTTTAAGTATTGCGAACATTTCTTTTCACATTTAAATTAACTATTTTCGTTTTATAACATTATCTCTCATCATTTTTCTTTTTTGTCCCCTTTTTAAATTAAAAATAAAATAAAATTAGTAAGTTTTTCTTTTATTTTTTGAGGTGTTTGTATTATTTTCTAAATGATACAGCTGTTTCAATTCTTTCACTCATGACAATAGTCGCCAAAACATGACCTTTTTGTCCAAAATAATAGAATGTTCTATCATAATTCTATAACTAATCTACGTAGAACGACATGTTATATACTAAAACCTTCCCTGAAAAATTATTTATCGAACAGTACAAGTTCCATCAAAATCCATTCAGCAAAACTCAAGTTATAAGCAGTCGGAACAAAATTTCCATTTGTATTTTATGTATACAGTAGAAGCACCCCTATCATGGAAAGAAGCCATTGTTGTATTGAGTGTTATGTTTGGATTAGGATTAATGAAGACTCCATATTAGTCATTTTGTCATTGCTTTCATTTATTTTATTGTACCTCAATCATGAAAAATGGACATAATTTGTAACTTAATTTCAACCGAACAAATTAAAAAAGTATTTATGTATTTGTATTGTTAGGAAATTTTGTGAGGGAAGTTTTATTCTGTTCAATATATTTATAGGGTGTTTATAGAATTATGGCGATGTTTATGAGAACTCATACAACTGAGAATGAGATACACATTAATGACCAGCATCAACCATTGTTTCTGATATCATGAAATTTGTTCTTTGAAATATTAATATTGGTATATTAAAAAAAAATTGGATATATACCTTTGAAGAAAATCCACTTGTTGTATTACCTATTGCATTTCCATAATATTCAGTCTTTGCAATTAAAAATAAATAAAGAAATAAGGCAGAGAAAATGTATGTTTTGAAAGTATCAGAGAGCAATGCTTTACTTGTTAAATATAAACAAACCATTAAATCTAAGTAAACTGTTTTTTTTTTTTTTTTTTTTTTTATGCCTTAGACAAATAGTGATTCATAATGCAGCTCATTTTTGATAAATTTAGTATCATTTAAAAGATTTTTTTTTTAGCATAAAACATAGAAGTGGAAAAAAGTTACATATTAAAATAGTAATGCTATTGCAGTGGTTCAGATATATTTATCTCTAAGAATTGCAACAATTGTTTTTGAAAATTTATATTTTTTAGGGGAAATGATTTGTGTTATATTTTTGTCAGGAAACTATATAAAACTTTGAGGGAAGAAAATGATGGGGTGTTAAACACAGAATTACATGGGGAACATTCATGTTTGCTGTTGTATGGTCTTGGTAGCAAAATATTTTCACTTTTCTAAATCTTATGTATATTCACTTGAAATTAATGCAAATTTTACATAATTTTTATCAATTATTAGTATTTACTGACTGTGATTTTATTTTTCAGTGCTGTTGATGATGAAGATGCTCTGTTATATGGTGAACCTGTTGTTGCATCAGAAAAAACGATAGAAGAACAGAAAATACCAGGCAGAAAGATAAGGTTATTATCCTTTATTAATTTATGTAAATTCCTTTCATGAAATATGTATATTTTTTAATAATTTATTTGCATTAAATATGTTACTTGATTTCAATGTATTTCTTCTTTCTAATGTTAATATTTATTCCTCCCACCCTAGGAAGAAGATTGAAGTAAATGAAATAAGGCCTACATTTTGGCTTTTTATTGTCCGAGAAAATGGTGTTTTAGAAGTAAGTTATATCCTTGAATTCTTTATCTTTCTTATTTAGAATTGCATCATTAAAAATGGTTTATATTTTATATATTTTCTTATTATTCTGTTATAAAATATATGATTCTGTTGAATATTTTAAGTTTTTTTGCATCATGAATATTTTCAATGTTAGCTGGATTTTCTTTAGCTTATTCAAAATCTGAGAAATTATTTAATTTATTTTTTAATGTGGATTTTTTTAAATGCACCTTAATGAGAAAATGTAAAAAATTATATGTTTGAAATATAAAACAATCGTTTATGCTTTTTTAAAAATTTATCTTTGTGTGTAGTCTGTTCAAAATCAAACGAGAGTCGCAATAAATAAAAGCATGTGTGATTTGGAGACATAAATCAGGCCTTGACTACAATCAATGAAAGCAAATCATTCCTTTTTATACATCTCCTAGTTTATTCATTATTACTTCAAATATTTTTTGTTGTGTAGTTTAAAATGAAAACCATGCATACCATGCCTAGGTAGATACTGTCGAAGGCAGTGAGGCCCCCTGACTCTTGATTTTTTCGATAGATTTTCGTTTAAAAATATAAAATCATACAAATTCTTAAAGCAGTGGGGCCCCCAACACTAAATACCTCCCAGAAAAAAATGTCTGAATTCAATAATGATTTAGGTATATTTAAGGTTTTTATCCTGGGCCCGGACAATGCCAGTCGTGTCAGCTAGTATTTTATAAAATCGTCTTTTCCATGAAGAAAGTACAAAAGTAGAACTCCTTCATGTAAAATAGCAACCCTTTTGATTTTCTCAGTTTCGCTTCTTTTTGAACAGAGTATTATTAAATTTGACTATTGTGCATCTTTTTTTTAGTTCTACGTGATTTATACCTGTGTTTATTATTATTATTATTATTATTATTATTATTATTATAGTTAAAAGATAATATATATTTATATATACATATCTTTTCAGGTATACAGTCTACCGAATTACAAGCTGTGTTACTTAGTCAAAAACTTTCCCATGGGTCAAAAGTATTTAGTGGATAGCGGACAAGCAACCTTACCAGGGTAAGAATTTGAGCACTGTTTTGTCAAACATTTCATCCAAAATTCTTACACAATCTCTTTTTTCACTTTTTGCATGATTTTAAATAGGTTGCTTTTATTTTGTTTATTTTATTGTTATATTTTATTCCTTTTGATAGTGTGTCTTCAGATAAAGCTTCAGAAAAGCAACATGAAGCTCTACCTGTAATTCATGAAATTCTGGTGGTTGGACTAGGAATCCGCTCTTCAAGACCCATGATTTTAGTAAGATTTTTTTAAAATTATTATTATTGTTTGTCACAGTTTAAAATTAATGAACCTTTAATGCAAATAAGAGGCACATCTGATGTACGTTTGGCTGATTGCTTGATAATTGCTAGGATTTTAAGCAAAGTTTTTGGGCATGTTTCTGCAGTATATTTTCCCATCTCCTTTTTAATTTTTATTTATTTACACATTTGTTTTTATTTAATTGAAACTTTGTAATATTAATTAGCAATTACAATTTTTTTTCTGATCTTATTAACAATTTCCAACCTAGTTGAAAAGTGTTTATGACTTCGGTTTCTCTGGCCATCTGTCCGTGCTCCAACTCCCGTAAATATGCTCGGATTGCCCTGCAATTTTTATATGTTATTGTCGTCATCTATAGCATGTTCCCTATTTCAACTGAAGTGTGTAGCACTTATAGTTTTTTTACAGGGACAGTCAAAAGTTTTCCGTTACATTAAGGTCAATGGGGAATAATCGTTTCAAGTTCATTTTGATGAATCTACGTCATTTAAAACACAATGAAATTGATATATATCACTTAGGTGCATTACAAAAAGCTTAATATGGAATAGGGTGTACATAGCACTTATAGTTACTTTACAGGGACAGTCAAAAGAATTCCGCTACATTACGTCTATGGAGAAAAATCGTTTGCGGTTTAATTAAATAATGTTTCGCTATTTTAAACACATTGAAATTTATATATATCACTAAGGTGCATTACAAGAGGCTTACTACAGAATATTGTGTGTATAGCAGTCGTCGTTCATTTACAGGGGCACACAAAAGAATTCTCTACTGTCTGTTAACAATAATTCCTGGAAGTGCATTTTAAGTTGCTGAATGCGATTTTAAATTCAACTCAATTTTTGTCTATTTCTTGGTGTGTATAAATTCTGTAGATCCTATACAAGGCAGCACAAAAGTTCGCGAACACATTTCCGTTTATTGACAGAAACTCCACAAGGAGAATTTTAAACTGTGCTACGCGATTCCTAACTAAACTAAAATTTAGCATCCTATGTAATATATATATACAAATCTATAGATTCTATACAGGGCTGAATAAAAGTATTCAGATATTTTTCCGAATATTGTATATGTTGGAAATTCCTGAAATTATGTTTTTAAATATGTTATGCGTTTTCCAAATTGTTTATTTAGATGTTATCTTTCAGCTTATTAAACGGTAATGATTTGTAAAATTATTTTGGAAGCGTTGGAAAGTGTTACATAATCTATGCTTGCCGCATGATTTTTCGTTCTTGTTTAAATTTTCTGTTGATATTGAATTTTTTGATTATTTTTCAATTTCACTACCGATATAATCTTTGCATCATTTTTACTCATTATTTATCAGTATTATAATTATTTTATACCATCCACTAATTTTCCTGCTTTATCAGAATTAATAATAATAAAAATAAAAACTTAAAATAATAAAAATAAAAGCACAGCACATTTAGTAAAATACTATTATCAGAAATGGGTTAATTTTTGGGAGAAGAAAATGCAAATGTTATTATATTTCAAATAAAGTGGAGAGTCAAAATACGTCCATTAAAATTAACTTTTAAAATATACACTAAAACACTTTTTATTTTGCTTAAAAGACGTCAACATTTCAATATAAACATTAAAGATTTTAAAATTTACATGTTTCGATTTGTTCATCAAATCGTCATCAGAATACACACAAACCACAAATACAATGTACATAAAAACCAGAGAGTCTGAACAGTCACTATGTGAAAGAAGGTACAATGCCCTCTATACTTTTAATTTTAACACCGCTCTTAGCTTCATCTACAGACTTCTTCCCACTATTATTCAACCACTCAACCCAAATCTTCGGAATATTAAATGACAACATATCATTACATGCTTTCGAACTTCTTAAATAAATTTCAATATTCCCTCACAAAAAGTTGTAAATAAAAACTGGAACTATAAATCAATTTAGCTTCATTCATTAAATAGGATGTTGATCCTCTCTCTATTATTTAATCTTGATAAGGCAGTATTCCCTCTACCATACTTAATATCTGCAATATGCTCCTTACACCTAACATTGAATTTCCTCTGTGTCATACCAACATAATCTTATTATTAGGTGTTATTATAATAAGGTGTTTACCTTTCCAAAAAGCCAGAAAAAAAAAGGAGGGGGGGTATCATTGGCTTTTTTTTTTTTTTTTTTTTTTTTTTTTTGTTAATAAAATAGATATTAAGTAACTTGCTACCAATTGATGTTCTTATTTATCTGAATCATCACAATAAAATGGATTTTAAAAATCTCATATGTAATCACCTGCACTCCTGATCTTTTTTTTTTTTTTTTTTTTTTTTTGCTTATGTCAAATATTTGTAGCATATTCTTACTTTAGAATCCATGTCCAACTTCCAACCTAAATACATTTATGGATTATTCTGTGCTATTTGTATAACTTTCCTGTAATATTTTTGTTTATCAGGCTATGCTATGTTTATTTGTTTCTTCATCTTTTCAATGAAAAAGTTAATTGTGCACTCTGTATTTCGCTAATGACAAATGAAATGTAATTTGATAAATAAACAAAAAATCCTTTTGAAAAATTTTTTGGGGAGAATATGGGATTCAATAGCAGCAAGGATAAATAAAAATAGATCTGTATATCTTTTTTTAGTTGATATATTCCTTTTTTTTTCTTTTTAAACCTTTACATATTTTCTATTTTGTGAAATGCTTGCTATTTTTATCCCTGATAAATGTGAATTGTCTAAAATTTAATTTTGTGATTGTTATCTTATTTTGTATTATTATTCTTTCATCTGTTAGGCTCGAGCTGATGATGACTTGCTGGTATACGAAGCATTCCCTTTTTATGAAACTCAGACTGATAATCACCTTAAGCTGAGGTTTAGGAAGGTAATAAAACCATAATAATTCTTTGGTTTTTAAAATGGTGTCATATTAAAAGATTCTGCCATTGCATATCACTCATATTGCCAGATGTTTTTTTTTTCTTTGTCATCTTGATAATAAATGAATATTTTACTATACCATTTATTTTATTCCATATGTAGATAAATCATGAGATAATAACACGAGAACGAAAGATTTTTAAAAATAAGAAGTCTGAAGAAGAAGAGCAAGCAGCTACTCATAAACGTTGGTTGCGCTACTTTAGTGACATATCAGGCTATAGTGGTGTAAGTTTCTCCCAACTTTTTTACTATCTTTTCTATCTACAATAAAACTTGAGAAAATGCAGCTTGTCTATAGCAGAATCTTGATGTAAACAGAAGTTTCCAAGTACTGATAAATGGAATACAATACAATTGAAAGGTTTAAATCAAAAACAGCACAAATTTTTAAAAATTCAAAAAGAATGGGGGGGGGGGGATATATTTGTACAAGTTTGAGAGCATTTTGATATTTTTGAGAATTATAAAATTGCATGTTTAGTTCATTTTCTTGATTTTTGTGCTGATGCTGTTTTTGTATTGAACATTTTAATTATAATGTATTGCAAAGCAAAGTTGTGCAAATTTGTAATTGCAACTATCTGCAATGTAATTACAATTTAATTGTATGTAATTGATTACAATTACACACATTCTATCACAGAAATTTCTTCAAATAATGAAATAGGATGGCAGTTACGGCTACAGTGCTGCAAGAATTACTTATAGCATGTAATTGTAACTATAATTAATTACATACAATTAAATTGTAATTACATTGCAGATAATTGCAATTACAAATTTGCCCAACTCTGTTGCATAGAAAACCCAATATTGCCGTGCCCTTTGAAGTCTTATTAATGCCTTATCAGATGTTTCCTGTTTTTTTTTAAACTCATTTTAAAAGATGTTTTGCTATAAAAACATTACAAAGTGTATGCTTTTTGTTTTTTCTGCAATTTATTTTTTACATTTAGCCCAGTATCATCGAATCCTTGTGACTACCATTTAGATGCATGAATAATCATATAAACATGCATGCATCATTACTACAACTATAGTGAGATAATATTACATGTTGCCACTCATATGAATAATAGTGCCCTGAATTTTTATTTTGATTAGCTGAGGTAATCTTACTCTTGCTTACTGAAAATTTTGACAGACCTAAGACAGATATCTGTCTGAAGCAATATTTTTCTACAGTCTCTTGTGATTTCATCTTAACAGATTTTACTGTATCTATAAATGATTAAAATGTCTACTTATTTTATAGATATATAATTAAGGTATATTTTATTTAAAATAAATATCTTCAGTTTTTAAGATTTGTACTTTAGAAAAGTGTATATCTACTAAAATAATTAATATTTCTTATTGTTAAAAAGTTTTCAAATGCTAAATTTTATTTGTTGACATTCATTAAAAAATTATAAGAATATTTTGCCAATAATTCAGAAACGTTGTACACCTAACTGGAAATATAAATAACCTGATAACCTGAACAAATATCCTGTTATTTGAAAAAAATATGTGTTATGGTTAGAATCGAATACATCACTTTCATAAAATTTTAAATAATGTCTTTCCCCTTTTCTACTGTGGAAGATACTGTATTAATACTAATTTTCAGTATTGTTTCTCGTTTGCCTGTTTTGCATGTTTACGTGGCTACAATATACATATAATTTTAAAGCTAAAGTATTCATATATATATATATATATAATCTTTTTAATTATAATTGTTACAAGAAAACTTTTATTTGCAATTATTCAGAAGTTAAATAATTTTTTTACAATTTAAAATCGTAAATATTTATATTTACACCTCATTACAATTCAATTCTAAAACAATAAATATTTACGATCTTTTCTGAATTCGGAATCTTTAATTTTAGATAAATAATAATGATTTTCCTTCTAAATGCTTTATTTTCTTTTAAATCAATTAATTTTGGTTTTTTTCCCAAAAATTTACAATCTTTTTCTTTAATTAAATCTCATTTTGAAATCCTTTTAACAGTCAGTAGTGATGGTGTATTCATCAGATGAACAGGCACATCTTTTGAATCAGTTATCATCCTACGAATGCCATCTTTAATTCAACATACTTTTTCTTAGTGTTATTTTCAAAGTTGCATACCTTGTTGCCAATACGACAATCTAATTTCACCATTCTATTCATTTTATGTAATCGTGCAAACTGACTAAATTTACAGTAGGTTTCACAGTTTGATTAGGATCGCCAAATAAAATTTTAATCCTTTATTCAGTGGCATCACAGTGTTACTGATTGGCCAAGAGGCTTTTCCCGATGAAACTTCTGAGAGGATAGCGTATCTTCTCAGTGATTCATTCTAAGAAAAATAGTGGAGTGAGTATGGGAAAAAATCCTTTGTCATGCGGAGTTGGACACTTGGCTATATGATTATAACAGCCTTCGGTCAATTCTACTCAAATTCCCTCTGACTCTGATATCCTTGATAACTACCAACTTTTGGAGAAATTATCATATGATGATACTCCAATGGAATAACAATTGTTCCTATGCATCAGGGCTTTAAAGTCTAGAATCCACAGTCTGTACCAATCAAAACATCATTTCATTGCATGTGATCCTTAACCATAGTATACTGAAGAGGTTCATTACTGGAGGTGCCAGGAATGAAAGATAGCTATATCCTTTTTTTATGAATAACATACATGATCATTTCAAATTATAAAACTAACTATACTGGTAAAAATTCTGTATTGTTTCAGATCAACGGTACTGCTCAAAATAACATTCTTATAGAGATTCGAACATACAGTGAATATTCAAAAGTGGGTTGATTTATACTCACCCAAAAATTTTAGTATAATCCCTAATTATAGGATGTTGGAACTATACACATTCAAGTACCTAGGTAAACTCTTTTCTATCATTTTAACATTTTTCCAAATGCTTTTTATGAGATTCAAGCAGTTTGTACATATTACACGACCTTTAATGTACTACTATTTCATGTACCAAATTAATCTCACTCTCTTCTTTATTCCAAATTGACTATCCATCTTAATGTTATTACAGATAATTTTGTTATTATTCCCTTTTCCCATTTCTCTTCCTAACACTAATGAATTTAAAATATTTTTTTGTTTATGAATTTAATTAATCCTGTTATAAAGCAAAAGTATTTAACAGTTTGCAGATCAATACTAATATGCAAAGTGGAGGGGGAAAATAAGTGAAGTAATACATCTTTTTCATTGTTTAAATTTTCTGAAAATATAAAATATATATGTGACATATTTTTATTTTAAAAATTCTTCAAATAACTTGTTATTTTGTATTTAATTTTTATCATTATTTATGTATTCTTCTCATTGTTGCTGCAGGTATTTGTCTGTGGAATCACTCCGTTTTGGATATTTTTAACAGTTCATGGTGAACTGAGGATTCATCCTATGACTATTGATAATGCAGTTACTTGTTTTGCCCCATTCCATAATGTCAATTGTCCCAAAGGTTTCCTGTATTTCAACAAACAGGTATTTTTTCTTTCCTTGTCATGTTTATGTAGCTGATTGGTTGTTAATTTGTATTCTAATAGAGCAAGCTGAAATTATTTTAAAATATCACATTTGTATTGTTTGTTTATTTCTTATGCATTGAATATGCCTTTTTTTCTGGTGTACAATTTATATATATATATATATGTGTGTGTGTGTAAATTAAAAATATGTTATACATAATTATGTGCAAATTAAATTAGCCTATTAATATTTTAACTTCTGAATATATATTGGTGAAAATGAGTGCTTCAAAAATTTGATTAAAAAGAATAATTAAAATAACTGTAGAAAACTTTTTAAAATAAACATTCTGAGTAATTGATAGAGAATTAACTTAAGTTATCACTTTTTTTTTTCTTTTGTGTGTGTGTGGTTTTTTTCATTTTGAACTTCCATTTTTACATAGATTTTTCAATAATTTGTATTGTTATTTTAATATTTCTAACTTAAAAGTTCTGTTATGGTCAGTATTTTTATTTTTATCACAAGTGCTTTTATTTAAAATATTTATAACTTTCTGTATGTCCTCTTGCATGGTCATATTACTAGTTAAATGTTGGGACAAAACAGCCTTAACAACTTCTGTCTTCGTTGAAAGAATGATTTAAATTCATAATGTGAAAATTTGAATCCTATTTAACAGGGATGGAAAATCTGCTTCAAACTGCTCCAATTTTGATTTCCTGCTACATTCTGCTCCAAAAATGGCAATTTTTTAAAATTCTGCTCCCATCTGCTCCAAAAATGGAAATTTCTTAATCTAAAAACTTCATATTAACTTTGTATAGGCTTGGCAACACACTGCTATGATGCATGTTGCTAAGATATGCAGCATCATTTAAGTTTAAAAATTATCTAACTGAATAATGGATTATACTACATAATTTTCGCATTGCTGAGAGGAAAAAAAAAATATTTTTTTGAGAAACTCCTTTTTCTTATTTTATTACTCCCTTTTTATCCCCCCCCCCCTCCCCTCCCTGCCTCATTGAATACAAAATATTTGACTAAAGTCACACGAAATAATAAAATAAAATGAACATGTTTTGTTATTTGAAACATTTTGTTTTAAAGAATATGTATAAATATACAAGAATCATACATATGTTTAAAACCTTGTTAAAAATGAATAAACACATTCCTGTTTTTATTATCGATGTTATTTTAAGCACTATTTAATGAATTTAATATACTCCATCTTTCAGTGCTTAAACAAACTACATTGAACACGCATTTGCATGAACATTTACTGCATGGTTACATTGCTTGAACATTTACTGCATGATCATTTTATTGCAATGTTTATTGCTATTATATGCTCCTTGTCTTGATTCTTGTTTCTTAACCCATTCGTTGCCAAAACTACCTGGGCAGAGTCTTCGATATTTTTACTAAAATTCGTTTCCCACCAAAAATTTTGAAAGATAATATTTGGTAACTTTAATAGCAAAGTTTTTGTCATTATATAAAGTATTTTTTAACATATTAAAATAATGGTAGCTAGGCAGGGTTTTTTTTATCATACACTGTTATTTTGAAAGTTGACAACCACGAGTATACTTGTGATTGCCAGCGAATGGATTAATATACACTTTTTTCCCCTTAATATTTGGTGATTCATTAAAAAGGTGGTAAACCCTTTACTGTGTAATGTCACTCATTTTTAACATTTTTGTCAACATAGTTGAAAAGTGTTTATGAATTTGGTTTGTCTGGCCATCTGTCTGTCTGTCCGTACTCTAACTCTCGTAAATATACTTGGATTACCATGTAATTTTTACATGTTATTGAGGTTCACTATAGAATGTTTACTATTGAAAATTAAGTGTATAGCATTTACAGGGAGACACAAAAAAAAATTCTCGTATATTATGGCCTATGGGTGAAATTGTTTGTGGTGTATTTTAATAATGTTAAAATAATTCAAACATAATGACATCACTGATGTGGCATACAACATGCTTTCTGCAGAGTATAGAATAAGTAGCATTTATCGTTCATTTACAGGGATGAACAAGAAAATTCAATTACATTATGATGTATGGGGAAAATGCATTTGAATGATGGTACAATACTTCAAACATAATAAAATTGATATTGATCACTGAGGTGTACTACAACATGTTTTCTATAGATTATGGAATTCATAGTATTTTTCATTCATATACAGAGACACTAAAAAAAAATGGTTACAGGATGGACTATGACCGAAAATTGTTGAAAGTTCATTTGTAGCTGTGGTATGTGGTTTTAAACTTAAAATTTTTTAATTATATTATGTGGTGTGTATAAATTCTATCAATCACATCACATACAGGTCTGCATGAAAGAATTTGAACAATTACCGTATTAGAGAGCAAGTGCAGAAAGTTAATTTTTACTGCATTATGTGCTTTTTAAATTATTTATTTAGATATTTCATTTCATTGCATGAAAAAAAATAAATTTCTTAACAATATTCTGTTAGAGTTGAAAAGTGTTTCATAATCTATATTGGATGCACAATTTTTCATTCTAGTTATGCATGAAATAAAAAGAAAAAGATTTTCTTTTTGGAGAAAATAATACATATTCCCTGTCAAAATAATTTGTACTTTTCTAATTTACATGAAGTTAATCTATGACAGATCATAGATGTGTGAATAGATTTATTGTTAGCTGTAAGGAAAAGATGCATAAACAAGAACGAAAAAACATGTGCCAAGCATAGAATATGTAACACTTTCCAACACTTCCAAAATGCTTTTACAAATCTTTACCATTTAATAAGGTGAAAGATGATGTCTCAGTAAACAATTTTGAAAAACATAACACATTTAAAAATCCAATTTCAGGAATTATTAACAATATTTGGAAAAATACCCGAATTCCTTTGTGCAGCCCTGTAAATGATCCATAGATTTGTATATAGACTACATAGAATGCTAAATTTTAGTTCACTTAGGAAATGCATAGCATAGTTTAAAATTCCCCTTCTGGAATTCCCGTCAATAAACGGAAATGTGCTCCGAGAACTTTTGTGTTGCCCTGTATATGATCTATATAATTTATACACATGAAGTAATAGAGAAAAAAATGGAGTTAAATTTAAAAATGTGTTCAGAAACTTAAAATGCAATTCCAGCAATTATTGTTAACAGATAGTACCGACTTCTTTTGTGTGTCCCTGTAAATGAACGATGAATGCTACACACAGTATTGTATAGTTAGCTTCTTGTACCACACCTTAGTGATATATATCAATTTCAATATGTTTAAAATAGTGAAACATTATTAAAATCAACCCCAAACGTTTTTCTCCAAAGACCGTAATGTAAACGTAATTCTTTTGAGTGTTGCTGTACAGGAACTATAAGTGCTATCCACACCATATTCTATAATAAGCATCTTGTAGTGCAACTCAGTGATGTATATCAATTTCAATGTGTTTGAAATTGTGTAGCATCATTAAAGTAAACCGTAAATGATTTTCCGCTTAGACCATAATGTAATGGAATTCTTTTGAGTGTCCCTGTAAAAAAAAAAAAACTATAAGTGCTACACACTTCATTTAGAATACCGAACATGTCATAGTAAACCTCAATAACATATATCAATTGCATGACAATCTGAGTCAATTTACGTGAGTTTGAGCACGAACAGACAGACAGACAAACCGAATTCATAAACACTTTTCAACTTTGTTGGAAAGTGTTAAAAAAGAGGTTTCTATCAACAGATCTGGGAAATCTTAACATTTACCAAAAATGGCTTAGCAAAATCTATTGTTGGAAAATTTACATTTTTTGTAACTACTACATTATTGTAAGTGTTAGAATTTAGCAATCTTTGGGTTTTTAAAATAACAGATATATAAAAATTCTGGAAATTTTCTTTTCAAATTTGTAACAATGAATAAGAAATATTTTTATTTATTATTTACAGTATTGTAGCTTTTATAATATACTGCGAAATTTTTAAATATTTTTGAGAGGTGCTGCAATTATAATAATATAGACATTTTTCAAATATGAGAGAAGAAATAAGATAAATAATCAGTCTAAATCATAATATTTTACATATGAATAAAGGAAACTTATATTTTAATTGTAGTTTACCTATTTGTTTCATAGATTTGGAATTTTGTTTGAAAATTATGTATGTTAAGTAAACAAATGTAAATAAGCATTTTTTTTTTTCTAATATCATTCCTCATCTGTGTTATGGAATATCCCTGCCCACCCCTAAAGAAAAAAAAAGGGAAGTGGGTGAGTCATAAGTAAAATTTAAACCAATAACTAACATAATTACATCTGTATTTTCATAGTATAACTATTAGAGAAAAAAAAAAGTATAATGGCTAAAATTATTTTTGTTTCGCTTCAGACCTTAGAAAACTTGCATGAAAGTTCAAGTCACTTTTTTTATATGATACACGGTGAAAATCTGCATTTTGCCAATTTATTTATTTATTTTTTAATTCATCAAAATTTCAATCTTATATAATCTCCCCCCCCCCCCCCCCAACCATCAGGTACACAAAGTTAATAGCATTAGTAAGTATAGTGGCTAAAATTATTTTTATTTGGCTTTAGATCTTAAGAAACTTACAGGAATGCCAGGTCACTTATATGACTACACATTCAACAAGGGTGAGAATCTTCTACATTTTGCCTTTTTTAAGAATTCATCAAAATATCCATCCTTTGTTCCCTCTCCCCCACATTTTGTGCAATTTGACTGTTTTCACCCCTGTTTATAACATACTTATATACCTGTGTTGACAAAAAGTGGCCAAATTTATGCACTAGATAATAAATCTCCATTTAGGAAGCTAAACAGGTTATGATAAAACAGACCGCATCATTAAAACTTGGTCAGTAGGATATAAATAACGTCCAAGTGATTAGTGTTTCATGATGGAACATAAAGTATAAATTGGTTAATGTAGAAATATGTCATAATTTAAGAATGGTTTGTATTTTGATATTATTATATTTTAAAAACAGACGTTTGATCTTTGTATTTTTTCATGTAGGGAGAGCTCAGAATATGTGTATTGCCTACTCATCTGAATTATGATGCGCCTTGGCCTGTACGTAAAGTACCACTTCGGTGTACTCCTCATTTTGTGAATTATCATATTGATACAAAAACTTATTGTATTGTTACTAGCAACATGGAATTATGCACACAGCTAGTCCGATTTAATGGAGATGAGAAAGAGTTAGAACCTATTGAGAGAAGTAATTAAATTATTTGTTTTGTTTTTTTAATTCTTTATTGTTAATTTATGTGATTTGTGTTAACTTCATTATTTTCAGCTGGGAGTTCTTCAATAAAACATTTTTTGAAATTTTTATTTTATTTATTTTGTTGTTTATTATTTTACCATTTTATAAAACATTTTTTTATTTTTAAAATTTTAGTTTAATTTCTGTGCACAGCTTTTTCTATAATTTCATAATTAGTTTTTAATTGTTTGGGATTTGCCAAAATAAATTTGGTGCTTTCGCATTAAATCTAGCATTAGTTTTATAAATGTTTAAAAAGCCTTTGAAATGACATGATATACTTTAAAGGCACACTGTCTGAGAAAATAGCCAGTTTGGATTTGAGAACAGCCTTAACTTGCCCACTGCAAGTTTTTTTCTTTTCATTTTTAAGCCTAATGATATGCATCAATAAAAATAAAATAAAATACTGAACAAATATTTATTACATTTTGTATTATAATTTTTATTAAACATTAGATTATAATATAACAGCCAACCACATTCAATTACCATTACCTCATTAGGATTCTTAATTAGGGATACACTGAATAGATATTTTGGCCGAATACCAAATATTTGATCAGCTGAGTAGTAAAAAGTTTTAAAAGTAAATTTTAAAACAATTTTACCTAATATTTAACACAAATACTTTGATTTAGATAAACAAGACCTTTTTACATGTAAACTTTATACTAAAAAAAAAAAAAAAAATCTATGCTTTGAGTTATTATTTAAGAAGAGGATAGTCTGAACACTTTTTTAATTAATAAAATATGAATTTCATGGCTTCTTCTGTGAATTAAAATAAATAAATAAAATTTTCTTATATTCTAAAATGGAAAAGAAATGTTGAAATTAAAAGGAAGATTTTACAGTCATATAATGTGTATTTGTCAGGAAGGGACTAAAGTAAAAAATAAATAAATAATACAATCTATTCAAATGGTGGCAACTCTAATAGCAATAACAACTTTCCTGCTCCTTTTGATTTAGCAAGGAAGTTTTTAAATGCACCAGAGCAGTGTCTGGAGTAGGCCATCATTTTCATATGAAACATACAGGTTTGTTTCTAAAATCTTCAAACAAACTTTCAAGGAAGATAATGTGGTAATTTTTTTGGAGAAGGTACCAATATCTCAATTCACTTATTCCATCAAAAATACAGTACATTCAATCAAAAATACAGGGTGTGTCAATACAAACTAAAACCAAATTTGTTAACAACTTTAACAATAATGAAAATATTTTATGAAGATTTTCATCACACTAACTTTGCTTGTATGAAATGTTATAACATCATTGGAAGTGACTGAGTTTTGTTTAGTGACACAGTATTTATACTGTCAGTTGCATTCTGAATAATGGAATGTCTAGCTCAGTGTT
Source organism: Maratus michaelseni (assembly GCA_963931845.1). Classification (NCBI taxonomy): domain Eukaryota; kingdom Metazoa; phylum Arthropoda; class Arachnida; order Araneae; family Salticidae; genus Maratus; species Maratus michaelseni. Next base: position 61,101,789 of record OZ007595.1, read on the forward strand.
GTTTAGGTATGAATGGTGACAATTTTCAACACTTCTCGTCATGTCCTTCAGAAATCAAAATAAGTCTGTTGAAAATATTGTAACAAAATCTTCATTACTGTTAAAGTAACAAACAAAAATTCAAGTTTGGCTTGGTGTGAGATACACTGTATTTTTGATCGAATAAGGGGATAGTGATCCCAGTTTCCTGAACAAAAATTGTGTGTCTTGATGCCTATTATCACTTCACCCTTGAAAGTTTGTTCTATTTTGTTTAGAAACACCCTGTTTGTGAAAACGCAAGAAAAAGATTATTACCAGACAGTATTCGGGAACTTTCATTTGTACATCATTAATTCCTATGAAGGTCATCATTAATGGTTAATTTTCTAAAGTGTCATTTTTCAATCAACAAATAAATAATTTAAAAGCATTATTTTTATTTAAATATGATTCTATTTCTTAATTATTCTGAATATCTTTATTATTCACAGTTTAAAGTAAAAGTTGTGTAAGGGTTTTAAAACTATTTTTTTTAAGTTTTTTTTTTTAAGTATTCGGTTTGGTGAAATATTTTGATATTCAGCCAAACTGAATATTCAGTAGTATTGCTAAATACCAAATAGATACCGAATATTCGGTACATTCCTATTCTTAATATAGGCAGTGCCTCTTTTGTCAAGAAAACGTTCCACTTTACAGATGAGTATACTCAGCCATAGCAGTGAACAGGTTAATAAAGTATTAAACTGTTGCTAAACGTTATAACTATTTAAACTGTAGCCATTTTGAATGCAGTTTCCAATAAAGTACTCAGTTTAGAGTTATCTATCACTAAGTTTGGTTAACTTTCTTGCTCACCACATTTAATTGTTAGTACATGCTCTCCCAGTAGCAGAATTTTCTGCGTTAATCTGCAGCAAACCAAAATTTATCTGTGACCCAAAAATGCTAAACCAAGCTTACTATTATGAGAAATTACAGTAACTCATAAAATAAGCGAAATTTGTATTATAAAGTAAGCATAAGAAGAAAATTCAATAAATCTAGAGACAAAAATGAAATTTTAGCAATTTTTCATAACCCAGAATTTTGTTTTAAGCTGTTAGATTGATCTGCAAAGACTAAAATAATCTGCAGCGCTGCTGCCTTCTGCACTGTTTCTGCTACTGGGTATGCTCTGTACTTAACCTTTCGCCGGGCGCGCAAATTTTCATGACATGAGCGAGCGCGCATTGTAAATTTTACAACAGGGGAAAAATATTCAATTATTGCTGCTTTATTTTAATTTTACAGATAATTTAGCATACAGATATCATATATGTTATCTCTGATCACAATTTATGAAATTATTTCGCAATACACTTAGATTTATTTTGTTAAAATATATTAAAGCAGAAGTTTAAATGTATAAAAAGCTATTTACTACTACAATAAAAAGGATAAAAACTAATAATGAATTACTAAACAATAATTAAATAATTTCGGACTTACAGAATTAGTCATACATTTCATCTACATTATTCGCTTCACATGGTAGGCATAAGATTTGCTTTTTTGAATATTGTTTACACATAAACCTTACGCATTTGTTGCACTTCATTGTAGAGGAGGAATTTTTTTTTCGGCCACACATGTAACAAGAACCTCTCTTTTGTGGACAGATAAACTTATTTGAAGTTTCCTCTTCCAAATTTTCTGTTGAACGATATATATCAAGGAAAGCCGACGCATCTCGAGATAAAGACGAAAATTGAGATCTGGATATGAGATACTCTTTCATAAGGGATTTTGAAAGTATTCTCAAAAAAGTAATTCTTCGGCTTGGCTCTTCATCAACATTATTCAGTAGAAATAATACACGTGAGTTTATCCCAGCAACGTTCATCATAGTATAAAATATAACGAGAGGCCATCTTCTTGTTATTCGAGATACAGAATAAGCTGCACACATTTTATCGCAGGTGTCAACACCTCCTTTGGTCATATTGTAATCAAGAATTAGTTCAGGTTTTCCGCTCTCTGGATCAATTTCAGCTTTATCATGAAGGCTTGATACTAATACCACTGCTTTGTTCTTTTTTGGTACATATGAAACCAGTGTTTTATTTTTCTGAAAACCAGAAATAGAAGTACCCACAACTCTATGTCTCCCTGGTAAAAGTTCTAAAAGAATTTCTTTTTTATTTTTATTTACTGTACCAATGAATGTGATTTTCTTCTCTAATAAGTAATCAACTAGTGGAAAGCTTGAGTACCAGTTATCAGTTGTAAGATTTTTATTAGAGTTTTCAATAGACGTTACTAAATGTTTGACAATGCCTAATGGTCTGTTCTCTACAGTAAAAGGTCCAGGAGGCTGTTTACCGACGTAAATTTCCATATTGCAGTAAAATGTTTTAGCATCACATAATGCGAATATTTTGATGCCATACTTCGCAGGTTTGCTTGGTCTGTATTGAATCCAAGATCAACATCCTCTAAAAGGATGTAACATCTCATCAATTGTTAGAAATTCGCTTGTATTATAAGATTTCAAACAATTTTGAACAAATGAATCCCAAATGGAACGGATAGCAGCTAGTTTATCTGATTTCCTTCTTTCAGATCTAGTATTTATGTCATCGAAACGAATGCAGCGAAGTTAAAACGAAAACCGCTTATAACTCGTAGCTGCTCTGAGTATTTGTATTCCAGTCCCATCAGCAGCCCAGAGTTGCTGAACATTTGCATGTTGGCATTTTATTGTGCCTATAAAATAAAGCAGTCCCATCAAAGCCATAAACTTACTTCTAGACGTCTGTTTACAATCACGCTTCTGATTATACTTAGCCTCAATTCTTTCTATATATTTATTAGTGCAATCAATTATTTCATCAGTCATGTTCAGATCAATCAATTTTTGAAAAGTGCCGATTTCAGAAGCAGTTCCTTTCGCATATGCAGTTGGTCCAGGCATTTTCTTTATAATATTTTTGTTCTTGGTTTTGGAGGTTTTTACGATTTCCTCTTATTTCCATTTTGTGACTTTATCTTTTCCCGTATAAAAATTTTCGTCATTATTATTTTCCGTAATCTCATCATCTGATGCATTTATTTCAGAGTCACTACTGTGATTTTCCTCTTCTAAATTTTCATCACTCAAATCATCGTCACATTCAGGAAATTGCAGATCTTCTTCAATATCAATATCATCACTTTCAGTGTCTTCATTCAAAATTTTCATTAAATAATCCACCATTTCTTTGTTATCTTTAAAATACCGTTTTCGTTTAGACATTATTCTAACTCAAATCCCACTAAAACAACTTAGAAAAAATTTCACTGAGAAAGATTATACTGAGAGAGAATTTTACAAGCAGGCGCGCTTTGCATAAAGTACAACACCGCAGATGTTCACAGATTAAAATGACAGGTGCAGCTAATTGAGCAATCTGATATGCTAATAACTTTCCGGAAGTGGGGAGGGGGATCCAATAAACGAATACAAATGGTTATTGACGCCCTCTACTTCTTGAATTTTGTTTTAAAGAAAAAAGAAAGCTAATGTTGTACTTTTTACAACGGCATGCCCGGCGGAAAGTTAAATACAGTATCATCCCATCCCCCAACCACCACCCAAAAAAGTAAGTAAGTAAGTAAAAGAAAGTAATGTCAGAATTTTGTATCTTCTTTACTTTTGCTTTAAAATGCTTTTTAGTTAAAAATATTGACAATGCTCTATTCTTGTACATGTTTGTTTTTTGTATTATATCCAAATACTGCTTTTTAGTTACAAATAGTAGTTTTAAAATTTTAACTAACTTTTTTTTCCCCTTAACATTATTTATCATCTTGCATTGCAGCTGATGAACGATATATTTATCCAATGATTGAGAAATTTAGTATTCAGTTATTTTCACCTCTCAGCTGGGAGACTATACCCAACACAACAACAGAACTAGAAGACTGGGAACATGTGACTTGTTTACGAAATGTGAATTTGGTGTCAGAAGGTACACGTAGTGGGCTTAAAGGTTATTTGGCTATGGGTACAAGCTACAATTATGGGGAAGATGTTACAATAAGAGGCAAGGTGTGTATTTTTACTTTGTTTAAATTTTCATTATTGTTGTAAATAATTTTATAAGATTTTCATATATATATATATATATATATATATAATTTTTTTTTTAACTTGTAGAAAGATTTTCTTGTGTTCTTTAATGTTTTTGAAATATCTGTATTTTTCCCAATCTAAAACCATATCTGGAGGCACGGCAGTGCCTCCGCCAAGTCGAGAGAGGACAGCCGTAAGCATACTTTTCTTGAAGCAACTCAGAGCACTTTTGACCCCCCCCCCATATCTCCGCGCTGGAGTACAGTCACCTCTCACTTATGCGCGTTTGAAGGGACTGACTTAAAATCGTGCATAACTGAGAGCCGCGCATAACTGAGAGGACGTTGTATGTAGTAATTCCTTATACACATTATTCGAAAGAAAAACATATTGAAATATAAGAACTATGATTAATGATATTTTATAAAATAAATGGGGTGTAATATTAGTATAGTGTACTAAAAAAAATATATATATACTAGGGGGCCTACCCCCTGCGAGCTACGTTCGCCAATCCCCGCTCAGACTTCGAGGCCTCTAAAAACATGACAGCGTGCTTTATTTTAAAAATATTGGTAAATCTGTAATTGGGTTGCCATGCTTTTAACATTTTAATGGGACATTTTTCGATTATCATGGCCTCATACACAGCTGTTGCGACAACTGACGACTGTTTTCGGGATTGATAAGTAAAATCAATTACTACTTGAAAACCAGCTTGTATAAAATGGTTAGGTATAAATTGTGACTACCTCTCGGACGTTTATAACAACAATCTCTATTCTATTCTTCCTTTGCGTTTAAGGATGAGAAAAATTCCATCTGCTTGTGAATAACATTTAGAACCACGGTATTGAAAAGTACTATGTTATAGACATTTTCAGTAACAGGTTTTAATTTTCTCTCTATTTTAGTGCACCATCATGCATATTTTCATGTTATTTTAAATATGTAAATTATTTTTTTTAATTAATATGTATATACGAATTTTCTAATAATTATTTATCATACAAAATTAATTAATTATTTTGTGCATGCGTGCCTGCATTTATTCGGCATCAATTGATGAGATATTTAAACAAATTTGCTATCCGCGGTAATTTTACACCATGTTCTGTCACTTGAATATTGTTCATAAGAAAATCGGGTACTTTTCCATTATAGGATCCTTTGCTTTTGGGGCCGTTCAAGTATTACGTAAGCAGTAAAGGGGGAGGGGGGGGGTCCAGAGTCTGCTTATTTTCTCTGACAAGGGGGAGGGGAGGTCACGACAGTTCTTACATAAGCATTAAACAATGAATTTGCTGGTTTAAACAATGGTTTGTTTAATGCAATAAACAACAATATATTAAAACCATTTTGTATTTTTTGATATCACAATCCCTATATGCCTATTTATATAAATTTGTATGATTAATAATGTAATTTATTGGTAACTTTTTATCTGTCAAGAAGTCTTGATGTATAAACTGTCATAAAATCTTACGTAAGCAAGGGGGGGGGGTCTAGCATTTGCTTATATTTTCTTACAAGGGGGGGGGGGAGGGGGTACAAAATGACTAAAAATATGCTTACGTAATACTTGAACGGCCCCTTTAGGTTTGGCGTAATTCGAGCTTCAAAAAGGGATAGATTCGTTAATATACATAGATTTGTTGCCAAAAGTTATGAAAATAAACCCAATGAACTTTTGGTGCTTTTCTATTATAGGGGTCTTGACGCTTTTTTAAAAAGCTTGGCGGAAAAAACCAAGCAGGATAGAAAACCAAGCAGGATATTTTATTCTTCCGTTCAGTTGGGCAATTATTATTTTATATATTAGTTTCAAATATCCGAATTAATGATTTTATAAATTCGTTTAGTTAAATTTTACAAAAAAATAACAAAATGATATCAATAAATAATAATTACATTTAATTTCTTTTCCTCCCTTTCTTTTGCGTTTACCTAAATGACGTCATTTGGACGAATTTATTCAAAATATTTTCAGTTTATAAATTAAATTAAATGCTGACAGACGATTGAATCCTGACGATAGAAATGTGATTTTTTTTTTCAATATTTCCTGAAAAACATAATTTAATCACAATCTTATCTTCATTATCGATTGAAATAAAAGATAAATTCAATTTCAATTGGAAAATGACGAATAAAAAGAAATCAATAATCCCTATCGGGATCCTTTTCAATTTTTTCCCCTTTTTTGTCACAAAAAAACTGAGTAATTAGTTGCCATCATTACAGAAATGTCATTAAAATTAGAAAAAAATTAATATCTCGAAAACTAATTCCAATTTCAAAATTCTATTACCAGTTTTGACATCCGCGGATTTTTATGAACAATTGGTATTAATTTCACCATCAAGCGTTTAATATTTTATTAAAAATAGCCTTGAAACATAATCAGTCGTTTAATCAGTCGTTTAATCAGTCGTTTAATCAGTCGTTTCATAAAATCGTTTCATAAATTCGTTTCATAAAATCGTTTCACAAATTCGTTTCATTAGGATTTTATATATATAGGGTAGATATAGGGTAGATTAGGATTTTATATATATAGGGTAGATATCCTTACACTTTCACTATAAAATTTAGTTTCAAAAAATACAATAAAGTAATTTTTTTTCATTTGACATAGAAGATGATATACTTACATAAAAAAAAATGCCAATTAGTCCTCTTTTAAGAAGTCATCAATGGTAGTTTGTTTTTGCTTAGGCCGCGTTTGTACAACGACCTTTTCTAATGCATTAAAGTGCGTCATTGTATTTGATGCTATATCAGCATTTTGTAGGTAACATCTCAAAGTGTCCAGGGCTCCTAAAGCAGTAGCATAAGATGGGACAATTACAGTATCAGTTTCATCATTATCATCATCATCTCCTTCTCTTTCAGCTGTCACATCATCAAACACAGTTTCAATATCTCTAATTGCCGTTGATGTTAAGTTTTCATCAACACTGACGAAATCTTGAAAAGAAAGAGAATCTTGGCTTATTCTATTCCATTCTTCTTCGTCTATGTTAAAATCATTGCTGTTGTTTTCATTTTCCTGTAATGAAATAAGTTCAGCATTATTTGAATGAAAAATACCCGCTTTCCTAAAGCAGTTAGAAATTGTCATGGCTGTTACGTTATTCCAAGAGGAAACCAACATATGCATGGCATCCAGAATCGAAATTTTCTTGAATTCCTTTTTCTGCTCTAGTGATATAAACATTCTTCGCACCAAATCTTTCCTATACTGCGCTTTAACTGACCTTATTATACCGAGATCTAAGGGCTGGAGTCTGCTAGTACAGTTAGCAGGGAAAAATATAACTCGTACATGTGTCAGCAATGGGAGATATGAAGGATGGGCGGGACACTGATCCATAAATAACAAAACTTTCTTTTTTTTTTAACCATCTTCATATCGAATTCCTTCAAAAAGTCTAAAAAAAATTTCGATGTCATCCAGGCTTTGGTGCTATTTGCGTAAGAACATGGCAATTTTTTGACATTTTTTAAACACCGTGGATTCTTGGATTTACCAATCACTATTAGCGGTAACTTTTCTGATCCGTCCCCATTGCAACATAAAAGCACAATTTCTTTGCTGTGTTTGCCACCATGGCATTGTAACAATTTCAGTAAATCTCTCACAGTCTGCTAATTAGGCAGAGTAATCAAAGATAGAAGTTCCCAAGAGTTGGAAAACTTTTCTCACGCTTAGCTGTGGGGGTGACAAGAATGCCGTTTACTACAATAGGAAAAGATGAGCTTCGATCAATCTTGTGAAACTGAAATTGCTAGACAGCAAATATTTCTCTGATCTGACCGTCTATATGTGGGGTCTCAGATCGTGGGAATTTCCTGCGTGAACATTTAAAAGTTCAGTAAGACCTCCCTAAAAAGGCTTTATCCAATGACGTAAACTAAAACTTTTTTGATTGGTGATCGGAGAATCTTTTGTTCGAAAAAACGGACCGGAGAAGAGGATCGAGAGGGAGGTTAGTTGGAGTTTCGGCAGGAGAACGAGTGTTGGTGGAAAACACTCATCTCAGGACGGTTTCCCTTCTTAGTAGGGAAGGACAGGTTTGCTGACAGATTTTTGAATGAGAGAGTGCGATCTCTCTGAAGTCAAGGCAACAGCCTTGGATTTGACCTTTCGGGGAGAGTGAAAAGTAGCACTAGTTAAGACTTTAAGATTCTAAAACTACTGTAAAAGACTGGACTATTTGGTGATTTGCTATAAATTACAAGTCGAGCGAACTCAGCTAAAAAAAATTGTTGTAAATAATTTTTACCTCTAGAAATTTCAAGAACGCTTTTTAAATAAAATTTGTTCTGAAATATTTAATGAAGGTGATCCATTGTGAAACGGCTCCACGCTACCCCATTTCAAAAACACACAACATCGTGGATTCTTTACAGCATGTTTCTCCCTTAAAATCCATCGTTTTGTTTGGTAAAAGACGATAAAATAAGCCTGTTTCATCACAGTTAAAAATGTTCTTAAGATCAAAGTTTTGAATTAAATTTGGAAGGTCTGCGATCCATTCATTAGCAGTTGAATCTGAAACAGCTGCGCTTTCACCACTCAGACAATGATTTGTTAAACCGTGTCTTTTTTTAAGTTTTTCTAACCATCCCGAAGAAGCTGAAAAATTTTCGATTCCCATTTTGGATGACAAAGTGAGTGCCTTTTCTTTAAATAACTCACCGCTAATGGGTAAATTAGAAGCTCTCATTTCTCTGAACCACTGAATTAAAGTGGTTTCTAAAATCTCAAATTTTCCATTCTGAATTCTTGATCGTTTCTTCGCTTGTGCAGAATATTCACTATTAATTTTTTTGATCGAGTCCTTGTTCTTTAAAATCCCTCTGAGTGTTGATTCTGGCAAATCGAATTTTCGAGCTAAATTTATTTTTGACAGTCTAGGATCATTTTCTGCTGCTTTTATAACTTCCATTTTGAACGAAATTGTTAACTTTCTTTTGCTCATTTTTATTGCAAAAAAAAAAAGAAAAAAAAAAAAAAAAAAGAAAAAAAAAAGAAAGAATCTAGATGCTACCGTAAAGGCAAGGACGAAATGTAACACACAGGTGACTTGATAAAATTAAAACAGAAAGAAAAGAAGCAACCATTAGAACTGAGGGGATGAGTGTAAAGTCGAACTATAACATCCTCTCCACCCCGCTTTTCGGTACGGTCTTTTGACCTTGACAGGTGCAGAAAATTATTTATCGATTTAAAAAAAAAAAAAAATGTGAATTGCGTTGTCATTTCCGCGCATAACTGAGAGAGAAAATTCAAAGTGGCGCTTATAAGTGAGAGATCTATAGCATTATTTTCCTATTCCTCGTGCCGGGACCTTACGAAATTCGCGTATAACTGAGAGACGCGCATAACTGAGACGCGCATAAGTGAGAGATGACTGTATCCCAAAAATTTGAAACTTCGTTTTTCTAGAGTATTTGGCACACAGGACCAGAATTTAAAATTACAACTTTCTGTCTTTTCTAGTTCAGACGATATATGAACTCAAACATTCAATTTTTTGTCACTCACTCACTCACTCGTTCACGCGTCATCAAAAAGATTAGGTAGATCCCGTAGCCCTAGAAACTTGACATTTGGCAAAAAGGTAGTGTTTAGGATACAGAGAAAGGAAAAATTATAAAATCCAGAAAATTCGAAAAAAAAACATTCGAAAATTCAACAAATTCCATCAAAATTGAAAATTGAAAATAATACGATCTTGTAATCTTAGAAACTTAAGATTCGGTGTGAAGGTAGTGTTTAGCATCCAGAAAAAGAAAACATCAAAAACACAAAAAAAAATTGAAAATAAAATCGAAAAATTTCAAATAATCCGATTTTGTTGCGCTAGAAACTTGGAATTCGGAATAAAGGTAGTATTTAGGATGCAAAATAAAGAAAAATTAAAAATTCCGGAAAATTCGAAAAAAAAAAATCAAAAATTCCAAAAAAAAATTGAAAAAATTAATCAATTTGATTTTTTAGCCTTAGAAACTTAAGATTCGCAGTAAAGATAGTGTTTAGGATTCAGAATAAGTTAAAATAAAAAATGCAATAAAATTCGAAAATAAAATAAAAAAATCGAAAAATAAGGAAAATTTGAAAATAATTCGATTTTATAGCGCTAGAAACTTGAAATTTGGAATAAAGGTAATATTTAAGATACTAAATAAGGAAAAGTTAAAAAATATGGATAATTCAAAAAATACCCATAAATTAGTGCAGATGATATATGAACTCAAAGTTTCGATTTTTTGTCACTCACACACTCACTTACTCTCGCGTTATCAAAAAGATTGGGTAGATCCCGCCGCCACAGAAACTTAAAAGTTGGAATAAAGCTAGTGTTACGGATACAAAGAAAGGAAAAATTATAAAATCTGGAAAAAAAAAAAAAACATTCGAAAATTCAAAAAAATTGAAAATTGAAAATAACACGATCTTCTAGTCTTAAAAACTTAAAATTTGATGTGAAGGTAGTGTTTAGAAATCAGAAAAAGAAAACATCAAAAACACAAAAAAAAAATTGAAAATAAAATCGAAAAATTTCAAATAATCCAATTTTGTTGCGCTAGAAACTTGGAATTCGGAATAAAAGTAGTATTTAGGATGCAAAATAAAAATAAATTAAAAAATCCAGAAAATTCGAAAAAAAAATCAAAAATTCGAAAAAAAATTGAAAAAATTAAAATAATTTGATCTTTTAGCCTTAGAAACTTAAAATTCGCGGTAAAGATAGTGTTTAGGATTCAGAATAAGTTAAAATAAAAACGCAATAAAATTCAAAAGTAAAATAAAAAAATCAAAAGAAATCGAAAAATAAGAAAATTTTGAAAATAATTCGATTTCATAGAGCTAGAAACTTGAAATTTGGAATAAAGGTAATATTTAAGATACTAAATAAGGAAACATTAAAAAATATGGATAATTCAAAAAAAAAAATCGAAAATTTCATAAAAAAAAATAGAAAGAAAGAAAGAAAAAGAGAGAAATTGAAAATAATATGATCTCGTAATCTTAGAAAAATCTTGTTGTAAAGGTAGTGTTTAGGATTCAGAAAAAGAAAAAATTAAAAACACAACAAAAATTGAAAATCAAGTCAAAAATTGAAAAAAATACAAAAATTTGAAAATAATTCGATTTTGTAAAGCTAGAAGCTTAAAATTTGGAATAAAGGTAGTATTTAGGATACAAAAAAGAAATAAATAAAAAATCTGTAAAATTCGAAATTAAAAAAAATTTGAAAAATTGCAAAAAAATTCGATTTTGTAGCTTTACAACTTAAAATTCGGCGTAAACTTATTGTTTAGGATACAGAAAAAGGAAAAATTAAAATACAATAAATTTGAAAATAGAATAAAAAACTCGAAAAAGATCAGAGATTTCAAAATAATTCGATTTTGTAGCGCTAGAAACTTGAAATTTGTAATAAAGGATACAAAATAAGAGAAAATTAAAAATCCAGAAAATTATAAAAAAAATTCGAAAAAATCAAAATTTGAAAATAATTTTATCTTGTAGTCTTAGAAACTTAAAACTTCGTGTAAAGCTAGTATTTACTATTCAATAAAAGGAACAATTAAAATATTCGTTAAATTCAAAAATAAAATCAAAAAATCGAAATATCTTTAAGAAATCGAAAATTCGAAAACAATTAGATTTTGTACTGCTAGAAACATTAGTTTTAAGATAATTGTCCTATTAGCTAGTACAACGCCCCTAATTGTTTTATGTTATTTCCCCCGGATTATGGTTTTCTTTTCTTTCGTTTACGAATTTCGTTATAGAAAAGTTCTGCTATAGACTTGCTACGATATAGGCGATTTCTTTATAGACAGGTTTGTTTTCTTTCACAGGTTGTACTCTATTTACTTCACATATGAAATATGGATTGTTAAATGATGTTAGCCCCACAAAAATTTTCACAGCTCCCCCTACCCTCCCAACATTACTGGCTGGTTATGGCTTGATAGTCCTTTCTAAATAAAATCATGGTGACTCTAAGATTCACTTGATTTATCTCTAAATTGAAGCTAAATGATCCTAAGAAGACGGATCAAATAATTACTATATTGGCATGACAATCAGGTAACGTAGAATTAAAATCAAAAAATCAATAAATTTATAAAAAGTCGAAAATTTGAAAATAATTCGATTTTGTAGTCCTAGAAGCTTGGTATTTGGCAGAAAGGCAGGGTTTAGTACACAAAGTAAGAAAAAATTAAAAAATCCGTAAATAATAAAAAAAAAGACTAAAAAAAACCGTTAAAAAAAATATCGACAAAAGGAATATAGTTTAATTTATTGGAAATTTCCGGAAATTTTAATTTTGGCTTTTTTTTTTATACTAAAAAGTTCTTTTATGTTAAATATCAAGTATCTAGGGCTGCGAGTAATATCTCAGATGGATAGCACCTATCCAGGAAGCAATTGAGAGTACTTTTGACACTCCCCCTCCCATAAGTTAGTGCTTGCCTAGGAACCTGAAATCTCTTTTTATCTACAGTACTTTGCAAACGAAACTAAAGCTTCATATTTTTTATACCTGTAAGTAATAGGGACAGAGTGTGGGCTTAGCGAAAATCAGTGGATGATCTTCAAAAAGAACCCAAAATCAGGAAAATGAGGATTACTTACAAAAAGAAGTGAAATCTCATCAAAAAGTCACCTGTAAAAAATGCAGCCAAGTCTCGTAACTCATTTACCGTAAAAAGTACTGAGATCGTATAAAGCCAAGTTTAACTATATTATTAACTCTGAAATTTTCATTCACAAATCACTCCTAGTCTCTACATCTTTAGTTAATTATTATTTTGTGACTTGGCAATTACGCAGCACAGGGAAGTTATTACACCTTACTATGTTATGGGATGGGATGGGATAATTTAATTAAGGCAAATTATTTACGCACAGGGAAGTTATTACACTTTAATATGTTATAGTATTATTTGATTAAGACTAACTATATACATCACATTCTCGTGCTACGTAATTGCCAAGTCACAAAATAATAATTAACTAAAGATGTAGAGACTAGGAGTGATTTGTGAATGAAAATTTCAGAGTTAATAATATAGTTAAACTTGGCTTTATACGATCTCAGTACTTTTTACGGTAAATGAGTTACGAGACTTGGCTGCATTTTTTACAGGTGACTTTTTGATGAGATAATATTTTGTGTAATATATTTTTCAATATTCTTCCTTCAACACTCTGTTAGATTGTGTTAAGTGAGAAAATTTGGTGAGATTAACTCCCTGGTGTCAAAAAATGCAGGCGTATTGATTTGCAAATGCATTTGAAGAAAAATAGACAATCATACATGTTGCAATCTAATAGCATTTGTTGTTACTACTATTAAAATTTGTTAATAGAAAATATAAATTAAAAAATTATTTATTATATTAGCATTTTTATGATATATTTTCTATGCAACAACTATGGCTTTCAATTTTCATCTTTTTCTCATCCACAAACACTCCTTGCATCAATCAGGTTACATCATGTTTTTTCAAAAAAATGAGTTATACATTTCAAGCATGTTAGTGTAATGAAAACTTTCAAGTGCTAATTGAAACAGTCTTTAATATTACAAGTAAGGAGTAGTAAGAACAAATTTTGATGGACACTTCTTCTAAGTCATTTTATTTTTATACCTGTCTTTGTGAAAAACCCTGTACAGTTAAGGTTAATTTCTTATGTAAAAGCTTTTCGTAATCTTTCATCAATAAATAACTTTTTTTTTAAGTAAAATAATGCAGGTATATTTTCTTTTTCAATTGACTTTAAAATCTTAAATATCTCAGTTCCAACATTTTTTTACTTATGCTGATTAATTTTGAGCGCTCCAAATTACATTTTATTTAAGAAAGGGATCCAGGATTCCAAAAATCCTAGTGACATTACTGATCATGAAGGTTTCAGTGTATAGATTGGTATTAACCTCCGTAGTTGCACTATCAAAATTTTTTATTTATCTTAATAGAATGCTTCATTTTATGCTTTTAAAATATAGTTTTTGAGTTATGAATTATAATCACATTTTATAAGTAAATGAGGCTGTTCATTTCCCTGTGTCCTTTAACTTTTTTTCTTATTCCTCCTCTTTTTTATTTTTCTAATATGTACTTGCACAATGTATTTTATCCTTTCTACATGGGTTTTAAGTATTAGAACAAAGAAGTATGCCTTTCATATGTTGGATTATGATGTCAGTTTTTTCCAAACTGTTAGTTTCTCATTGACTCTAAAATAAATTTGTGTTTGATTCCGACTTCATAACAAAAAAGATATTTCAATTTTAAGTTACTGTTATTTGGTTAATTTTTGTTGCAAAAGCTTAAAACTTTTTTGTTTAACATGTTAATATAGATTTTTGTACTAAATAAATTCAGAGACTATTTCAAATTTTTAATTCATAGTTTTATGTAAATGTACTTATTGATACAAACACCACCTGAAATAATTCCTAATTTAATTTTAAACATTTTTGCAATTGATAGTAATGTAGCATAATTGGCAGGTAGAAATAATTTAACTTAGGATCTCGTTGTGGACCAAATTTCTTTATTATTATTATTATCAAGTTAAGCAATACATCCATAATTCATCAGAGTTAGGTTGTTGTTACTGAGACCCCGAGAGCCATATAATTATTTAGTGTTTACATTGTAGCTTCTAGGGAAGGCTGATTATCTCAAATTCTGCCTTCATCTGTGATCTTGACTTTTGATGGAGAACTTGTATTATTTTTCAGCAGGGGTTAAAGATGTCAATTGTGTGAACACTTAATTGATTTAGAATCATTTGATTGATGTCTGGGCCTCTGACCACGAACAAGCGCGGGGTGCAATATAAACTGCTAGTTGAAACTCTTGCAAATAGCACTTAGGAATTTGAATTGTACACATTTTTAATCTTAAAGTTAGGTAGAATTTAATATCTATTAATAATATTTGTTGGGCCAAGAAAACAACTTAAAAGGAGCTTGGAATCAGATAGTAAGAGTTAGAAAACATTTTAAATTGAAAATTAACTTAAATTTTAGATTTAAAATGTTATTTTAATATTTTTATACCTTTCATATATATGTAGAGCGAGAGAGAGACAGCTAAAGTTTTAAAACTTAGTTATTGGACAATAACAGTGGACATCTTCTATTATGTGCTGAATGTAAAATGTGGCTCAAACAAGTCATCTATTAAGTTTATTAACAGACAGTTCCTAATTTTCTGATATTTCGTTGGGCTTAATTTTGTTTAAATACATGTGCATAAAAAATGTTCTATTAGAAAAAAAAAAAAAAAAAAAAAAGTTGAGCCTACAGAGATTTTGTGAAAAAAGGGTATTTTATATTTTTACTTTTTATTCATTTTTAGATTTTGATCTTGGATATAATAGATGTTGTACCTGAACCTGGGCAACCTTTGACGAAAAATAAAATAAAAGTAAGTCCATACAGTTTTTTCCTCTTATAAGTTTTAGAACCTTACAATTTTTGACATATAGTGCAAAATTTAGTTATTCACTGTAAAAATGATAAATGGTATAATAATCTTAATAGTTGATAATAATAGTTGAGTGATTTAGTATAACAATTTCTTACTGTCTAATTGCTATTATTGTAATTATTATTGAATACACAATTAAAAATTACATTTATTTTTAAATTTCATATAAAAGGAAGGGGGTGGATAACTATTTCCTCAATTTTTTTCTACTGGATATATAAACAAAATAAAAACTTGATAATATAGAATACTAGCTATTATGTTATTGCGTTAATTTATAACTGGAAATTAATTTTCTTAAATATTTTTTTACTATTTTTTAAATTAGCATAATTTGATGAAAAAAAGTTTTGAGCATTATGAAAAATATATAGTCGAACCTCCATATATCGAACTTCCACATATCAAAATTTTCTATATATCGAACTTTTAGCAAATCTCCATGTTCATTACATAGAAAAACTGTTTCTGTATATCGAAAAAAACTCTATACATCGAAACTTTTTTCGAGACATTCAGAGATTTTATTCCACTTTAGACCTGTTGTCTCACAAAAAATGAAGGTTAGGGGATAAAGGAAATATATTGAAGGGCACTACGAACCCCACATTCCTGCTGGGGATGAGTGGTGGACAAACAGGTTGTTGTTCCCCCAACTCGTTTTCAAATTTCGGTTGCGACCTGTCCTGTAGTGAAATGCGAACCCCATTGTTCTTTCAGCCAGAACTTGAATCCAACATGTTTTCACTCTTTCTTCGCCAAAAGGATGTCTTTTTTGGCAGAGATCTCTTTATTGGCAACTTTCGGATTTCATTCTGGGTCAACTCATGATCCGGCGAGAGATTCCGAGGAGCTTTTGCCGGGAGAAAAGCCGGTTTGGCGCACATCTCTGCCCTCCGTCATTCTTCAAGAAAAGGTTACCAAATCTGGGTCTCTGTGGTGAAACCAGTTTCTAGCATTCCCTTTTGTCTGATGGTTGGCCCTCACTCCTAAGTCTGCTCAGTTTCAGTGAAAATTTAAGTAGTGTTTTATAAATTCGTTTTGAACTTTTACTTTTTCTCTCGATCACAATGTCAAAAAGAAAATCCCTTAGTGTTGTGGATAAAGTTGAATTGCTGAATGATGTCGATAGTGGAATACGCAAAAAAGACATTTCTTCTAAATTTGGTATTCCCGCAAGCACATTGTCGACTATTATAAAAAATCGGAATGCCGTAATGAAATCCTATGAATGTATTGAACCTAACAAAAACGTTCGAAAACATGCACTTACGATACAATGGACGAGGCCGTTTTAAAATGGATAAAGCGTGTTCGAGATCCAAAACTTGCCGATCTCTGGTCCTCTCATAAAAGAGAAGGCATTGGTGTATGCTAAATATTTTGTATGTGATGAATTTCAAGCAAGTTCCGGGTGGCTTGACAAATTTAAGAAAAGGCATGGCATCAAAGAAAAGGTTATTTCTGGAGAAAGTAAAAGTGTATCTGAAGCAGTCTGTGATGGCTGGAAAAGCAACAATTTGAAAAAAATTCTAATAGATTATCAGCCTGATGATATTTTTAATGCTGATGAAATGGGACTCTTTTATAAGTGTTTACCCAACAAAACTCTGACTTTCAAAGACGATGATTGTCATGGAGGCAAGAACAATAAGGACAGAATAACAGTACTGGTAGGCGCTAACATGAATGACAAAAAAAACTTTGATTATTGGTAGTAGGTAAAAGTAAGAACCCTAGAGTATTAAAAAATGTAACATCTTTAGAGGTTGACTATTGTTCCAATAGAAACTCATGGATGACAGATGAAATTTTTAAAAAGTAGATTTTGAAATAGGATAGAAAAATGAGTGATCAAAATAGAAAAATTGCTTTACTTGTAGACAATTGCCCGGCTCATCCTAATATGTCTTCAAAATTATCAAATGTCGATTTGCTTTTTCTTCCCTCGACCACCACTTCAAAATTGCAACCAATGGACCAGGGGGTAATGAAAAACCTGAAACTTCATTACAGAAAACGCATTCTTCGACGACTTATCTGGACATTTGAAAATGAAAAACCTTTACATAAGGTGATTGATCTGAGGATATGTGTGACAGAATTAGCCAAAGTTTAGGAAAATGACGTTTCTGAATCTACAATAAAAACTGTTTCGCAAAAGCTGGGTTCAGTGTATTACCGGAAATCGAAGAACAGGACGTGTTCCCGCAAATTCAACAGTCTTGGGAAAATTTGCGTTCCCAAGGTCACATTATAGACGGTATTCTTCTTAACGAATTTCTGACAGTCGATGATAAGTTAATTATTGCAGATTATCCTACAGACAAAGACATACTGAATTTGTTTCATGAATCTGAAACAGAAATCGAAGAACCAGAGGAAGTAAATGAATCTGAAAACATTTCCAAGCCATCGAAAAAAGAAATGCAAGAGACGTTTGAAACAATACGTTGTGGACTTCAATTCGCGGAAAATGTTCCTCATGAAGTTTTTAGTGGACTGAATAAATGCGAACATTTCATTGATGAATTTTTCGCAAAAGTGGCTGTTCAGCAAGATATTCGTAGTTTTTTAACAGAATGTAACTGTGAGCATTGTAACCACTGTCTGGATTATTGTTTTTATAAAAGGTATGTAGTACTCAATAAACCTTTCATACTAATTCATTTTTTTCATTATTAACTTTCATTTAATGCAATTCGCATTAGAAATGCAGTTCCGTATACAAAAATTAGCTTTAATTTTAATGTTTTAGGAGTAATTATTATAAAACTCAGATCGCTTCTATATATCGAATTTTTTTCCGGAAATTTGCTACTTCGATATATGGAGGTTCGACTGTATTCTAAAATATTTTATTTTAAGCTATAACTATGTAGAATACAGTCATTCATCAAATTAATAAATGACTGCATTATAATTCATCTCTTGTTGCTACTGTGTTATTTTACTCATCTATTAATTTTTTTCTATTATTAAATATATTTTCTTGTTATTTATGTTCTAGGTAGTGTACAGTAAAGAACAAAAAGGTCCGGTAACTGCAATTTGCCAAGTATCAGGTTTCTTGTTGACTGCAATTGGTCAAAAAGTTCGTACCTTTCTATGCCATTTTAAGAAAATCTTATACCTTACTTTAGTATCATAACTTTTATCTTTGGATGAAATGTAAATTCATTCTTGCTGTTGTTTATTGATGAATATCATTAAAATATTTTTTTTATAATATAAAGGATATTTATCGAAGGAATTTTATGAAATTCTAAAGAAAAGTATAAATCTTATTCCCTGGATTACATTTATTCAGTTCATAGATTTTAGAGTTATCTATAGGGATCTGTTTAGGAAGAATTTGTGTCCTTTAAAGGACCATTCACAAAATTTTGCATCTTAAAACAGAACCCTTCACAAATTTTTCACCTAAAAACAGGACACTTCACAAAATTCTTTTTCTTAAAAATAAACATTTAATGAAACTTTTCTATTTCCAAAATAAACTTTTCACTAAATTTATCATTTTAAAATGAAATCTAACTTGTCACAAAACAACTAAAGTCACCGAACCTATTATCTAGTTTTTACATACATAAATAATCTTGTTAAAAATGTATAAACAAGGACTTGATTTTAGCAATAATTTCAGATTCACAAGATTAGGACTAAATTTTTCACAAATATAAGAAACTGTTCATAACGTCACAAAAACTAGTCTCTATGGGAAAAGTGTGGACAGATCCCTGATCTATGTATTTACATTTTGGTCGCTGAAAGTTTCTTTCACTAAATTAGAATCTTTATTAGTACATCAGATTAAATAGTGAAACAGTTTATTAATATTTTCTAAATCCAATAGAATTTTCACATAATATGAACTAATGATGAGTTAAATGTCTTAATATGACATATTTTTTAGAAACTTTTCATTCATCAAGAAGTAGATTATTTCATATTTTAAGCAAAATACATTTACATATTTTATAAATTGTTTTTTTCTGTTGGAGGAAGATTGCATAGTTCAGTTGTTAGCATACTAGCCTCAAACAAGAGAAACCCTGTGCCAAAGTGTACAGGCCTGATTTCACAAAGCAAGGTGCATGGGCAGTTTAATCGTGTTTTATTTTAGTATAGCTTTTAACAATTTTGGAGATTGGAGCCCTATTGACCAATGGCAAATCCAAGAATGGGGTGATTGCCCCATAATTTGTCTTTTCTCTTTATTTGCCTTTGTCAGATACATTTGTCTTTCTTATAATTTATTGCATAAAAATTCTGAAATATGACTATTACCGGAAAAGTTGTGTAAAAAACATTTAATATATGAAAATCTAAAATTGTGCATAAAATATCCTGATACAACAGTTATATAATGAATGAAAATTAGAAACTGTGAATGAATCCGACAGCCTGAAATTACAAGGCGAAAACCTATTTCAGCCATTTATTCTTACTGCTGACTAAATGCTTCATTAATAAGTTTCAAAGTATTCTTCATTGAAATACTTTAGAAATAAAGAAACAAGCAGTTTTATATGCAGTAAAACTTTTTCCAAATACCTGTTGCAAGAATTCTGGATATAGATGGTCCATTGTCCTCAAAACGTGTATAGAGGACAATGATAAGTCTTGGCAATACTTTTCATCCATGAATGGAGAAAAAATTGATAAATTTAAGAAGGAAAGGGATTTTTTTCTCTTTTTGAAGGACTAAGTCTAAAACATCCTCGAACTTTTCTAACCACACACACACACACACAAAATAAATAAATAAATAAATATTGATTAAAAGCTGGAAAGCTTTCTTATACAGTAATCCCTTAACATTCGCGGTTTTAACGTTCGCGAGTTTTGATTATTCGCGAACATGAAAATGTGGAAAACTTATTATTCGCGATTTTTTTTTTTTTTTTTTTCAATTATATCTTTGCTTTTTCAAAATTTACAGTGGCTAAAGATTGTTTCCCCTGTGTTTTATCAGTATGTATTTACAAATCAATTTTCAGTTGTCTACAGAAAAAGGAGCGAGTGTTGTAGGAAAGCAAAATAATAACAACAGCAGAATACTCGTTGCAATGGGGATATTAGTAGTGGTAAGGTAACGGCATCTTCAATCTATGAATTTAAAATGTGCTTGTGCAGGTTCTCGTAAAGATGGAGATGAAGCTGCACTTAAAAAATAAAAATATCTCTGAAGCATTTACCTGTATTTCAATATCATATTTTAATATTCTATCGCATATTTGCTCACTAATACATAATCATCTTTTTGCGAATAGAGAGAGTCAAAATTACTTTATAAAAATAAAAATCTATGCTTTTTAGCTGTAATTATTTTTCCAGTCAATTAATTTGAATTATCTTCATTAAATAAATTTCAGAAAGATGAATATGTGTGTACATTCATACATATATGTTATGCATAATATACTGTTAATACATATATCCTTTTGTTTTGTTTTCTTGAAATACTGTGCCAGTCTAATTAAAATTTTATAGAACGTTACTCCTTTTTAGTGCAGAGAGATAGACTCAACATTCGCATATTTGACATTCACGAGGTTTTCCTGGAACGTAACCCTCGCGAATGTTAAGGGATTACTGTATTGGCATGCTTGCTATAGGGTCATTTTATGCCAAATCAACCAGTGACTCAACCTGACCATTTCAGATTTTGATGAAATTTATTGGGATCATTATTCTCCCTCATGATATAAATGAGAATATATATATTTTTTAATTTGATCTCATTACATTTTCATATAATTAATTTTTTTAATTTAAAAAAATCACCATTTTTTGGTTTGCATAAATGTTTTCAATTTTGATTTTCTCAGGTTCTATCAGGTGTAGGGAGTTGTTTGACCATTCATTTTAAAGAAAATTTTATAAGGTTTAATTTGAGAAGCAAGTTGACTATGGTTGGTTAAAAAGGTATATTTAAAAAAAAAATTAAAAAAAAATTTAATTTTCTTTTAGATAGTGTTTTTAAAAATTTTGAAAAAATATATGTTTTTTGTAATATTATAAGCTTGAAATTTTGAAATTTTTAGAGTGGGATCTCGATGGGATCAGGAGTTATAAAATAAAAGCTGAAGATTACCATACAAATAATAATCTAACTCTAGCTTACTTATTTATTTATTTATTATTTGTATGGAAAGTAGTAAAAGTACTTTCGTAAAAAAAAATCCACAAAGAAAATAAAAATCAACGGCAGAAATAGAGATTGATCTCCGCTATCCAATGCAAAAAAAAAATTGTTTAAAAATATTGAAATGCAAACGAGATATTAGAAAAATAATGCTCCATAGGGTTAACATTAGTGAGTGGGTCTTTTCAACATGAGGGAGAGGACCTTTAAGCTATTAATTCATAATCTGTTAAGGTGTACCATCTACTAGTTACGCTAAATAATTTTTTTGTAAAGTTGTATATTCGATTTTATACTCTGGAACTATTGATTTAAATACTCGAAACTTGATTGTACTTATTGTTTACCTAACATTAAATTGCTCTCTGATAATTGTGAAGTTTAATATTGTTAAATGTTTTTATAAATTCTTATACATATTTTTTTATTATTATTTTCAGATATATATTTGGCAGCTAAAAGATAATGACTTAATTGGTGTAGCTTTCATTGATACCCAAATTTGTATTCATTCAGCCATATCATTGAAAAATATAATTATTGTGGCTGATATTTTTAAATCTATTTCTCTTCTGCGGTACCAAGAAGATAGTAGAACATTGTCACTTGTCAGCAGGGTAAGTTGAACTTATGTTTAAATACCGTAAAAAATATATATATGTATTAATAATAATGCTATAAGATAAAAAATTAAACAAATAATTAAAATGTGTTTTTGCTCCTTTCTTGATAAGCCATAGCAATTGAAAATTAATATTTTATTTTTCTAAACATATGTTAGAAAATATTTATTGGCAATGTGTTTTGATGTGTTAAGTGAAAAAAAATTCACTGATTTCATAAAGTTAATATTAAATCTAACCATAAAGCAGTTCTTTAAAAGAATATATGTATGTATGTGTGTATATTTATTTTATTTATTTATTTATTCATTTTTTATTTGCCATCTGCTACAATTCTAAAGATATTTAATATTCAATCTAACCATATAAGTTAATATTAAATCTAACTATAAGGCAGTTCTTCAAAATAATATATATATGTATGTGTATATATTTATTTTATTTATTTATTTATTCATTTTTTGTTTAGCATCTGCTACAATTCTAAAGATATTTGTTTGTATTTCATCTATGAGCTATTCTAAAGTTTTTAATTTTTTGTATTTATTTATTATTTAACAACATAAAAATATTTGGCCATAAACATGTCACAGAAAATAGTTAGTAATCTCTTTTGTAATATAATAATTAAAAAGAATTTCCCCTTCTGAAATGTTTTACCTAATAATATACACACACACACATATATATATATATATATATATACAGGGTGATTTTTTTTTAAGTTGTGAAAGTAAAACCCTATAACAAAAGAATCACTGATCCAAATGACCTGAAATTTCACCAGTATGCTCCCAAAGCAATAGGTATTTTTTGGCATGGTTAAAAAAAACTTAAAATGGCACCAACAGATGGCGCTGTATATGCAGTACAGTCGGCAGATGAGCTTGCACACGACACACACTCAGTGGATATTCTTCGCTCTGTTGTGGAACATGCAGTTTCACAGTTTCAACTCGTAGCTAAAAACGCTGGACAGCACACTGAAAATCTGTTAACTTACAGTGCCATCTGTCAGTGCGATTTTAAGGTTTTTTTTTTAACCACGCCTAAAAAATTCCCATTCCTTTGGGAGCATACTTGTGAAATTTCAGGTCATTTGGATCACTGGTTCTTTTGTTATAGGGCTTTACTTTCCCAACTTTAAAAAAAATCACCCTGTGTATATATATATATATATATATATACAGGGCTTAACAAATGCGGTCGCCAGGTCGCCACTGGCTACCAAGTTTTTTGATCTGGCGACCAAAATGATCTGATCTTTCGGGGTGATTTCTGTAAAAAAATTGACATAAGAAGTGATCACAAATGGCATTTTTTCTTTCTCTCTCCCACCCCTACTCGTGCACGGCAAGCATTGATCTTTCTCTTCTCTCGTACTTTTAATGGAAGAACCAAATTTAAAAGGCATTTCCCAACTTATGCACAGAAAACACCATTATTTTCAGCTATAGCCAGCTAGTATATGTCACATGATTAGAATGTGAGGGGAGAGAAAGGATATTTCAATAAAACAGTAAGAAATAGTGTCAATCCAGTGTATGTGGCATCTAAAATTGGATACAATGTTAAGAAATGCTTGAGTTTTTTTTTTCTTTTCTTTTTTTTTTTTTTTTTTAAGTTTCAAATCTGATTTTTGTGTTTATATAAGTTGTCATCATAATATAAATCATTATAAGTTTTATAAGAAAATCATTAGAAAATATTGTTTATATTATCTTTCTAAATTATGTATTATTTTAAACTAAGTAACTAATAATTCTAAACTATGTTTGTTTATCCTATGTTATTATTTTTTGTCAATTAATTCATAAAAAACTCTGGTGTTTTTTTGTTTTTTAATCAATGACGGGGAAGACCGCGAATGAGGTGCAAATGTTTTTTTACTGACAACTGGCGACTAGTATTTTTTTCTGGCTACCAGATTTTACCAAATTTGTAAAGCCCTGTATATATATATATACTTTTTTTTTTTTTTCCAAATGAAAAACAACTTAAAATTAACTGTTATGTGACAGAAAAAATTATAATACATACATCATCTTACTAAAATATAGCTACAGCAAAATCTAAATAAAATGGAACTTTTATATAATGGAATCCTGCTTCATACTTAAAAAAAAAAAAAAAAATTCTATTCCAGCAGAAACAGTTAATTTATTTAAGAAAATGTGTGCATTTGCTAAGAAATATACTTGTCGGAAATAGAATCAAGTTTCTTGGTCCCTTCTGATCAGGGTTGTCAGTTTGGCCTTTTTTTTAAATTCAGAGATGCCGAATTCCTACCGAAAATTTTGAGTACTTTAAGTAATCATGAAATGTCTGTCATTAAATGAAGCAAAAATTTATATTTGAATTTTCTGGTATGGATTCGAAATTTCTGAATAGAAAAGGAGGTCAAACTGGCAACCCTACTTCTGATTCAATCTCAGCATGTTTAATTGTATTACTTAAAGAGTAGAAATGAGATATAATATGTTTCAATGAGCTACTGCTTCAAATAAAAGGCAGTAGTAATTATGTTAAAAAAAAAGGTCATGTAACTGCTTTTGAATATTCCCAATGTAATGTAATTCAAAATAAAGACAACATGAATGTATGTTTTGTCTCTGCATTATGATCAGGCTTCTATTATATTTACAAAATGTATATAGAAAATTTTCTTTTGTTTCAATAATTTTTTTTTCCTTGCTCTAAAGAACTCTGCTCCCTATGAGCTGTGCTTGCCAACCCCCATTCAGACAATGTAGACTCTAAAAACATGCTAATTTGCTAGGTTTTAAAAATATTACGGAAGATTGAATGATATTATAAATAATTGATATTACGAATTATATATTGATATTATGAATGATATTATAAATGATATTGACCAGTGGTAATCTTCTGTAATCGGGTTGCCATTCATATTGCTATTCACCGGGTTGCTATCTCCTGCACTTTTATATTGTGTAGAAAAATGGTTTTCTTTTAGACGCTATAAGAAAATTGTTTTACATATGACAATTTTTACCATTAAATGCTTTTCACATGTAATGATTTAATTATTTTAATGTTTTCTTTCTTTTTTAGTAAAAATATGTAAATATATTTTTCAGTTGAAAAGCGTGCCGAAATATTATTATTTGAAGTTTTTTTAATCTAGCAACGGGTGATAAAAACGACTGTTTCAAACTATGAATTAAATCTCTATTCAGGTAATGAAATTTTAAATAAAAAATTGGAAAAACAAAACTTAATTTTTTTTTTTAAATGATTGGATACTGCAGACTGCAATCTAGTCAAGTATATACGTACCTGCAAAAGATGACTAAATTGCTATTCATAGTTTTTGATCCTAGAAAACTTATCTAACTGAACTATCTTGACCAATTTCAACATTAAATAGCGCATAGAATAATTCTTCAATTTAAAAACTGTCTGCTTCAATGTGTTTATTATTCTATAAAACTACCAGTTTTCATGTTTTCATATGCAATATTTTGCAGGGTAAGCTGAGAAAGTAAAAAGGTCGCAATAACTTCAATCATGGCAGAAGCAGCGTTAGTTACTTTTTTTTTTTTTTTTTTTAGAATAGAAAAGTTCTCAAATAATAAAATAATACAAAAAAAAGAAAGAATTAGTCATGCATGAAAATCAAAGGCAAATATTATCAAGATCATAATTGCAGGATTGCCAACTGTTCTGAAATGTCCAGAGTTTCTTATTAAGTATGTGAAAAATCTGCAACTCCATATATTGTATTAATTGCTTCAGAAAACTGCATACATAGAAAATCGAATTAAATTCCATACAGAATGGGAAATATTTGATTTGCAGGAAAAATATTTCTGAGTTTGTTCAATAAAGGTTGGTAACTGTATAATTGCAATTTGTTAATGCCTTTTTCTTGTTTGTAGGGTTTTTTTTTTTCTTTTCCCTTGAGATTTTCTGTCCTCCTCTGCCTTTTAATTTTTCTGTTCCCTCTAATTAAGAAAATTGGCCTTTTCTTTTGTAAGTGATAGCTTGTAAATTAATTGCTAGACTTAGTTTGTATCATCACTAAACTTCTGGTCACTATTTTTTTTTCCAGGATGTAAAGCCTTTAGAAGTTTACTCTACAGAATTTCTAATAGACAATTCTCAAGTTGGATTTTTAGGTAAGCTCTTCTTTCTGTTTTCATCATGTTACATCTGTTAGAAAAATAATAACAAATGCTTTGTAAAGCTGTGCACCTGATGATATTCTTAAATCTACTGTGTCTCTTTTGAAGTAGTTTGTTTGAGAATTTGATAACTCTGCCCATAATGAGTAATGCAAATTTAGATGAATTTATTAATTGGCTATTTAATAAACATTTTATTTTCTCATTGTTTTTATTTTAATCAGCATCATAAGTTTATTTACTTTCACTCTGACTCATAACCTATTAATGATGTTTGTTAATTTTTCTCATGATAGCGATTTTTCTAGAAGCCTAGACTGCATGCCTATAAATAGAAAAGAATTTTTGAATTTCTGGTTTAATTCAGTTTATTGCTAGAATATTTGTGTTTAGTTAGTCTGTTATCATCATCTGTAAATAAATCATTTTTTTTTTTTTTTTAAATAGAATACTGTCCTCCTCTTTAAAGCATCTTATTTTTCACTCCAAGTAACTCTACATTTCTATAAATGAGTTTTCTTCACCAGTTGTTTCTGTTAGCTACTTTCTTTCCATGTAGCGTCACAAACTCTTTCAAGGTCATTGATCAACTTATCTTGACCAAAGTATATCTGGACTGATCAGGACCGAAACTATGATGATTTTTTTTTCCACTTTTGGCAAACCTGAATTTTGCCCCACCTCCTTTCCAAAATAAATTTATAAAAAGAAGTTTTCAATCCAGTGCTTGGGACATATGCCCCACTGTGATAAAGATATCACATTCTTTATTTTTATTTACTTTTTATTGCAGCTCAGCACAGTTTTGCATTTTATTACGCACTTGCTTATTAATCTTTTGCCAATAGTTTGCCATTCCTTTAAGCCTGTTTATCGGTTGCTGACACGCACTGCAGTTATTTTTCACCAGAGAGTACGTTTCTCTCTTTACATCATATCTTTAGTTTTGTTTTCATGCCTTGAGCTTGCTTTGAGCTTGCCTTGCTTACACCCGCTCCACTATGTTAGAATAAGTAATTACTAGTGTAATTACTAGTAATTTAAAAAAAGCAGATTAGCAAACGCAAATGGAGCGTATATGCTGGCGATTAGTTGCCTAATTTATGCATGAGAGAAAAGCTGAAAAATAAATTAGGTGAAATGTGTCTTGAAATAAACACAACTGTTTTTAACACTTTCCAACCTAGTTGAAAAGTGTTTATGACTTCGGTTTGTCTGGCCGTCTGCCGTCTGGCCGTCTTTCCGTGCTCTAACTCCCGCAAATATGCTCGGATTGCTCTGCAATTTTTATATGTTATAGTCATTATCTATAGCATGTTCCCTATTTCAACGGAAGTGTGTAGCAGTTATACTTTTTTTACAGGGACACTCAAAAGAATTCCATTACATTGCGGTCTATGGGGAAAAATCACTTGAGGTTTATTTAAATAATGTTTCACTATTTTAAACGCATTGAAATTTATATATATCACTAAGGTGCATTAGAAGAAGCTTAATATGGAATAGTGTGTGCATAGCACTTATAGTTACTTTACCGGGACAGTCAAAAGAATTCCGTTACATTACGTCTATGGAGAAAAATCGTCTGCGGTTTATTTAAATAATGTTTCCCTATTTTAAACGCATTGAAATTTATATAAGGTGCATTACAAGAGGCTTACTACAGAATATTGTGTGTATAGCAGTCATCGTTCATTTACAGGGACACACAAAAGAATTCTCTACTGTCTGTTAACAATAATTCCTGGAAGTACATTTTAAGTTACTAAACGCGATTTTAATTTTAACTCGCTTTTTGTCTATTACGTGGTGTGTATAAATTCTGTAGATCCTATACAGGGAAGCACAAAACTTCGCGAACACATTTCCGTATTATTTAACTCCAGACGGAGAATTTTAAACTGTGTTACGCGTTTCCTTACTGAACTAAAATTTAGCATCCTATGTAGTATATATACAAATCTATAGATCCTATACAGGGCTGATGAAAAGTATTCGGATTACTTAGATGTTATCTTTTAGCTTATTAAACGGTATGATTTGTAAAATTATTTTGGAAGCGTTGGAAAGTGTTACATAATCTATGCTTGACGCATGATTTTTCGTTCTTGTTTAACTATGAAAACGAGACAGACAGAGGACAAGGGAGACCTTTATAGTTCGAGCCACCATGTACCTAAAGCTACTGCCCTTATTTTAAATATTATTTGGATTTAAGTTTTATTATTCATTTGGTTGTAGGACTATTCTATTGCAACAGTTTTTAGCACTTTCCAACCTAGTTGAAAAGTGCTTATGACTTCGGTTTGTCTGGCCGGATGGCCGTCTGTCCGTGCTCTAACTCCCGTAAATATGCTCGGATTGCTCTGCAATTTTTATATGTTATTGTCGTTATCTATGGCACGTTCCCTATTTCAACTGAAGTGTGTAGCACTTATAGTTTTCTTACAGGGACACTCAAAAGAATTCCGTTACACTGCGGTCTATGGGGAAAAATCATTTGCGGTTTATTTTAAAAATGTTTCACTATTGTAAACGCATTGAAATTTATATAGATCACTAAGATGCATTATAAGAAGCTTAATATGGAATAGTAGGTGTATAGCACTTAGAGTTACTTTACAGGGACAGTCAAAATAATTCCGTTACATTACGTCTATGGAGAAAAATCGTCTGCGGCTTATTTAAATAATGTTCCACTATTTTAAACGCATTGAAGTTTATATATATTACTAAGGTGCATTACAAGAGGCTTACTACAGAATAGTGTGTGTATAGCAGTCATCGTTCATTTACAGGGACACACAAAAGAATTCTCTACTGTCTGTTAACAATAATTCCTGGAAGTGCGTTTTAAGTTACTGAACGCGTTTTTATCTTAACTAGCTTTTTGTCTATTACGTGGTGTGTATAAATTCTGTAGATCCTATACAGGGCAGCACAAAAGTTCGCGAACACATTTCCGTTTATTGACAGAAACTCCAGAAGGAGAATTTAAACTGTGCTATGCGTTTCCTAACTAAACTAAAATTTAGCATCCTATGTATATATACAAATCTATAGATCATATACAGGGCTACATAAAAGTATTCGGATATTTTTCCGAATATTGTATATATGGAAAATTCCTGAAATTACGTTTTTAAATATGTTATGTGTTTTCCAAATTGTTTACTTAGATGTCATCTTTCAGCTTATTAAACGGTAATGATTTGTAAAATTATTTTAGAAGCGTTGGAAAGTGCTACATAATCTATGCTTGACGCATGATTTTTCGTTCTTGTTTAAAATAACTTAACGTTTATTAAATAAAAACAGAAATAAAAACTAAAAGACAAATACAATTTCAACAAATTAAACAAATGAAAAATATACTTAATATGAACTGGAGCTTATTAAGAAACAATATTTTTCATAAAGGAAATTACTTTTTAGACTCAATTTACTTTTAAAGATTCATAAACTTTATACTTCAAAATCATATTATAACTTTAAACAATTTAACTTTAATTTAAAACAAGATAATATAAACTTTGCACATCTCCCCTCTTATAATTACGATCCAGTTTAAAAGATCGTTAATCTCCGTTTCTACTTAACTTCTGCCTTATGAAAAACTTCCGACATACCAGGCAGTAACCGTCATTAGTATGCCGAAACTAACAAAGCTAAAACATCCAACAGCTCAAAGAAAACCATATAAACTTTCACCTAAAGCTCGAGAACATGATGAAGCTTATAATGCCAAGATTATCTGTCAGATTCTTTAAAGCAAGAAAACGAAACAAGAGACTTAAAATAGATGTTAAAACTTAAGAGGGAAGAAACGTAAACTAAAACTTTATTTAAAGAAACAAACCAGTCAATTAAATAAAGCTATATGAATATAAAAGCAAACTAAAAAAAAACTAATTAGAAATAAACTTACTAAAACTTCAGCGTGTAATTCACCTACTTCCACAACGGTATGTAAAATATGAACACGACTTTCTGAAATCCATCTGATAATATACATTCAGATGATGAATGATAAGTCGGTTTAAAAATCCAAGAAGAGGGAAAAACAACGTTGATAAGAACAAACTTAAATATAAATTAACTAAAACAACTGAACACTGAACCCAAAATATTAACCACTAAACTCAAAATATTAAATGCTGAACGTGTTGCTTTAACAGCCAGGACTCCGATGCAAGGTGTCAACAAACCGCCATTTTCTTTCCCAGCTATCCAATTATTCCGATGGCGTAGCTTTATCGCCTATTGGAACAGAAAATACTTAAAAACGTTAACTCCATCTTCATCCGGCTTTATACACTATCAAAACATAAAGTCTTTACTTTTTATGAAGAACTAACAGCACTATTTAAAACAAGAACTGAACATCTTGAATCATCTCATTATTGTACCTAGCCATGACTAAATGGCGACATCGCTGCCTTACCACAACATACTGAAAACGAAAAATGATTCGAAGCTGATGAGATATCAGAGAGCTGGTATTTAAATGTATCTTCCCAGGTAAACATCCAATCACACGGCTTTCCATATTAAATGAGAACCACGTCACTGCCGGTTAGCTGAAAGATCGAGAAGTTCCTAGCAGCGGCAAGAGAGTGAAACGAAGGAGGAAACAGATGGTCACGCCATCTGTTGTTAGCTGCCGGAGTCGCTACGGAACATCGTAGCACTAGAATGCGTACGGGAGTAAGAAGCCGGTAGAATGTAAACAAAGATACGTGGACTTTTAAAAACGCCGGGTAAAAGAAATGAATATGCCAGGATACTTAAGATATTAAAAGGTAAGTAAACTAAATGAAATATTAAATACGATATTTAACTATTGAAATAAATTAATCATAAAAAAAAGATATGTGTGAGTAAGCCAGAACTTAAAAATAAATATGAAACTGATAATAACTTAAGAACTTCTAATGAATGACTTAAATGAATGAATTTAGATGAATGTTTTAAATGAAGTGACAAGACTAAAATGTAGACATGTATGGAATATTATTCCAACTGTGCATATTGCACATGCGCCGCTCGGCGCTATTGTTTTTCTTCAGTGCTCACTCCTTGTGTTTTGCCGTTTGCTCACCACAAGACTTCAATCGAAAGGGGCGTGTCTGTTTTGCTCAAATTAAAATGCTGCTTTTAATTACCAAATCTTAATAAGTTTTTCATTTGACTTTTTTATTTTAGCGTCATCCCTAATCAACTAATAAATTTGATATAATCTTGCCTTTACTTTTGTATTCCCCAGTGATTGGTATAAACACCAATGTCTTTGCCAGGTTTTCTAATAGAATTTCAATGAAAACAATGCCATAAATATTTTGGAAAGTGTGCTCTGATCCGAGCTCCGGCTCAATGTCCGAGAACTCAGCAATTACGGCAGTTCTCCGGGTATCAATCATTATTTGTAGATTTTTTTTTTATGCTCTTAAAAATGCTGGATGCTGTTGTATATAATTCAAATTTGATATTTTAAAAGTTTGATAAAGTAATATATAGATTTTTAAATTAACTAAAATATCTTCATGGAATCGGCCAGAAAAGAATTTAATTAATCTTCAAGGCATATTGATTCATATGTAGAAGCCCTTTTTAAAGATGATATGCAGTCTCCATAATTCTCATGCTTTTTAAAGCCTTCCTTTTCTACTTCCCAAGAAAATAAATAAAGATGGATTCATATTTTAAAGGAGCGTCTTCATTTTGTCTATGTTACAAGTACGTTGCATGTCTTAGTTACAAGATTAAGTAAGATTATTTTATTCATTTAATTTTTTATTGTTTTTGATAGTCCTGGTATATCGGGACAGCCGGTGCATACACCAACAATGTTGGCTTCTAAAATTTAATTAAATTTTAAGCAGAGTATTGGAAGCTGAAAAATAAATGGCAGTGTGTAAAATAAACAATGATAAAACAAGTTAAGTTTTAAATAAACTAAACTTTTATTAACAAAAAAACATTTAAAAATAAACTCAAACAGAATATAAATAAACTTAAAGTATGAAAAATAAACTTGCATGACAAAATATTTTAAATGGCTGACAATGACAACGTGGCAAAACATTCCATCTCATTTTTCACAATATCCATTAACAACATCTAATTCAGAAAGGATGTTTGCATAAACTTATAATAAACTTCATAACTTCAAATAAAAATACCTATTGTAAACATCTTTCATTATCTGTAAAACATCTTATACTTTCAACCAAAGGAAAAGGAAAATGAATAACTACAGCTGACATATGGTTGAAATGAAATAAACATCTGGTCAAATAAAACAAAGTCCAATAAAATGAAACTCCATTATGCTGACAAGGCAAAAATGGTTTCTTGAACTCATTAAAAGAAAAAAAACCAGATAATGATAAAGTGGTGTTACAACTTTTATACCCCCAGTCCAAACTAACAGCTGAATGAAAGTTGTAGTACTCAAAAAGGGTGTGTCACGTGTTACATCATTCATTCATAGAAGCCCTCTGTGATTCAGATAGATTCAGATAAAGTAATGATGTTGGAGGAAAAAAAAAAAAAAAAAAGCTGATATGATGTATTGAAAAACAAAGTGAGGTAATCATGATCTCTGAAAAGACAGATCCTAGATAAACACTGAGGTTTGAATGAAAAAGAGAGCAGCTGTTTAGACTAAGGTTTAAAGAGGAGTTTTTAAAGAAAATGAAATGAAAGCATTTGAATATTGTATAAGTGATCAAGGAAAGCTTTATATATGCTAACAGTTTTCTCTTCGAAGTTTGACCTAAAGAACCAGCCACACTTTATTGCGCTGGGTTTATTGCACTTATAATTCACAACTGCAATTTTAGTTAACCTATACAATCACTCTCATCATCCATCCATTAAATAAAATAATAATTTAATGGCACAATATAATTTATGTCACACCCGCTTGCTCTCCCTAATTTTGGGCCCTGGGACTGATTGACTTGTTTATGATGGTGTGTTTCTTTTCCAATGGTGTTACTTTAAAAGATATAAAATAGATTTGTAACCTTGTTCTAGTGTACAACTTTTCCTGGTATAATTAATTACTTTTCTAATTGATTTTGTAAAACATCATACATATGACATACAAGCTGTGCATAATCCATGACTAATTACCATTTTCTCAATCTTTTAATTTTTCAGTTTCTGATTCAGAGAAAAATTTGATCATGTACATGTACTGTCCAGAAGCCAGAGAAAGTTTTGGTGGATCTAAGCTTCTGCGCAAAGCTGATTTTCATCTTGGTTACCATGTTAATTCTTTTTTTCGCATCAAGTGCAAACTTGGAGATATCCAGAATTATGATAAAAGACAGGCTAACCTGATTGATAAGCGTCATGTCACTATGTTTGGTAATTAAAGATTAAAATTTTTTATTGAATATTTTGAATTTGTTTAGTGTTTTTTTCCACCTTTTTTTTATGTTGCTCATATTAAAGATATTTTTTTTTTTAAATATTTATTTATTAAACATCTGATGAGAAGGATGTAAATTTTCTCATCTTCTAATTTATTTTCATTAAATTTATATATGGATATGATAAATAAAGTTTAGGGTGTTAAATTACAATTAAGATGTATTATTATTATTATTTTATGAGATAAATTATTGAATTAAAAAATAATCATTCATATTTTTTTTTTTTTAACAAACTAAATGTTCATATATTGAATTTCATAATCTTTTTTTTTTACTTAATTAATTAATCTAAACATTATGTTATAATTTTAAAACTCATTAAAGGGTTTTAAACTCATTAAAAATTGTAATCTTAGTAACGATAGCAGTAGTATTAAAAGAACTGCTGGGTTGCTATTGTTTTTTACACAAAATTTGCTAGTATATGTTAATTTCCAAAAGGCAAGTTTTCATTTCTGTTTTGTTTTCATTTTTTTTTTTAATTAATTATGCATTTTTTTACTAGTGGTTCCCAACCTTTTGAACTTGTGAAGCCAGCTTTAGAATTTATTTTGGTGATTAAGCTCCCTCAAGTCTACTGTATCTTTTGCCTTGCAAATTAATGGTAATAGAAATAATATTACAGAGTGAAAGAACAGGTGTTAGATAGTAAAGCAATATAAAATAAAAAGATAACTAAACTAAACTGTTGTGCAATGTTGAGGCAATGAAGTTATATTTTAAAAACTTTCAAATGTATCATAACAGACAATTTATTCTGGACTACCATCAAGTTTTATGATATTGTCAAAAGTTATCCATACATAAAAGTTCTTCCAAAATTAAATAAATCATGCTATTTTCATTACAACAGATTTTAAATTGTAAGTGAAGAAAACAGTAAATGGTTAACCCATTCCTTGTTTATGATGCAGAAACATGTCATTTTCTTTAGTTTTCTTTATTTTAGTTTTCTTATGAAAATAAATGTTGGGACCAACAAGAATATTTTTCTTGAAAACTAGCATGTTTGTTTTAAATAATTAAAGTTTTTGGTTACCAGCCACAATTTTTTATATTTAAAAAAAAGGGGTGAAGTATTAGTTTTTAACTCTTTGCAAACATGATTGTACATGCTAAGGACTTTGAAAAGTTTATAAATAATTAAAATAAAATGTGATTTTTTTCCATCTTAGGAAGAATTCATGTACGTCATACTTTTGTTTTCTGTTTTATTAATATCTGATTACATCTCTTTTTTTTGTTAATTTCTGTGATGATGTGTTTTTTCTCTGTTTTATAATTCTTAAATTGAAAAGGTAATCTCTTTCTTTGCAGTTTGTCAACAGTATAATCTATTTATCGTAAAATATTAGCATTAAAATAATAATAATAATAATGTGGCAGGGAATAGGTCAATGAGGCACCTGTAATTTCTTATATCAGAATGATAATAATAGGAAAATGTCTGATTTTGCATCAAAGGAGCTTCTGTAATTTGTCTCAGTAGCTGTATTAGAATAAAAGATATGCAGTTGGAAAAGGCAGCGATACTGATTTCCTTTCTCAGACAAAATCAATTTTAGTTTATTTTTTTATTCTTTTAGTATTTATTTTCATTCAGTTTTTGTTTATTTTCCTTGGAGCAGTTAAGGTTATGCAGAGCACAGGTTGGGAACTGCTTTTATATGCAATAGTAACAAATTATGTATATTTATAATACATCTGATTGTATGAACTGTTTTGTTATTCACCTTGTAATTATCAATAATTTTTGTTGATCATTTTTTTCTTATTTTTAAAAAAATTAGCTACCTTAGATGGAGGTCTGGGTTTCGTAATGCCTATTCCTGAAAAGACATACAGAAGACTGTTAATGTTACAAAATGTTTTAGTTACTCATATCCCGCACACAGCTGGTCTAAACCCTAAAGGATTTAGGTAAATTTACTGTTATTTATTGCATGATTTTAGACCTTAGTATTATTGATACTTTAGATACTTTTATTTAACAGTTCTTTAAAAATTTGTAGCTTATTGGCCAGTGGTGAAAACATATCTTTTAACAGGACCTCTGTTAAATTCTGTTAAGAGAGATTTCATTATCATGGTTCTAGGAATTTGTTTGTCAGAAGTATAAAATTTGCTTAGTAGTTAATGCAATTTTTATTTGGGAAATTATTACATATATAGATGTAATACATATTGTATATATAATATACAGATGTATTACATACTAATAATTTTTAGATGCAGGTTATTTACTTCTAAAGAAAAATTAAGGATAAAAATATCTGCAAACAACATTAGTCAATCCAGAATATCATTTCATTTATTCTATCAAAGTTACAGTAAAATCTGATTGAAGATAGCAAAAGGCACGTATAAGAAAAAAAATAACAGTCATGTCTTAACTGCATTAGAAGATGACGTTATTGATTTTGGAAAAAATTTAAGACAAAGAAAAGTAAATTAAATACATATAAAATACAATTTAATCTAATATAGCAAAGCATACCTTTTAGACTACTCATGAAATACCACTGCTTCGATCGACTGATGGTGTCCTTTTCTTCTAAACATTTCAATTTCAATTTTGCATTTTAATCATATATATAAAATAAACCCATGTGGGGAAAATCACACTTTATCTTTTTTGTACTAATTTTTTCTTTTTTTTTATTGCTGAGCATGATGTAATGCAGTATTTTATTTTTGTGGCAACACTGATTTGAGAACGAACTATTTCATTTATTAAAAAAAAATTTGATTTCATTTTTAATCAACTGCAATCAAAAAACATGTTTTGACGAAATGTGAGTGTACTATGTCAGAAGCCAGTTCAAAAGCCTTTTGAATGATATCTCATTCATTATCATTGTTGTGTTAAATCACTCTTACATCTATACTAGTAAAATTTAAATTATATTGTGAATCAGCGATTTGAATTTGATTTAAATTATGTTTTTTTGCACATAGAAAAAATGATTATTTAATATTCTCATATTTGCTGTATATGATCAGAAAACAAAGAAACCAAATTCTAAATTATTTTTTTTAATGTTTTAGTGCATCGTAAAACTAATTAATGCAAGTTAATAGATATAGTCATATCATTTAAAACTCTAACTTTATAAAGTGTAACCAACTAGCCAATCAAGCAACCAACTTTAAAGTTGTTGTAAATGAGTTTTTATTCGGCAAAGAGATAGCACTACCGGCAACTGGCGATTTGTTTATATTTCAGAGCATCTCATGGTCAGTCTCTCGCCAGCTGTGATGTTAGTAGTATGAATAAAACCAATCTGTCCCAATTATACATGGTTCTTTGTTATTAATTGAGATTGAACATTTGTAATCTCAACAATGATCAGATTACACATATTTTTAACAATTTTTTTATTATTATTATTTATTTATTTATTTATTTTGCGAAAATCATGACTTTGGAAGATATCATCTTTTTTTATCATGCTTTGGCTTGTTGTGAAGATTTCAAATAAAAATTCCATTCCACAAAATCTGGCGCATCAAAAACTTGACTTTTACTGGGAATTATTTTCTTTGTCAAATTAATAAATACAGTTGGTGAACAAATATAAAAAAACTATTCAAAGAACAGTTTTAGAATAAGGATACATGAAAAACCGTAAGATGGCTTGATTCCTATGCTTAAAACCATGCTATAAAGAAACGTGATTACAGCAAGCCAAGCAGCACATGTTATTTGGTAATGAGTGCTAAATGT
Organism: Maratus michaelseni; assembly: GCA_963931845.1. Classification (NCBI taxonomy): domain Eukaryota; kingdom Metazoa; phylum Arthropoda; class Arachnida; order Araneae; family Salticidae; genus Maratus; species Maratus michaelseni. Next base: position 61,139,496 of record OZ007595.1, read on the forward strand.
CATATTCAGCGATTTAAAAAAAAAAAAATAGAATTTAGATGACCCAGATGGATTTACATATTGTTGGCATGATCTCCACAGAGAACCACAGAGTATATTTAGTAGCCAACATAGTAGTGGTTCTGTAATAGTATAGGGTTGATTTGTTTTAATGGTCAGTGGTCAGACATCTGTAGGGTTCATCAGTAGTCGTCAAAAGTCTCCCGTCCTGCTAAAATTTTTGTTTTCCCCCTTTAAAACTTTAGTTTTTCTGCCTTATTTGTTACTTTGTAGTAAATAATCATCTAAAACTCCTCCAAAATGCCCGCATCTCCCCTTGCCCACCCTTGTTTACAAAGTTTAAAATCTTTAAAACTCTTTAATTTTCTTCTTTTTTTTTTCCAATAAAAATGAATAATCTATCATCTGAATTCTCCTGAAATGTTCATTTCTCCCAATAAATAAAGAATCATGTAAATCTTCTTTCCCTGAAATATCTGTTCTTCCCCCCCCCCCCCCCCTCCTCAGTTCACCAATTTAAAATATTTAACAATTTTAAAAGAAAAAAAAAAGTTGTCTTATTTACTTAAATAGCTGTAACAAAAAAAAAAAAAAAAAAAAAAAAAAAAAAAAAAAAAAAAAGAATCAAATCATAATATTCTGCAAAAGCAAAAATAGTTGAAAGGGAATTTAAGTGATTAAAATTTAAAGTGGATTAAAGTTTTTCTATTTTGTATAGATATATTTTAATGTCGTATATAATATTCTGTGCTTTGTAAGTATATTTTTTCAAATATTTATTATATGCTAAAATGATGCTCTGAAATTCATGATAATTGCTCCTAAAAATCCTTTCTAACATTTTACAAAACCTTACAACCCATTCAGTACATTGAGCAAAGCTCTTCCATTGTTAATCAAATCATTATACAGTTCTGAAAAAAAAAAAAAAAAAAAAAAAGATCACCCTCTACTAATTTGGCCACAAATCATTGTATAAAAATATGACTGGTACCAATTGAGTAGTAATAAGATCTACTAATTAATGCTGTACTTAAATTTTTCTTAAGGAGTGAGTTGTCTACATATAAAAATACAAACTTGAAAATTTTGAACACTAACACAATTTTGAGATCATATTTGGATTTTTCAGTAAATTTTACCTTAGGATACCAAATGACAAGTCATTCAGTGAAGTAGTTTAAGAATTATGCAAGTTTAAAGATTGAAATTATTGATGTTAAATTCATTTTTAGGTGCGTTCGTAATTATATAAATACGTAGCACCTATAGTCATCGTCTAGTCCGTCCGTCTGTCTGTCTGTCCATCTGCCTGCATATAACAGCACAAAAACTATCCAACTGAATGGTTTGAAATTTAATATATATAATCGTTGTAAAATTTTGTTGAGCCATTTCAAATTTTATGAAAATCGAATCAAAACTTAAAAAGATATTAATAGAAGTTTTCTTTATTCTATTAAATCTTATCATACGTGATCTATATGATAAAAGCGCAAGTCATGTGACTGGGGAAAACAAATATGAGCTAACCACATCTTTTTCCATATGTCAAGTGGCCATTTTTATTCAAAATTAATTTTTCGAATAAAATTGCATAAAAGTTACATTTTTAGAAGGATTGTTCAAAAAAAAATTGTTTGCTTGAGAGATGAGTTACATTAAAAAATGTATAAATTCTGAGATAACTTCAGTGAAAATTAGGTTAACAGCTCAATCCATTAAAGTAAATAAACAAAATATTCATTCATCGTGAGTCATAGAAATATTAACCATGAAAGTAATCATTCACAAAGCAAGAATTCCATGGTGAATTTACAGCTGTGTCTTGTGTCGAAAAAAAAAAAATTGCATCTGTAAACATGGCATACATAATAATAAAAAAAAAAAAAAATCCTCATTTCATTCATGGCAGACAATATAATTAATTTCACTGAAATAATAACGATGATTTTTTACATTGTAAAACTAGTTATAGCACGAAACGAACGTACCTCATTTGTCACGTTTAACGTACAATTTCCAACTTGTTAACTGTTGTAAAACATATTGCAATGCAAAAAGTTAAGTCAAAAACTACTCAACAGAATGAGCTGTAATTTTGGATTCTGCATATTTAAAGCTTCTAGAAATCGATTTCTTTTTCAAAAATTATAAATTACAGTTAATTTTTTTTTTTTTTTTGAAAATTAATTTTGAATATATTTTTTAAATAAAATAGGAAATTCACCTATGGATTTGTACCAAATGATGCTGTACCAAAAAAAAAAAAAAACTATAGATTTTTTTAACAGAAATCTATTTCTAAAAGCTTCAAATATGCAAATCCAAAATTACAGCTGATTCTGTCAAGTAGTTTTTGAGTTATGCTTAAAAGACTATTCATATTGCAATCTGTTTTGCAACTATTAACAAGTTGGAAACTGTACGGTAAATGTGACAAATGAGGTGCGTTTGTTTCGTGCTATAACTAGTTTTACAAAGTAAAAAAATCATCATATTATTTCAGTGAAATAAATTACATCGTCTGCTATGAGCGAAATGAGGATGCCTTTTTTTTTTTCTTATTATGTATGCCATGTTTACAGATGCAATTTTTTTTTTCAACACCAGACAGAGCTGTAAAATTCACCATGCAGATCTTGCTTTGCGAATGATTACCTCCATGGTTTAATATTGCTATGACTCACGATGAATGAATCTTTTATAATTTTCACTGAAGTTATCTCAGAATCTATACATTTTTTAATGTAACTCATCTCTCAAGCAAACAATTTCTTTGAACAATCTTTCTAAACATGTAACTTTTATGCAATTTTATTTGAAAAAATAATTTTTAATAAAAAAGGCCTCTTGACTTAAGGAAAAAGATGTAGCCCATATTTTTTTCACTCAGTCACATGACTTGCGCTTTTACTATATAGATTACGTATGATAGGATTTAATAGAATAAAGAAAACTTTTATTAATATTTTTCTAAGTTTTGATTCGATTTTCTTAAAATTTGAAATGACTCAACTAAATTCTAAAACTATTATATATATTAAATTTCAAACCATTTGGTTGGGAAGTTTTTGCGCTGTTATATGCGGACAGACGGAAGAACCAGACGAGGACTATAGGTGCTACGTATTTATATAATTACGAATGCACCTAAAAATGAATTTTAGATTGGAGTTTCAGTCATGAAGTTTAAAGACTGAAATGACTTTAAGACCAAATGGCAGGTCTTTCAATGAAATAGTGTAGGAATTATACAATTCTTAAACTACTTGACCAAATGACTTGCCATTTGGTATCCTAAGGTAGAATTTACCGAAGAATCCAAATATGATGTAAGAATTAGGTAATTCAAAATTTTCAATTTTGGTCTATTTTTTATATGTAGACGACCCTCTAAGCAAAATATTAATTAGCAGACATTAGTACTAATTGATTGGTACCAGTTATATTTTTATACGATGGTTTGCAGCAAAGTTAGTAGGGTAAAAAAAAAATTACAGAACAGTACAAATAAAATAAGAAATAACCTCTTGTTTACACTGGGAGTTTTCAGGATATGGTTTCATTGCCAGCCAGTCACATTCCAAAATAAGGTATTACACAACTTCTGAGTTTTTATGGAGGATTGATTGTGTGATTCATTTGTAAATGGGTAAAAAATGAGAGGAAGAGTAAAAATAGTATTATAAAATGGTGATTTGAATTTTAGTTGTAAATGATAAAGTAAATGATACTTTAAATACAATACTAAAATAATACTAAAGTAAATTATACTAATACATACTAATAAATACATACATACTAAATGATAATAATACATACTACTAATAATAATATATAATAATAATACATATTAATAATAATACATACTAAATGATACTAATAGTACAATACTAAAGTAAATGATACTTTAATACTATTATTGACAGTTTTTAATGGGTGCATATCCACTGACCATTAATCAAAGTAATGATTATGTAATTTATTAATTAGTCCTTTATAATAATTTCTTCTAAATATAATTGGTAAAAAAAGAAAAAAAAATACTTCATTAACATAGTTTGCATAAAACACCATTAGACTGGAACTAGTGTCTTGAAAATAATGAGATAACAAGTAAATCATACTTTGGTACAATGGGTTAATGTTATTGTATATATGCATAGGCACATCAGTTTAAAAACTTTAAGAGTGATAACTCTTACTGTATTTAAAAATGCGGTGAGGCTAGGTACAGCAATCTTCCCTGTTACTTTTTTCTTCCCTTTTATATTAACCCTTTATAATGCTTCTGTTTTAATATGTATATTTTATTTCTATTCTAAATAAAGGGATTGCAAGAAATAAATTTGTACATTTTATTTTTATGCATATAAAAATTATTTTACTTTTCTTAATTTTTATTTTATATTATATTTTTTTTAAGGATGTTCAAGAGTCAGAGGAAAGTCCTCCAAAATCCCCACAAAAACATACTAGATGGGGATTTACTTTCAAGCTTTCTTAACCTTTCTATCATGGAAAAGGGAGAAGTATCTAAGAAAATCGGTACCACACCAGATCAGGTGAAATGATTTCTTTTAACTAAATTATTAGAATATGCAATTAATTTAGTTTGTTTGATTTGCTTCAAAAACTGTTGAAGTTAGTTTGCACAGCCCAGTTAGAAATAGAGTTTGAATTATAGGAGCGATTTACATAATTCAAATTATTATCCCTTCTTTTTTTTTCGTATTATTATAGCCATATATTATATTTACCATAATCACTACAGTATTATTAAATCACATAAAATATAATGTTTAATATCTCTTTCAATTTTATCATTGAATCTTTTTACAGTTCTTGAATAATTGAAATAATCAACAATGACTTCAGAGTCCATGCTGTATATCAAATTAGATAAAATTGTTTCATTTCAATCTATTTCTGTATTTTGTTTTTAAATGATTCTGTGTACTGAGAGCTTATTCAATTGCAGCTAAGCTTATTGGCATGACTAAAAATATTTCGTATATAAAGGCATAGCTCAGATATACATCTCTGTATTTTTAAATAAATATTTTGGGCACATTTTCAAATATTAGTGCATTATAGTTTGTTACAAGCATGAGATGGGTTTCCGGACAGAGGCAAGATTTTGGAACAAATGTGCATGTAGTCTAGGCTGCATTTTTGTAAAATGGAGAATATAAACACGAAATAAGTTAAATTAAGAACTTTTTGTTAAAACACTGCATGCAAGACAAATTTTAAACATGTCAAAATATACAGTCATATAAAGTCTCTAAATTTAAACATGTCAAAACAAGCAATACAGAAATGTAACAAACAAGAAATACTAAATATTCTAAAATAAGTTTCTACTGTTTTTTTTTTTTTTTTTTTCAAAATGAACAATTGAAGCAGTTTGTTATCTTTTTATTAGGGAAATCTGCCCGCCTGAGCTTTTTGTTTAGGATAATTTTTAAACTTGTGAATTAAAAAAGAAAAAGAGCATTAAAAATTGTCTTCCATAAGAGGATCAGCAGAACAACTCCCATCCCCCTATAAAAAAAAAAAAAAAAAAAAAAAGTAGTTTCCTTTTTCACTTGGTGTTTAATTATTTTAAAATTTGAAGAATTTTTTCTCTCATCGTCGGATAAAAAGAAATTTTTGTTAATTAAATTTGAAGATCCAAGAAGGGACAATTTGCCCTTTCTTGTAGGTACCCGGGGTTACAAGTAAATGAAAATATTAGTAAACAGTGCATGCCAAAAGTTTAAGCTCAACAACAATTTTTAAATAAAACTTTAAATATTTTGCTTATAAATGTTAATAATTACACACGTAAAAACATATTTTATTTAACAAATTTATTTTTTAATTTTATTCTGTTTTGAATGGAATAAAAATATTCATGTTAAAAGTTTAAGTACAATTGTTTTTATGCAAATTTTACAAAATTATGTAAGCAGTTGTGAATCCATATGATTTCTGAGCATATAAACGAATGAGGTTGTTGATACTACGGTAAAACAAAATGGCAAAATCGAAAGAATTCTCACATGAGGAGGTATTAAAAATGTGGAGTATGAGAGCAAAACATCGTCCGTATCTGAAATTATAGCTGCATGAAAAATATCGAAATTGTATATCATGTTTTGGTTTGTGATGAAGATTTCAAATGAAAATTACATTTAAGGATGGCTGCTTGTGACAAGTTTTCACGAAAACTGGTGCATCAGAAACTTGACTTTGATTGTGAATTATTTCCTTTCTCAAATTAAAAAATACCGTTGGAGAACAAATGTAGAATAAAACTAGTCATAAAGTAGTTTTAGAATCATGGTACATGAAAAACTGTAAGATGGCTCAATTACTACGTTTGAAACCATGCTATAAAGATTTGTCATTGAAGTTGTTTAAAAAAAAAAAAAAAAGATTTATATTGGAGTGGGACATTTTGTATTTACTGACAATAAGTCTGTTTTAATTCCAGCTTTCATAGCCAAAATAATAATAATAATACTAATCTTGATTTGTTCCTGTATCACCTCGTTTATTTTTTGGTATTTCTGAATTACACTGTATATTATTATTTGTGTTATTCATTCATTATTTATTTATTTATTTATTTATTTTCAGATTGTAGATGATCTGCTAGAAATAAACCAGTGTGTATCTTATTTTTAAAGGTGATAAAATAAAGGCATGGTGTATATATTGACCTTTCATCAAACATTAAAATTTTTTTGTTTTTGTTGTAAAAGACATTCATGAACTCATTGTCTTTTTTATGTATTTAAGTTATCATCTTCAGTATCTTTCTTAATAAAAACTGGATAAAAGAAATGTTGACCAATTTATTTTGCATTGCATAAATTTTCTTTGAGTATAATTCAATAAAATTGATAGAGAAAATGAAGCTAAGAATAGTTTAATAACAACACACTTTTTCCAAGATTTTATTGCCTTCATAAAGTACTAACTATATTATTTCTTAAGATAAAATAAAATACACCTTAGATCAGCAGTTTGCAAACTTCTTTTGTGTCTCTGGAACTGCTGTGAAATTGAAAAATTACTCTGAAGCACCAACTTACCTCAGTAATATGATTTTCATGTCTGATATTTTATACCAAACAACATTGATGCAGCTAAGGGGTAGGGGGCGGGAGGATTTGGGGGTTAAAACTTCTCCCAGAGTATTTAAAAAACTGATAAGATGAATAGAAAACCCCTTGTGTTAAGGTAAAAATCATCCTAAAGAAAAGCATAAATGTTTATCATTCAACTGTTTCAAGGCTATAATACAAGACTGTCTGTCTTTCAATACAAAATTAATGAAAGAAAAAGTTAAGAGTAATAGTTGCAAAGTATAGTTAGGAGTATAGTGTGTTACTAATATTGCTCTTTCTCAGTCTTCTTTTTTTGTTCTCTGGAGATTAATGATATTGCTCTTTTATGAAACCTTTAAACAGATAAATATTAAATTTATTATGGTTGTTGTGCTTTTCATTACATCGGTTTTTATGTGTCACACATTGTATCACACAACAAAATTGTTTATTTGATGAGTAACAATGGTTCAAAACTCCTCCCAGATGAAGATCCTGGTTGTGTCACTGCAAGCAAACAATGTTTTATTTATGCCTGAAGCTTACAAATCGCTTTATGTATACACAGACAAAATAGTAAAATATTTATTCTATTAAATTGCTTGGCTGTACTAATATTTTCTACATTTTTATGGCGAATATTTGAATCCAAATGTCTGGGAATGTAAATTGAAAACATAATTTTGCATGGATATGTTGTCACAAAAAGTAGCAACAGCAGTATAGGCTTTAGAGCTTCTAATGCAAATTCTTCTCGGATTGCAAATCAGAGTTAGTTTTATAACGCAGATTCTAATTTGTATTTGGATAAAGTTATACTTTCAATTTTAATTACATTTTCTTTCTCTAGTGTAGAAAACAATGAAACTTTCTTTTTACCGTGTTTCTCTAAAATATAAAACCTTATCAGGAAATAAGTCATTGCATGATTTTTAGGATATTCATAATATAAGTTTAGAAAAAGCTATACATTTCGGCTTATGTGACAATGACAGGGTAAACTTTATGCTGTAACTATTTTTTCCTGATTACGAGTATGCTGGAAAACATTGCTAAAAATTAAATTTCATTGCAGGGCTATCAAAAGAACTTGCATCCAAAGTGAAAACAGTTTATCTATGTTGTATACAAAATTGCATTTGAAACGTTTTCATATCACAAAAATACTAAGGCACCCCTATTACCATCAAAGCATTTTATAAATAAAGCATAATCACATTGCCAATAAAAGTTTTACAATGTTAACACAGACCATCACTAAGTTATAAGCACACACAGCATATCTGAAACACTTTTCTATTTCAGTTATAACATCCATAAGTGCTAGCCAATTAGAATCTGAACAAAAAAAAAAAAAAAAAAAAAATGTGACTATATAAAGAAAAAAATGCATAATCAATAAAATCTATCGAAATTTTGGAGAAATATGCTTAAAAAGAAAATACAAGACATTGCTGTAAAACAAAGTTAAAAATTTTCAGTGTAACTATAGTTGTAATGGATGTACTTAAAAGATTTAAAACAAACATCTCCTGAAAATAAGTCTTGGTGCATCTTTTGGACATCTCTAGGTCTTATTTTCGACAAAACAGACTATCAAAGCTGAGAATCATTACTGTGTCTGTAGTTGCATAACCCTTATCCCTTAAATATCCTATATTACTGAACATTAGAAGTGAAAAACATTATTTATATTTTTATGGCAACAATTTACCATCCTGACTTACTGAAAGTCAATTTGATATGTCTAAGTATAAAAGGAGGGGATGTAAATTCTAAATTTTTTGTGATGAACCATGTTTTCTAAATTAAAAAATAATAAATTTTATAAAGTACATTTAACAGTGTTAATGAGTACTTCTTTTATATAAAACTAACTGAGTTGCTCTGGACCCGTGATAAAATTAAACAAACCTAAAGTTTGTATGATGTTATATCTTTAACCCAATTTAGTATGAAATTATTTATTTAAAAGTGCTGTGCACATGAGGAAAATCCTTTATTTCCACTTTCAGCTGATAGGGGGGGCATTCTGATATAAACGAACCTACGACACATGTTCCTGCTTCCTGGGGCACCATATAGTAGGCGTGCAGCACACACGCTGCAAAATCTTTTAGTTTTGCCTTCCACCACCAGGGGGCACACTCTGTTCCAAACAAAACTCCGACACGTTCCCTGATGCTTCTGGCACTGTATAGCAGGCGTGCTGCGCATGCACTGCAGAATCCTTTAGTTCCATTTTCCACCGCTAGGGGGTGCAATTTGTTATATACGAACATTCAACGTGGTGTAAAGTCCTCATTAAATTAGGTGTGAATATTGAATGAAGCTTTCCATCCAAGACTTTATTTTCTCATGCCTAGGAAATAAGTTTTTTCTCACGGACAAGACTGGCCGACGCGGCGTCTCGCTTGCTCAAAGGAAGGGTGACATGGGAAATTCGTTATGGCTGGGAAGTGATTGATATGGTTCTTCTCCAAAAACAGGTGAACTAGGGGCTTCCCTTGGTCTACCAGAAGACAGAAATTGGCAACAAGGCGCCATGTACGAACTCCTAGTTTCCAATCAGAGAAGGCGAACTGATTTTATTGGGCTTTGAGAAAGTTGTGAACGCCCAAACCCCCACCCCACTTTTTCGGCGATGAGTCGGAAAGAGGAGTTTTGTGAAAGAAGTTGAAAGTGGGAGAGCAACGAAGGAGGTCGGAGATTTTTCTGACCTGGGAGGAAGAGGGAATCATCCCTCGAGGAGAGAAATTTGATCATCTGCCGGACATCACGTCCCGGGTGTGAAGTTTGCTGATCGTTAGCTGAGCGGGCAAAAACTGGTGGGACACCATGTCACCACACTGAAGTTAAACACTTTGCAGATCGCCATCAGTGCGAGCAAAACCAGCGATAATAGAGACTTTATTCATTTCGGACTCTCTCATTCCAAATAAGAACTTACATTCTAGAAGGAATGTATGACTTGGTTAATCAAAATAGACAAGAACCTTAAGAATATAATCTGTAATTTAATTGATTTCTGTGATAACTTATGAATGAAATAAATAATATTTCTGAGGACCAAATATCTGTATTTTGTGTTTATCGCTACCTTCAAATTTTATAACGCAAACTAGAAATCCTCACAGTGGTACCTGTTGTATCAAGGGAGTTGAATGAACCAATTCCCGTTGAAATCTGACCCATAGAACTCTAGAAAAATTATGCGTCCCCGGGCGGTGCAAGGTGAAACTAAAATCTGTAATGCGATCGAAAACGGAGTCGAATCATAAACCAAGTCGACATCCCCATTCTGATCGGGCCCATAGAACCCGAGATAAGAATGCAAGTGCTCAACAACAAATCATTTACTTTGATTGTTGGTATACATCAAGTAAATATGGGTTGTGTACTTTTATTAAGAACATAAATTTAATTTTTACGAAAATTGTTGCTTGATATTTCCGGTATTCTCTATATATAACATTTATAAAACACTACGAGAGAAGCTAAAAATGTTAAATTTCTTAAATGGAATTTGTTTTGTGTAAATCAGAGCAAGACGTTAACATCCTCCCTCCCCATACCCGCAAATATAACGAATAATTTGTTCAAGAAAACCACCTTCTCCTACATTAACGCGATCATTAAAAAAATAAATGAAGACACTACGCTAAAATAGCCCCTTTCCATCCTGAATTTCAAATCTATATCTAATTAGTTATCTTAATTTTTGTTCATTAGTAAAAATTGGCAGTTATTTCCTTTCATTTTCGCAAACTAAATGGAGGGATCGGTCAGAGAAACAGATCTCTTTGTAGTTCAGTTTTTAATGAAAGCAGATCCCTGTCTGAAACTTTCTGTGATTTTTTTTGACTGACGCTGCCAGATTTTTGACAGTTTTTTGCAAAAATTAAGAAAAATTACCGGCCGAATTTTACAAAAATTGCATTGTCGGATGCAGAAAATTATTCTACATATCCTCAGAAAATTTCAAAGCAATATCTTAATTCGTTTTCTTAAAATTAGCTAAATGAATTTAAAATTAGTTCATTTCTGTTTGCAAATCGAGAACAGGTGTCCTTTTCTTTAGCCATTTCGATAAAAAAAAAAAAAAAAAAAGATGGCATTTTTGATGCAATGTTTAATGAGATTCTAATTAATATCTTGGGTAATTATCAAAATATTAAAATTCTGAGTCTCAGAATGCACCAGATCAGGCTTTGGACTACCTAAATATAAAATTTCAGACTTCTAGGTGTGCTAGATTTCGCTGGCCATTGCAGATAAACAGAAAGAGCGAAACTTTCTTTTATTAGTATAGATAACCTTCCGTTCAAAAAAAAAAAGTTTAAAAAAAAAAATTCAAACCTCTAATTTGTGGGGTTTTTCCCCTGCATGTAGTCCACATTGGCTCCCCCGATCGAAATATAAAAAAAGAAAAAATACTCAATATGCGTAAATTTTTTTTTCTAACGATGCAATTTGTTTTAAAAAAATATCAATATTAACCCTTTAAAAAAAATATTTTCCAAGTTTTTTGTTTTTTTCTGAACTTTTTTTAAAAATTAACATCCACTTTCCAAATTGAAATCTAAAACAAGAACGAAAAATCCTGCGTCAAACATAGATTATGAAACCCTTTCTAACACATTCAGAATACTGTAACAAAACTTCAACGTTTACTAAGTAAAAAATTTAGAAAACGCATAACATATCTGAAAACCCAATTTCAGCACTTACTACTAATAGTCAAACAAAATGTCCGAGTTCTTTTGTGCAGCTGTGTATGTAATCTATAGAGAATGTGCATGTTTGTCAACAAACCGGTTCCTCACTAGTCAAATCCTCTTGTGGTAGGCAAAACGTTCCCCGCTCAATGCACTGTTTCCTATGAGAAAACAAAATTTTTGCATTTAATTATAGACCATATCTATTCTAAAACAAATTTTGTTTTAACAGATTATGCGCAGAACTTAGATTCTGTTGCTAATCAAGATTATTTAACAAGAAAATTTTACCAGCCAAGCCAAATGAAAATTGTTATGACAAAATGTATGCAACTGAAAAAGTAGTTAATTACTATTACTACAATGAATTTTCATTTTTCCTCTCTATAAAATTAAGAATATGAAAGTTTAGTATAAGATAAAACAACATGTTTACATCGTGCTAAATTGAAAAGTTGCAAAATATAGCTAACTACTATCGTCTGCAATTTTTCAAAGATTGTCTAAAAATCCACTCGCTAGTGGTAACTAAAATGATGTATTTCCATACTTCTGAGTATAGATTAATGGTTTTGCATAAAAACAATTACAAATTTATGTATACAATTTTAACATGTTGTATTATGATAAGGAAATCTATGAAACTGAAGCATAAGTTTTGTCAGAATTCGGTTTTATTAGCTGAAATAATTTTTATACTAAATAAACACTCCTTAGGCTTTTAAAAAATATTTTTACTATTCTAATAATATGTATAAAAACAGGACAAAACAAAACATCGACTTATATGAAACATTTAATGAAGTACTGGGGCAATATTTTCTTTGTAGAAGAGAATTATATAATTTAATCTAAAAAAAAAAAAAAATAGATGACATGTTTTTAAAAAAACTTTACCATTTAAAAAGCATTTAATCAGGTGTCAATGCAATTTTTTTTTTTTTTTTTTTTTTTTTTTTTTTTGGGTGGGGGGGGGGGGGGTGGCTTTTGTAAAAAATAACATTTTGTAACAAAAGATGAAATCCAGTTACTCAAAATCGAACCAAACATTTATTAATAACTAGCTGATCAGCGCCCGTGATAATAAATTTAAAAAAAAAAAACCCTCAAGTTTTTTATATCGAGTTGAATGTACCAAACCCTGTTGAAATCGAGCCCTTAGAACCCAATAAAAGAATGAGTCCCCATTCGGTGGAATATTCCCCCCTGTAAATTTAACGAATTTCCTTTAACATTAACGCGATATTTAATTTACAGATGAAATCCCCCCCCCCTCTTTCTAAACTTAACCCCTTATCTTTAACAGTAACGCGATTTCTAATTTACAGCTGTGGTGAGTAAACGTAAGTTGATGCCGAAAAAGAAGATTAATATTAAAAAAATTCCTTGACACCTCGGCCTACAGGCACAGGTAAATTTCGAAGATGCAGACCGTGGGCAGCCTATTTATTGGGAATGCAGAAGAAATTACCCTTTTGCCATGATGCGGCAGTTGGGACTGCTCACTTCGAAATCTACCTGTGTCTGTAGGCAGAGCACGCAAAGAATTTTTTTTTTTTCTGTAAGGGTTGGTTCTATAAAAAAACTTGTCAATATAAAAGTTGTAGATAATATTAAGAGGATTTGTAATAACTTAGCGAATTTGATACCTTGTGAATTGACAAAGTTATGTTTTTTTTAAATCTGAAACTCCTATTCTCCCCCCTCCCCCACACCACTTGAGGCCATTTTTAATGATATCAAAAATCTGTCATATATAAATTTTCGGCCCTTTTCCTAGAAGTAATAATAACTTTAAATGGATTCGATACGTATCATAATTAAGAAGTTATGGGTAACGTAAGGGGCCCGGATCTTGTCCGAGAAATTTTTCGGTCATTCATATAGTAGCTGGAAATCCTAAGAAGTTATTAGAAAAAAAAGCTAGCGAATAGGACGATTTTAAGGGAGCTATAGTAAGGGGCCCAAAAGAGGCCGCTGATAGTTTTGAGCAGGGCCCTAAGATGAACGGTCCTAACTGGAATGTAGAAATGGGGAAATAACTAAATGGAGAAAACGCCCCCAAAAACGAAGATCGAATTAAAAGGGGATAAGGTATTAAAAATTTAGGGAACAAAAACTTCGAGGAATCCGGATCTTCACCGATTTTTTTTTTTTTTTTTTTTTGTCGTTCATGTAGTAGCTGGAAGTTCTAAGTTGTTAGAAAAAAAAAAGTTGGTGAATCGGACGATTTTTAGGGGAACTATAGTAGGGGGGCCAAAAAGGAGGCCCTAAGATGAACGCTCCTAACTGGAATGAAAAAATGGGGTAATAACTAAATGGAGAAAAGGCCCCAAAAACGAAGATCGGATTAAAAGGGGACAAGATATTAACAATTTAGGGAACAAAAACTTCAAAGGGTTCAGGGGGCCCGGATCTTGTCCGAGAAATTTTTCGGTCATTCATATAGTAGCTGGAAGTCCTAAGAAAAAAAAAAAACAACTAGGTTAGAAAAAAACAACAACTAGGGAATCGGACTATTTTTAAGGGAGCTACAGTAGGGGGCCCAAAAGGGGCTGCTGATTGTTTTGAGCAGGGCCCTAAGGTGAACGGTCAAAACTGGAATGTAGAAATGGGGGAAAAGTTACATGGAGAAAAGGCCCCAAAAACGAAAATCGGATTGAAATGGGACAAGGTATTAACAATTTAGGGAACAAAAACTTCAAGGGGCCCGGATCTTCACCGATTTTTTTTTTTTTTTTTTCTTTTTGTCGTTCATGTAGTAGCTGGAAGTTCTAAGTTGTTAGAAAAAAAAAAAGTTGGTGAATCGGACGATTTTTAGGGGAACTATAGTAGGGGGGCCAAAAAGGAGGCAGCCGATAGTTTTGAGCAAGGCCCTAAGATGAACGCTCCTAACTGGAATGAAAAAATGGGGTAATAACTAAATGGAGAAAAGGCCCCAAAAACGAAGATCGGATTAAAAGGGGACAAGGTATTAACAATTTAGGGAACAAAAACTTCAAAGGGTTCAGGGGGCCCGGATCTTGTCCGAGAAATTTTTCGGTCATTCATATAGTAGCTGGAAGTCCTAAGAAAAAAAAAAAACAACTAGGTTAGAAAAAAACAATAACTAGGGAATCGGACTATTTTTAAGGGAGCTACAGTAGGGGGCCCAAAAGGGGCTGCTGATTGTTTTGAGCAGGGCCCTAAGATGAACGGTCAAAACTGGAATGTAGAAATAGGGGAAAAGTTACATGGAGAAAAGGCCCCAAAAACGAAAATCGGATTGAAATGGGACAAGGTATTAACAATTTAGGGAACAAAAACTTCAAGGGGCCCGGATCTTCACCGATTTTTTTTTTCTTTTTTTTCTTTTTGTCGTTCATGTAGTAGCTGGAAGTTCTAAGTTGTTAGAAAAAAAAAAAAGTTGGTGAATCGGACGATTTTTAGGGGAATTATAGTAGGGGCCCCAAAAAGGAGGCAGCCGATAGTTTTGAGCAGGGCCCTAAGATGAAGGGTCCTAATTAGAAAGTAGCAATGGGGGAATAACTAAATGGAGAAAACGCCCCAAAAACTAAGAAAATCGGATTAAAAGGGGGCAAGTTATTAACAGTTTAGGAAACAAAAACTTCAACCGGCCCCGTACCAGGCCCTAGGGGGCCAGAGTCATAACTAGAACGTAGAAATGGGGGTGAAAGAAAAAAGGCCCCAAAAACGATGAGGATAAAAATTGGGCAAATTATTAACAATTTAGAGCAAAAACCTTAAAGGGGGCCGGGGTCTCAAAAAATTAAAAATCCGAGGCTCAGGTGCATCAGGACCTACCTTGGACTATCCGCTGCAATTAAGAAAGGCAAAATTATATGAATAATTAATTAAAAAAAATATGAATAATAAGCACATAACACAGCTAACTATACAGTAGGCATGCGTATGTTTTGTCTACCCTTCGTTCTTTACGGCTTCGTGACGTCACATGCACATTCTCTATAGATTTGTATGTATACTGCACAGTGTGCTAAAATGTACTTCAGTTAGGAAATACATAGCACGTACAAATTTATTAATATGCAAAAAATTCGTTACATATAAAACTAGTCGTTGGGGGCCACCGTAATACTTACCCATCATGGATATGCATAATATAAAATATGAAAATAAAACATGTGTAAACTACTTATAAAATGCATTGCAATTCGAAAAATCCTGGCTTGTCATAAACGTTAAATACTCTATTACTGAATTGCGTAAGAGAAACATCCTTATAACTCTAAAAATAATAACCATATTAACTAACAGTTTACTACATCGGATTAAGCGTCTCTTTTCCAATTAAAATATATCTTTGAATTGAAATTTGAATGAAATACAGGGTCATGAAAAATCGAAGAGTGTGGAAAATGTGATTACAAATATCTCGGCAACTCATTATCCGATCGACTTCATTCTTTATGCAAAATGTATGTTTTTTTATTGTATTTTATATTCACTACTTAAAAAAAAAAAATGAAAATTTTTATGTACTTTTTATAAGAACGAATATTTCGAGAGTCCGAAAAAAATAGTTCCGGATAATCGAGGTTACTGAAATTCAATAAGCTTCTTCTCATTATTACATACTAAGTACATATCAAATTTTAAGCCTCTATCTCAATTTGTTCGGGAGATAGACCGTTTACAGACACAGACAGACAACAATTTTTTTCTAAAAATATGTTTTTCGGAATCTCTAGTGTCTGAAACATGTAAATCCGTCAAAAATATTTTTTCGATTCTTAGATCGATTACAAGACTTACCCTATGGGTAAGTAAAACGCATACTTCAACTAAAAATTCACTTCCAGCAATTATTGTTCATAAAAAGTACTGTAACCAAATTATTTTGAGTCTAACGATGTAAATGAACTATGCATACCAATTCTGCAGTAAGCGCATTGTAGTTCACCTCAGTGATATGTATCAATTTGAATATGTTTAAAATAGTGTAATATCATTAAAATACGCTGCAAACGATTGTACACCGTAACGTATAACGGAATTATTTTGAGTGTCCCTGTAAATGAACGCTACATTTTATGTACATCGTATACTCTGTCTACAGTAAATAATTGTGAGTTGGAAATTTTCAGATGAGAAATGGGAGATATAATTTCATGTTTTAAAAGAGGAAGGGGTGGCCAGTTTCCTTGGGAACTATTGATCAGAATTGAAAGTTTAATATATCTAATTGTTACAAATTAAACCGGCAGATCGAGGGCTCCTTACTTTGTTTGAAAAGATTTTCATTTAAAAATGTAAAATCTTACAAATTCGAGGGTATAAGCTGCCGAAGACAGTGAAGTCCCCAACATTAGGTTTGTTTAGAAAGAATTTCGTTTTAAAATATAAAATCATTCAGCACTGATGGGCTACTGCCGATCTTTCGTTTAAAAATATAAAATCACTATAATATATATATATAATATATATATATATAATATAGATATATAAAAATATAACAGACTGGAGCGTAGCATGCCCGGTGTACGCCGCCAAAGGTAGCATACCCCCCCCCCCCCCCCCAATTCTAGATTCGTTTGGATAGATTTTCATTAAAAAATATAAAATCATACAAATTTGAGGGTGTTACGCTGCCGAAGGCAATGCGGCCCCAACATTAAGTTCGTTTGGAAAGATTTTCGTTTAAAACCACTCAGCACTGAATTTAGGTATATTTAAGATTATTATCACAGGCCCGGGTAACACCGGGCGGGTCAGCTAGTTTACAATTATAAAAATAGAAGTTTGCTTGTCTCTGTGTATGTGTGTGTCTGCTGTGTTCTCAAGATACTTTTGTACGCAGAGCTACAAGATTTGGCACGAAGGTGCCTGTATGTCTGAAGTTATACACCTCAAAGCCAGTTTTAGGATTTTTTTTTTTAATGCGATTTTTAGTGTTTTTTCGCGTTTGCGGCGATTTTTTCACATTATTAAAAGAAATCCGGTTCCAATCTTTTAGCTCAAGATCAAGGTGACCGTTTTTAGCTTGTTTTAACTATTTTAGCCTGTTGTAGGACTTACAACAAGCTAAATCAAGCTAAAAGAGTCAGGACTTTGGACGGAATTCTAGAAAACTTTTTTTTTTTTTAAATAAGCAAAAACAAAATTTAGACATGATTAAGGATGATTAGCACAGTAGTACATAAGTGCTTATTGCTCCGGGAGGTTTTTTTTCTATATGTCTGTTTCTATATCTGTCTGTCTGTCTATCCTACAGCATGTTTTTTCTTGAAGAGGATGAATATAGCATTTATAATTATATTACAGGGCTGAACAAAAGAATACGAATATATGTTAAAAGTGGCATTTGTAGAACGCTCCTGTAATGTAATTTTAGTAAGTTGTTACAGTCAACTACAGCATGTTTTTTTTTTTCTTGAAGACGGTGAATATAGCATTTACAGTTATTTTACAGTGCTGCACAAAAGAGTACGGATATGTGTTAAATCCGGGGGTTTTAGAACGCTGACCGTTATGTACTTTTAGTATATTGTTACAGTCAACTACAGCATTTTTTTTCTTGAAGAGGATGAATATTGTATTTATAATTATTTTACAGGGCAGCACAAAAGAATGCGAATATTTGTTAAATGTGGCATTTGTAGAACGCTGACTGTTATGTAATTTTAGTATGTTGTTACAGTCAACTACAGCAAGTGAAAACTTCTTTAGGCGCGTTGGGCATTTTTTGAGATGGGAAAAAAAAATTGAACTCGCGACACTGTTACTGTAACCGACACCTCTGTATGTAAGTATGTACATGTATTGTGTATAGTTCGGTACGAAGTAGGGCAGGGTATGAAATGTATGAGTAGCGTGCGTGAACCAGAATTTTTTTATAATAAACTAAGCGACATTTGAAATTCAGTTTCTAGCGGAACAAAGTAAATCAATCTTTAAAGATGTATATGGATCAGTCTAATTAGTCATTTAAAGAAGGACACTGGACCCTCCGCACCCTACCGCCCCCCTTTTACGGTGTTTTAACTAACTATGCCTCGTTTCAATATCTCAACAACGGACAGTTCAATTTCAACGCGACTGATTTCAAACATTATACTTTCACTGAGTAATGAATCTCCGTAACATTAAAATAAATGTATGAGTAGCGTGAACCAGAATTTTTAAATAATAAATTAAGCGACATTTGAAATTCAGTTCCTAGCTGAACGAAATAAATCAATCTTTAAAGATGTATATGGATCAGCCTAATTAGTCATTTAACGAAGGTCACTGGACCCCACGCCTCCCCTCCGGCCCCCCTTTTACGGTGTTTTAACTAACTATGCCTCGTTTCCATATCTCAACAACGGACAGTCCAATTTCAACGCGACTGATTTCAAACATTATACTTTCACTGAGTAATGAATCTCCGTAACATTAAAATAAATGTATGAGTAGCGTGAACCAGAATTTTTAAATAATAAATTAAGCGACATTTGAAATTCAGTTCCTAGCTGAACAAAATAAATCAATCTTTAAAGATGTATACGGATCAGCCTAATTAGTCATTTAACGAAGGTCACTGGACCCCACGCCTCCCCTCCGGCCCCCCTTTTACGGTGTTTTAACTAACTATGCCTCGTTTCCATATCTCAACAACGGACAGTCCAATTTCAACGCGACTGATTTCAAACATTATACTTTCACTGAGTAATGAATCTCCGTAACATTAAAATAAATGTATGAGTAGCGTGAACCAGAATTTTTAAATAATAAATTAAGCGACATTTGAAATTCAGTTCCTAGCTGAACGAAATAAATCAATCTTTAAAGATGTATATGGATCAGCCTAATTAGTCATTTAACGAAGGTCACTGGACCCCACGCCTCCCCTCCGGCCCCCCTTTTACGATGTTTTAACTAACTATGCCTCATTTCCATATCTCAACAACGGACAGTCCAATTTCAACGCGACTGATTTCAAACATTATACTTTCACTGAGTAATGAATCTCCGTAACATTAAAATAAATGTATGAGTAGCGTGAACCAGAATTTTTAAATAATAAATTAAGCGACATTTGAAATTCAGTTCCTAGCTGAACAAAATAAATCAATCTTTAAAGATGTATACGGATCAGCCTAATTAGTCATTTAACGAAGGTCACTGGACCCCACGCCTCCCCTCCGGCCCCCTTTTACAATGTTTTAACTAACTATGCCTCGTTTCCATATCTCAACAACGGACAGTCCAATTTCAACGCGACTGATTTCAAACATTATACTTTCACTTAGTAATGAATCTCCGTAACATTAAAATAAATGTATGAGTAGCGTGAACCAGAATTTTTAAATAATAAATTAAGCGACATTTGAAATTCAGTTCCTAGCTGAACGAAATAAATCAATCTTTAAAGATGTATATGGATCAGCCTAATTAGTCATTTAACGAAGGTCACTGGACCCCACGCCTCCCCTCCGGCCCCCCTTTTACGATGTTTTAACTAACTATGCCTCATTTCCATATCTCAACAACGGACAGTCCAATTTCAACGCGACTGATTTCAAACATTATACTTTCACTGAGTAATGAATCTCCGTAACATTAAAATAAATGTATGAGTAGCGTGAACCAGAATTTTTAAATAATAAATTAAGCGACATTTGAAATTCAGTTCCTAGCTGAACAAAATAAATCAATCTTTAAAGATGTATACGGATCAGCCTAATTAGTCATTTAACGAAGGTCACTGGACCCCACGCCTCCCCTCCGGCCCCCCTTTTACTTTGTTTTAACTAACTATGCCTCGTTTCAATATCTCAACAACGGACAGTTCAATTTCATCGCGACTGATTTCAAACATTATACTTTCACTGAGTAATGAATCTCCGTAACATTAAAATAAATGTATGAGTAGCGTGAACCAGAATTTTTAAATAATAAATTAAGCGACATTTGAAATTCAGTTCCTAGCTGAACGAAATAAATCAATCTTTAAAGATGTATATGGATCAGCCTAATTAGTCATTTAACGAAGGTCACTGGACCCCACGCCTCCCCTCCGGCCCCCCTTTTACGGTGTTTTAACTAACTATGCCTCGTTTCCATATCTCAACAACGGACAGTCCAATTTCAACGCGACTGATTTCAAACATTATACTTTCACTGAGTAATGAATCTCCGTAACATTAAAATAAATGTATGAGTAGCGTGAACCAGAATTTTTAAATAATAAATTAAGCGACATTTGAAATTCAGTTCCTAGCTGAACAAAATAAATCAATCTTTAAAGATGTATACGGATCAGCCTAATTAGTCATTTAACGAAGGTCACTGGACCCCACGCCTCCCCTCCGGCCCCCCTTTTACGGTGTTTTAACTAACTATGCCACGTTTCCATATCTCAACAACGGACAGTCCAATTTCAACGCGACTGATTTCAAACATTATACTTTCACTGAGTAATGAATCTCCGTAACATTAAAATAAATGTATGAGTAGCGTGAACCAGAATTTTTAAATAATAAATTAAGCGACATTTGAAATTCAGTTCCTAGCTGAACGAAATAAATCAATCTTTAAAGATGTATATGGATCAGCCTAATTAGTCATTTAACGAAGGTCACTGGACCCCACGCCTCCCCTCCGGCCCCCCTTTTACGATGTTTTAACTAACTATGCCTCATTTCCATATCTCAACAACGGACAGTCCAATTTCAACGCGACTGATTTCAAACATTATACTTTCACTGAGTAATGAATCTCCGTAACATTAAAATAAATGTATGAGTAGCGTGAACCAGAATTTTTAAATAATAAATTAAGCGACATTTGAAATTCAGTTCCTAGCTGAACAAAATAAATCAATCTTTAAAGATGTATACGGATCAGCCTAATTAGTCATTTAACGAAGGTCACTGGACCCCACGCCTCCCCTCCGGCCCCCCTTTTACTTTGTTTTAACTAACTATGCCTCGTTTCCATATCTCAACAACGGACAGTCCAATTTCAACGCGACTGATTTCAAACATTATACTTTCACTGAGTAATGAATCTCCGTAACATTAAAATAAATGTATGAGTAGCGTGAACCAGAATTTTTAAATAATAAATTAAGCGACATTTGAAATTCAGTTCCTAGCTGAACAAAATAAATCAATCTTTAAAGATGTATACGGATCAGCCTAATTAGTCATTTAACGAAGGTCACTGGACCCCACGCCTCCCCTCCGGCCCCCCTTTTACGGTGTTTTAACTAACTATGCCTCGTTTCCATATCTCAACAACGGACAGTCCAATTTCAACGCGACTGATTTCAAACATTATACTTTCACTGAGTAATGAATCTCCGTAACATTAAAATAAATGTATGAGTAGCGTGAACCAGAATTTTTAAATAATAAATTAAGCGACATTTGAAATTCAGTTCCTAGCTGAACGAAATAAATCAATCTTTAAAGATGTATATGGATCAGCCTAATTAGTCATTTAACGAAGGTCACTGGACCCCACGCCTCCCCTCCGGCCCCCTTTTACAATGTTTTAACTAACTATGCCTCGTTTCCATATCTCAACAACGGACAGTCCAATTTCAACGCGACTGATTTCAAACATTATACTTTCACTTAGTAATGAATCTCCGTAACATTAAAATAAATGTATGAGTAGCGTGAACCAGAATTTTTAAATAATAAATTAAGCGACATTTGAAATTCTGTTCATAGCTGAGCGAAATAAATCAATCTTTAAAGATGTAAACGGATCAGTCTAATTAGTCATTTAACGAAGGAGACTGGACCCTACGCACCCCACCGCCCCCCCTTTTATCATATATTCTAATACGAGCAAATCTTGTGTGTGGTTATATATATATATATATATATATATATATATATATATATATATATATATATATATATATATATGGAAATTTTATCCTAAAAACGGCTCTAACGATTTTGACGAAATTTTGTGTCCTACCGTTTTGGGGCACCAGAAAACCATTGGGAGGGTCACATGTTCGAGAAAATTCGATTAGTGGGTCATTTTGGGTCATTTTTGGTCATGGTGAAGCTAATTGTATCTAAAAAACGGTTCGAACGATTTTGACGAAATTTTGTATCCGACCATTTTCGGGGACGAGAAGACTATTGGGCTGGGTCACATGTTCGAGAACTTTGGATTAGTGGGTCATTTTTGGGTCAACGCGGGTCAAATTTATTTTATCTAAAAAACGGCTCTAACGATTTTGATTAAATTTTGTGTCCTACGAGTTTCGAGCAGGATAAAATCATTGGGCTAGGTCACATGTCCGAGAAAATTCGATTAGTGGGTTATTTCTGGGTCATTGTGAGTCAAGATCTAAAAAGCGGCTCAATTTACACTAAATTTTGCATCCAATGGTTTTCGGGCACGAGAAGACTGTTGGGCTAGGTCACATGTTCGAGAAAATTCAATTAGTGGGTCATTTTGGGTAATTTTGTTTCATGGTCAAGCAAATTGGATCTAAAAAACGGTTCAAACGATTTTGACGAAATTTTGTATCCGACTATTTTCGGGCACGAGAAGACTATTGGGCTGGGTCACATGCTCGAGAACTTTCGATTAGCGGGTCATTTTGGGTCAAAGCGGGTCAAATTAATTTTATCTAAAAAGCGGCTCTAACGATTTTGATTAAATTTTGTATCCTACAAGTTTCGGGCACGCGAAAATCATTGGGCTAGGTCACATGTTCGAGAAAATTCTATTAGTGGGTCATTTCTGGGTCATAGTGGGTCAAGATCTAAAAAGCGGCTCAATTTACACTAAATTTTGCATCCAATGGTTTTCGAGCGCGAGATGACTGTTGGGCTAGGTCACATGTTCGAGAAAATTTAATTAGTGGGTCATTTTGGTCATGGGTCATTATGGGTCAAGCTATTTTATCCTAAAATCGGTTCAGAGGATTTGAAATAAATTTAGCACCCTAGAGGTTTAGGGAACAAGAAGACTATTCGGCTAGGTCACATGTTCAAGAAATTTCGATTAGTGGGTCATTTTGGTCATGGGTCATTATGGGTAAAGCTCTTTTATCTTAAAAACGGCTCAGACTATTTACACTAAATTTTGCATCCTATGGTTTTCGGACACGAGAAGACTGTTGGGCTAAATCACATGTTCGAGAAAATTCAATTAGTGGGTCATTTTGGTCATGGGTCATGATATTTGAACTCAAATTTAATTTTGACCGAGCATAGCTCGGTCTTCCCTGCTCGTGGTGTTTTAACTAACTATGCCTCGTTTCAATATTTCAACAACGGACAGTTCGATTTCAACGCGACTGATTTCAAACATTATAATTCACTGAGTAATGAATCTCCGTAACATTAAAATAAATGTATGAGTAGCGTGAACCAGAATCTTAGAAACTGTTTTTAGCTACCACTGGAATATTAAAAATAACCGCCATGGCAAATTTCAAGTTTTTAGTCCTTTCACTAAAAAAATAAGTTATTTAGAAACGCTTTTTAATTTCAATTTTTTTAAAATAACTGTTCTATGTTGTGCATTTGCGTGTTAAAAGTAATATTCATGTCGAATTTCAAGCTTCTATACCTAAAAACACGGCCGAAAATAGGAGGAACAAAGGAGGCATATGCCCCGGATGTAAGTGTAGAAGAGAGTGCGAAAAGAGGATTTGATTCGACTTTCGGTACAAAAATACAAATAACGAAATTTTGAGAAAAAAACTTGCAATCTGATAACCCAAAGTAAAAATGTATTCATTGATTTTATATATTTTTATGTTAGTAGGTCTGGTTTTTTTCATTATGTGATAACGTAGGGGCAAAATTCTTAATCAATATGTGATTAACGATTTCATCCAAGATACTCACACGATTAATACACTGTTCCAATTAGGTTAGAATTGGTTCAGTGTTTCGGACGTTATCGTGGTGACAAGTTTTAAATGTTTTTGTGCTTTTCTGTGTCCTTCTAAACGAACTATAACTATAACTTGATTAACGAATTCATCCACGATACTCACAGATCCATTTACTGTCCTCATTAGCTTCAAACTGATTCAGTTATTCACACTTTATGATAATGACAAGATTTTCATTATATATAATATATACATATATAATATATAAACATATATAATATATAAACGAAATGATTGTGATAGGTCTATTTTTAAAGAAATCAACCTAAACATTCTTAAGGTTAATATATACTTTCTATCAATTATTTCAGATTTAAAATAAAAAATAAGACCAATGAATCGAAATTTTTTATTTATAAATTAATTTTGAAAAATGGTGAGGGGGCACCAAAATTCACACTTGCGACTGATGAACAAAATACTAGTTATGGCCCTGCCTAATGATTCAATAGAAATCGTAATTAAGAATGTTTTTAGAACGCTTTCCTTTCATTTCACC
This sequence comes from Maratus michaelseni, assembly GCA_963931845.1. Lineage (NCBI taxonomy): Eukaryota > Metazoa > Arthropoda > Arachnida > Araneae > Salticidae > Maratus > Maratus michaelseni. Next base: position 61,164,702 of record OZ007595.1, read on the forward strand.
CTTTTAAATTTTGAATTTTTTAGAAAATATTCTTAGAGGTCATTTACACCTTATAAGTAACTACCATGACAAATTTCAAGTTTCTAGATTATTCAGTATCGCAATTTAATACGTTTTTCACGCTTGCCACCCCCCTCCCCCCGTGTAGTACCCCACCAACATAAAATATAGCATATGTTTGAGGAGGAACTGCCACCATCACTTTTGAAATCGGTTCGGTAGTACCAGAGATTATCCCAACGTATTGTCAGAAATTCCTATCCTTCATAGATAGTAATTTGAATTTATTTGGGCACCCTGTATATATAGTTTATAAATTAGATACACACTGCATAATATACCAAAATTAAGTTAAGCTTGAAAATCCATAATAGGGCAGCTGCAATTGACGTCATGCTGGGAGGTCACACATTACAAATAGTCAGTTCTGATTGGTGGAACTACCCTGACCTCCAAGTGAAGAACAATAGTTGATCACCTGATTGCAACTCCCCTTCCTACATTTCTCTATCATAAACGAAAATGCAATGAAATTCTTTTGTGCACTCCGTAAAAAAGTATATATTAAATATTACATATATTTTTATGTTTGCGGAAGATGTTATCCCTCAACTTTAATAACGCATACCAATTTCATAAGGCACTTATCAAACAACTGTCTTCGGACAGTAATGCAATTATGCAACATAGTCCATGGCGTGTCCCTGTTTAAATGAATTGTAAATGCTACTCACACTATTTCCTGTAGAAACCAAGTTGAAGTGCATATAATTAATGCACTTCACTTTCAAGCGGGAACATGCTACAATGCATCCCAATAACACGTATCAATTTTATGCCACTCTATGCATTTTTACCAAAGTTAAAGCACTGCCCATAGACGATAATACATTCGAATTATTTAGTTCAGAACCGTATTAAATTTTCTATATATTTTATCCATACCACATATTATACTAAAATTTCATTTAGCTAAAAAACGCATAACAAAACTCTTTCCAAGCAGATAACAACAATTGTCAGCAATGTATCCACCATATTTTACTACAACCAGTATATGATTTTTTTTTATTATTCGAACAAGATTACTTTACTAAAATTTAATTCACATAAAAATCGGGAAACAGATTAAAAAGTACTCTCATCAACTACCTTCTTATACGTCAGCGCCTTCGAACAATTTTTTTTCTAGCCCTGTATATATATATATATATAGAATGTATAAACATTCCTTGATATACGAAAATTTAGTTAAGCATGAAAATGAATGACGCAATTGAAAGCGCCCTTTCAGTAGCTATCATTCGCAACTCGTAGACGAAAGTATATTTGAATTATTTTGTGCAACCCTGTAAAACAAAATTAAATCTAACATGCATTGTTTTATATTAAAAATATTATTGGCACCGCATATATCAGTATCTCAATTATCAAAGAAATAGTATAGTATCGGGGACACGCACATCAAACAATTGCAGTTATGCTATTTATATTTTTACGTTTCCCTGTAGATCAGTGGTTCCCAACGGGGGGCGTACGCCCCACAGGGGGGCAATTTGACTTTTGAGGGGGGCAATTTTAGATTTGTTATTAACCCAGTCCTTGACAGTTTTTTTTATTTTTTTTATTATTTTTTTTTTTTGATAAAATTATTTTTGCATACTTAAAAGATAAATAATACAAGAAAATTTTATAAATAACGGAATAAAAATAAATTTTCAACAAGTTTCCATTAAAATTTCAAAGCACAACTGCTACCGGAATAATTATATGATTTTTTTCCCCTTAAACACCTTTTTATATACTTAAATAATTATTAAATTTTTCTGGTTATAATTTAATTTTAGTATTACACACTTTTTATTTTTACTATTTATTAAAAGAAACTTGTATTTCTATTAACAGAGCAATATGTCACACGAAGAAACTTTTACTTATAAAATTACTTAAGGGTACATCTGAAATTGACTATGTTCAACACTGTAAAAAATTTCCAACCCTTTTCCGTTTCGTAAAAGATAAATTTCCTTTACGATACGGAAAACAACCGATAAAATATTTTTTCCGAATCACAACAGAAAGTTTTCCTACAGTCATAAGAATAATCTTTTTATATCGTATTAGTTTCCGAGTGGATAGAAAATAGCATTCACCGGACTTACTGCGCAGTCTCGCTCTCTGCTGACGTATGAAAGGCGTGGCGTCACGTGATTGATAACAGAACAGAATCGAAATTTTCGATGAAGAAGATGTACCGCCATGTTGTTAAATATTGGACAATTGTTCTACGTAGTTCTAACTTCGCAATGGTAAGTACTAAAATTTATGTGATTTTTAATATTTGGGATTTGATATGTCCATATATTTACAGTGCATGATTATCAAACCGAATAACATGTTTAAGGAGCTGCGTAGCCTGAAATAAAATGCATATTATCTTATTTCTCGCTCAGTTTATTTTTTATGAGAAAAATATCCCCAATCAAAAAAATATTTTGATGTGCCAGAAATTTCTAACTTAGATATTATCTTAATGAAAACTCAATTTTAGTAGACTGCTTTTTAAGTAGTTTTTATCTTATTCTAAATTCAGGTACTTGTTTATTTGTTTAATTCTGTAAGGCATCCAGTGTTGAATTCAGGAGATAGCCGGGGGAGGGGGGGGGACATTCCTCTCTCCCGGAGCATTGAAATGACCACCCCCTCTGAAGATTTCGGATTTTATGATTTAATGGTCAAAAAGTGCAATTCCCTCCCCCCCCCCTCGGAACTCTATAATATGCCCCCAGGAGCCACAGAAATCCCTCTCGGAGAAAAATGCCTGAATTCAACACTGAAGATATCAATAACATACCTATGATCTTACAATAAATTCATGAGATTTTTCTGTGTTCGATGTCATATCAGAATCATATTGTTGTGAGCTCGGGGTTCGAAAGGACTGATGCCAATATATAAGAATAATCAAAAGGCTTTATTCACTATAAACAGTGCAATACGAACACCAATATCTTCTGAAAATTACAAGATATTCAGTAATCTTCAAATCCAATAAAAGCACAGCAAAATTTCACACAGAAACAATGCGTTCAATACGACGTATCAACGACAAAATCGATCCGAGAAACACAGTTCTCAATGCAAAGACTCTCGTATGAATTCAATCGCAGTTGACAGACAACTAACTAACTGAACTGATGGAGGTCCTTATATAGGTTTCAGAGATCTTTCCAGATTATTCCAGAGCCTTCAGATGCTAGAAATTACCAGAAAGTGCTTTAACTTTCGATAGAGAACCCAAGCAAGAAAGGATCCCAATGTATAGGTATAAGGGGGGTGTGGTTGCACAAAAAGTCGCCAAATCCGTCGCCAACTTGGCGACATTTGGCGATATATCGCCAAATTTGGCGACAAAAATAAGTCGCCAAAACCATCGCCAACTTGGCGATAAACCCATTCCTTGGCGATATTTCAATAGACTTCCATTATAAAGATGAGGGTGTAAGGTTGTTTTCCTTGCAAACCATCTGAGGCCTTTAGCATTGAGTTACATGATGCTCAATAGGAAATACATTAATAATACTGCAATTTTCACAATAATAAAATAAAATAAATTTAAACAAATGGAATGTTTACAGATATATACAAAATTCATAACATTGCCCCCCTCTCAAGGATTGCACGTCCCGGGCAGTTCAACCTTTGATCGGAAAGCAAACCCGTTACCAACAAATGCTATACTATTCAAAACACTTAAAGCAAATATGGAAAATAACAATTAAACACATTCATAATGCTGAATTATAAAGCATAGACACCATTACATACAAGTATTTAAATAATAATAACAATAATAATGATAATGCTAAGCAAAATAAATAATTACATTAATTTATATACAAGACCATGGTCATACTAATTTACATTATTTACATTGCACTATTTACAATCAATGAACTAAGTACTATGGAAACTATGTACTATGGCCATAGTATGGAGCTAGCCTGTCGTAATGAACGACTCTAGGCTTCGAATTTGGTGACTTTCGGATCCGAATTACGACATCGTTCAGTCTGTTTAGGACTGTATAAGGACCGTCCCAGTGCGATTGCAGTTTGGGAGAACGTCCTTTACGTCGAGTCGGATTATAAAACCAAACCTTGTCACCTTCTTTGAATTGATGTCCCGTGGCTTTCGTGTCGTACCTGGTCTTCATCTTCTCCGTCTGTATATTGATCCGCTCTCGAGCCAAGTTGTGGACGTCTTCAAATCGTGCCTGGAGATTCTGCACGTATCCCTCTGGCGATGAAGGCGCATCTGGAGGGCGACCAAAAATCAGATCACAAGGTAGACGAAGATCACGACCGAAAAGCATCTGAGACGGGGAATAGCCGGTTGTTTCATGGACGGCGCTGCGATAGGCGAGAAGAAACAAGGGAAGTTTTTGGTCCCAGTCTTGTTGATTTCTTGAGACTAGCAGTGAGAGATTGTTGAGGATGGTACGATTAAATCTCTCAACCATGCCATCCGATTGTGGATGTAAAGGCGTCGTCCTAGTTTTGTCCATTCCGAGAAGTTGACAGAGACCCTCAATCACAGCAGAGATGAAATTTCTCCCCTGGTCAGAATGCATTTGAAGGGGGACTCCATACCTTGATATCCACTGGTGTACCAAGGCATCCGCAACCGTAGAAGCTTCTTGATCAGGGATGGCATAAACTTCAGGCCATTTCGTGAAGTAGTCCATGACAACAAGGAGGTATTTGTTGCCATCAGCACTTCTTGGCAGAGGGCCTAGGATGTCAAGGGCGATGCGTTCGAAAGGTGCTCCTACATTGTAGAGATGTAGTCTTCCTCGGCTACGTTTCTTTGGTCCTTTTCGAGCTGCACATGCATCGCAAGATTTGCACCATCGTTCGACGTCAGCTCTCGCTTTTCCCCAGAAGAAGCGCTCTCGGACTCTGTGTAATGTTTTCATGACTCCAAAATGGCCACCAGTGGGACTGCCATGTAATTCCTTGAGGACGTCTGGGATTCGGGATCGAGGAAGTACCAACTGCCACCGAGATGTCTTCCCATCTTCCGATTCGAATTTTCGGAACAGGACACCATTCCTGATGTGGAGAGAGTTCCAAAGAGCCCAATATTGCTTCGTCGTAGGACTGTAAGTCGAGATGTCTTTCCAACTGGGCTTCGTGCTAGAAGATTCTAATAACTCCAAGATTGGTTTGATCTCAGAGTCTGCCATTTGATCTTCTCGAATCTTCTCATCACTCCAGGGATCTGGTGGCGTCAATAGTGAAGTCTTCGTCTGGCGTATGACATATTCGGGATTATACTTGATCTCCGCTCTGGAACAATAGCGACAGCTCTCGGGACACGGTCTTCTTGATAGGGCATCGGCGTTTCCATGCGATGAGCCTTTGCGATGCCTGATGTCAAAGTCGTATTCCTGGAGTCGTTGTATCCATCTGGCTACTTGGCCCTCTGGGTTCTTAAAATTCATCAGCCATGTTAGGGATGCGTGGTCAGTACGAAGGAGAAATTTCCTGCCATAGAGATAGTGATGGAAGTGTTCTATGGCTTTCACTATAGCTAATAACTCCTTACGAGTGACGCAATAATTCCGCTCTGCTTTCGATAAACATTTGCTCCAGTATGCTACGACTCGTTCTTGGCCATCTATTTCTTGGGAAAGTACAGCGCCGACACTTTCATGACTGGCATCCGTGTCCACAATGAACTGTTTCTCGGGGTGCGGATAGGTAAGGACTGGAGAGGATGTGAGAGCTTCTTTCAGCCGCTGGAAGGAATTCTCGCATTCTTGTGTCCATAGAAACTTCTGCTTGCTTTCAGTGAGCCTATGCAATGGTCTTGCGATGTTGGAGAACCCCTGGACAAACTTTCTGTAATAAGTGCATAGTCCCAGAAAGCTTCGCAACTGATGGACATTTTCCGGACGCTTCCAGTTCTTTACTGCGGACACTTTTTCAGGATCTGTTCGAACACCTTCAGCTGAAATGATGTGTCCTAGATAATTTACTTCCCGTTGGAAGAACTTGCATTTCAAAGGGTTCAGCTTTAAATTCGCCGCTCTCAGCTTCGTTAACACTTTTCGAATATTTTCTAGATGTTCTTCAAACGTGCGGCCACCAATGATGACGTCGTCTAGGTAGATGAGACAAGCTTCAAAAGTCAGGCCTTTTAACACTGTCTCCCTGAGGCGCTCGAACGTTGCTGGAGCATTGCAGAGCCCGAACGGCATAACTTTGAATTGCCAAAGTCCTTGTCCAGTAGTAAATGCGGTCTTCTCTTTGTCATCAGGATGGATCTCTACTTGCCAATATCCACTCTTCAAATCCAGTGTGGAAAACCATTTATGTCCTGAAAGAGTATCTAGCGTGTCGTCTATTCTTGGTAGAGGATAGCTGTCCTTCTTCGTGATATCGTTAAGTTTACGATAATCCACACAAAATCTTGTGGAGCCATCTTTCTTTCGGACCAACACGATGGGAGAGGCCCACGGACTTGATGACGGTTCGATGATGTCACTATCCTGCATCTGTTGTAAGAGCTTAGACACCTCTTCTTGTTTAGCGAACGGCAAACGTCTGGGATGCTGTTTAATCGGTGGATGGCCGGCAGTATCAATTCTATGCCGTGTCAGTGAAGTGCGACCAATATCACTCTCGTTTTGAGAAAACACATCCTTAAATTCCTGGAACAGTCTTTCTGCGGCATGTCTCTGTTCAGGAGATAAATTTTCATTTCGTCCAATTTCAGGTGTTAAACTTGTAGGCGGCTCCGACAACATCAAGCTCGGGTCTTTGCATACACAGGTGACTGGAGCACAGGTTGCAAGCACTTCACCCTTCTGGATAATTCTAGACTTTTCACTTACGTTTGCAATTCTCACGGGTATGACATCTCTCGACAGATCTACCAGCGCTGATGCTATTAGCACTCCCTTTGGGCTCTTCTCAGGATATCCAGTCAAGCCATACTGGAAAATTCTTTCGTTTCCAGTTAATCCAGGTATCATCATTTCGGTCCGAGGAGGGATGATAACATCTGTCTTGGCTGTGATCTGTTGAATAGACCCGGACTCATTTCCAAGTTTGAAAATAGTGACATCTTCTTGAGCAGAGCGTAACTCATTATTCTTAAAGTCCAGTGTAAATCCATGCTCTTTTAAAAAGTCCAGTCCGAGTATGAAAGGGTCTGAAATATCGGCCACGTAGACTGTATGGCGATAAGCGGCGTTCCCAAACTTTATTTCCAGTGTCATTCTTCCAAATATATCGATCTTATCTCCTGTCACCGTTTGAAGGATTACACGTGGCGGGGTCCAGGAGAGTTTTTCTTTCAGCCGCTGAGCTAGATCTTTCCGAATGATGGTCACATTGGCTCCTGTATCGATGATCATATTACAGGGCAAATCATTCACACTTCCGACTAGAAAAACTCCGTTCTCGCCGCAACTTCTTGCAGAAATTTCACATACTTGAAAATGAGGCTTCTTAAGATCTGGAAACTTCCGCCCCGCAAGATGGTCAATAATCAGTTTTCTTGCTCCTCCGTTAGCGAATGAGCTATTACCTTCGGTGCTGGGTCGTCTTGGGCAGTCGATTTGGATATGGCCTTCTCCACCGCATTTCCAGCACTTGATCTTCCTGTAAGGTTTGTTGGCCATTAAGGAGTTCATCTTTCTCATTATGTCATTCATCTGCTGCTGTAAGCACTCCACAGCTCTATCCGACGTCTCAGGCAGGTTGGCTACTCGCACAAAGTGTCGATCTTTCCTTGTAGCTTGCTGGGCTGCCTCGAATTTCAGGGCATAAACTAAAGCCCCTTTTAAGTCACTGAGATCTGCAATCCGGAGTTGTTTCTGGATCTCAGAGTCACGCACACCATCAATAAAATGCTGCAGAGCCAAGCTTCCTCTAATTTCAGTCGGACAGTCAGGATAAGCAAGATGTGAAAGTCTCTCGACATCCGTAGCAAGATCTTGCAGGGATTCAGTGGATTTCTGCTGTCGAGATTTGAGCTGGAGTCTGCTATATTCCTTCATGCATTTCTCGCCAAAGCGCAATTCTAAGGCACTGACGAGCGTTTCAAAATCCAGCGGTTCATTTGCAGGCAAAGTCTGTAGGACGTCGGCAGCATCAGCTCGTAGAGAAGCAGCTAACTGGCAAGCCTTTGTCTGGGAATCCCATCCATTGGCGTCCGCTACAATCCCAAATTGTGTCTTAAAAACTGGCCATGAGGATTTTCCGTCATAGGTCGAGAGTTTAATAGAGGCCCGAGGAAGCATAGCTTGATACTTGACATCTTCGGGAAAGTTTTCGGCAGTTATCTTTTGTTTCTTCACATTTTCCAACTCCTTTTCTACACTCTCAATCCTTTCTTCGACGGTCTTGGCGATCTTTTGAACTTTTTCTTCTACTCTTTCTTCAACGGTCTCGGCGATCTTTTGAATTTCTTCTACTTTTCCTTCTATTTGTTGAAATCTTCCTTCAACTTTGTTTTCCACGCCGTCAATTCTGTCATTTAAAGATGTTATTTTATCCTCTATTAAGTCTTTCAACTCTCCAAGGTTGGTTGACATATCCTTCTTCATTTCATTTTTTAAGTCGCCAAGGTTGGCAGTCATTTTCTCATCCATCGCTGACATATCCTTTTTCATTTCTTCTTTCATCTCGCCAAGGTTGGTTGACATCTCAGCCTGATTCGCAGCTAATTTCTCCAATAATTGTTTCAGTTCAGCCTCCATTGCTCTGGTGATCGGCATTCAACCCCACTCCTGACACCAAATGTTGTGAGCTCGGGGTTCGAAAGGACTGATGCCAATATATAAGAATAATCAAAAGGCTTTATTCACTATAAACAGTGCAATACGAACACCAATATCTTCTGAAAATTACAAGATATTCAGTAATCTTCAAATCCAATAAAAGCACAGCAAAATTTCACACAGAAACAATGCGTTCAATACGACGTATCAACGACAAAATCGATCCGAGAAACACAGTTCTCAATGCAAAGACTCTCGTATGAATTCAATCGCAGTTGACAGACAACTAACTAACTGAACTGATGGAGGTCCTTATATAGGTTTCAGAGATCTTTCCAGATTATTCCAGAGCCTTCAGATGCTAGAAATTACCAGAAAGTGCTTTAACTTTCGATAGAGAACCCAAGCAAGAAAGGATCCCAATGTATAGGTATAAGGGGGGTGTGGTTGCACAAAAAGTCGCCAAATCCGTCGCCAACTTGGCGACATTTGGCGATATATCGCCAAATTTGGCGACAAAAATAAGTCGCCAAAACCATCGCCAACTTGGCGATAAACCCATTCCTTGGCGATATTTCAATAGACTTCCATTATAAAGATGAGGGTGTAAGGTTGTTTTCCTTGCAAACCATCTGAGGCCTTTAGCATTGAGTTACATGATGCTCAATAGGAAATACATTAATAATACTGCAATTTTCACAATAATAAAATAAAATAAATTTAAACAAATGGAATATTTACAGATATATACAAAATTCATAACAATATATTGTCTTTTTTTTCAGGTACTACATTATTATAGAATCAATTTAACATTTTATTATTTGTAGTGTATTAAAATTCAATTAAAAAGGAATGTCCATTAAATTCTATAATGTTGATTAAAAAATTGAGAAATGTATGTCAGGGTGCTATAACGAAATTTATAATGGTATATGGTAAAATAAATTTCAGTAGTCTTTTAATATCAGACAATATTTTAGTTGTGAAAAACGTAAAGTAGAATATGCTTAATACCTTGAGGTTGATTTTACCTATATTCATGCTGTAAAAGCTTGCATACAGAAGCTTTCAACTGCCCCACCCTGTATATTCAAATTTAATTGATTAAATTTTATTTTTCTCACATTATTTTGAAAATAAAAAATGACTTTTAATCTTTTCTAATAATTTAAAATAAACAGAATAAAAAAAGCAAACAGGGAATTTTTGTCAGTAGAGGTGCGGTGGTGGGGGGGGGGGGATTTATTTTAAAAATATAAAGCTTCAATTCTTCATTTAAAAATAAAAAAAAAGAAAGAAAAAGAAAACCTGTAATAGCTTTTGTTACATTTCTGTATTGTTTTTCATCCTAATTTATATAAAAATTATCTTGTATGTGGGTTTCTAACAAAAAAAAAAAAAAAAAAAAAAAAAAAAAAAATCTAATTCGATTTTATTTCATATTTGTGCTTTCCTTTAACTAAATCTTGTCATGTATTTAAATGCACGTGTTAATAACTGTGCAAATTTCAAGAAATAAAAAAATGTTCAAATGAGTCATAATGTCAACATATAAATCATAAATGTTCTGAAAATTCTGCTATTTTTGGAGTTCACAGAACCCGAAATATCATTGTAATAGAATTTTTTTTAGCTCACAGGTTATCAAAGCCTGAACCCCCCCCCCCCCCCCCCGCTTAATTTACATAAATAGGTTTTTCATGCAGAATTATCCAATTTTTAATTTTCAAATTTTATATATATGTTCATTCTGATAATCCGATTCCTTAATTAGTTTTGGGGGTTAAATTGCTAAGTATAAAAGGGGGAGGGGGAACGGGGGCTGATCCCCACTTAATTTATATAAATGGGTTTTTCATGCAGAATTATCCGTTTTGTTTCACATTTTATACATAGGTTCATTCTGATAAGGCGCTTCCCTGATCAGTTTTGGGGGTTCATTTGTTAAGTTTACATGAGGGAACTGGGGGCTAATCCCCCCCCCCCCCCTTAATTTAGATAATGTGTTTTCATGCAGAAATATCCGATTTGTTTCAAATTCTGTATATAGGTTCATTCCAATAAGGCGCTTCTCTGATCAGCTTTGGGGGTTCAATGGTTAAATATAAAGGGGGAACAGGGGCGAATCCCCTCCCTAAATTAAATAAATGGGGTTTGCATGCAGAATTACACAATTTGCTTCAAATTTTGTATATAGCTTCATTGTGATAAGGCGTTTCCTTCATTAGTTTTGGGGGTTCATTGGTTAAGTATAAAGAGGGCAACGGTCATTAATCCCCCCACCCCCTTAATTTAGGTAAATGGGTTTTTCCTGCAGAATTATCCGATTTGTTTCAAATATTGTATATAGGTTCATTCTGATAAGGCGCTTCCCTGATTATCTTTGGGGGTTCATTGGTTAAGTATACAGGGCGGAACTGGGGGGCTAATCCCCCCTTAATTTAGATAATGTGTTTTTCATGCAGAAATATCCGATTTGTTTCAAATTTTGTATATAGGTTCATTCCGATAAGGCGCTTCCCTGATCAGTTTTGGGGGTTCAATGGTTAAATATAAAAGAGGAACAGGGACTAATCTCCCCCTAAATTAAATAAATGGGTTTTTCATGCAAAATTTCGCAATTTTCTTCATATTTTTTATAGAACTACATTGTGATAAGGCGCTTCCTTTATTAGTTTTGGGGGTTCATTGGTTAAGTATAAAGAGGGGAACGGTGATTATTCCTCCCCCTTAATTTAGATAAATAAGTTTTTTATGCAGAATTATCCGATTTGCTTCAAATTTTGTATATAGGTTCATTGTGATAAGGCGCTTCCCCGGATCAGTTTTGGGGGTTCAATGGTTAAATATAAAGGGGGAACAGGGGCTAATCCCCCCCCTCTAAAATAAAGAAATGGTTTTTTCATGCAAAATTACCCAATTTGCTTCGTATTTTGTACATAAGTTCATTGTGATAAGTCGCTTCCCTGATTAGTTTTGGGAGTTCAATGGTAAAGTATAAACGAGGGGAACGGGGGCCAATCCTACCCTTAATTTAGATAAATGGGTTTTTCTTGCAGAATAATCTAACTTGCTTCAAATTTTGTATGTAGGTACATTGGTGAAGTATAAAGGGGAGAACAGGGACTAATTCCTCCCCCCCTCTCAATTGAGAAAAATAATTTTTTAAAGCAGAATTATCCAATTGTTTCAAATTTTTTTTATAAAAGGTTCATTCTGATAAGGTGCTTCCTTGATTAGTTTTGGGGGTTCAATGGTAAAGTATAAAGGGAGCGAAATGGGACTAATCCCCCCTTAATTTATGTAATGGGTTTTTCATGCAGAATTATCCGATTTGCTTAAAATTTTGTATTAGGTTGTTTCTGATAAGGCGCTTCCCTGATCAGTTTTGGGGGTTCAATGGTTAAATATAAAGGGGGAATAGGGGCTAGTTCCCCTAAATTAAATAAGTGGGTTTTACATGCAAAATTACCCAATTTGCTTCATATTTTGTACATAAGTTCATTGTGATAAGTCGTTTCCCTGATTAGTTTTGGGAGTTCAATGGTAAAGTATAAAGAGGGGAACGGTGATTAATCCCCCCCCCCTTAATTTACATAAATGGGTTTTTCATGCAGAATTATCCGATTTGCTTAAAATTTTGTATATAGATTGTTTCTGATAAGACGCTTCCCTGATCAGTTTTGGGGGTTCAATGGTTAAATATATAGGCGGGACAAGGGCTAATCCCCCTAAATTAAATAAATGGGTTTTTCATGCAAAATTACCCAATTTCCTTCAAATTTTGTATATAACACATGAGCTGATAAGTTCCCGGTCTGGCACACAGATGGCGTTGCAATTGCCGAACCGATGCTTTTTTTTAGTAAATACTAACCTTTAAAAGGTAGCAGAAAAGATGTCATGTTGATTCGCCGTGTGGATAAAACGTTAGAGTGGTTTTATTTGGACAGCTTTGTTGATAAACAAAAAAAAATGGATAAACAAGAATTTCAAGAATTGTATTTTGATGGGAAAAAACACCGTTCAAACAAAAGCTTGGCTTGATAAGCATTATCCGGACACTGCACCAGGTAAATCAAACATTATTGACTGGTTTGCTGAATTTAAACGTGGTCGTACGGACACCAGTGATGCACCACGCAAAAGAGGTGGTTACTCCGGAAAACATAAAAATAGTCCAAAAAATCGTTTTGGGGAACCGTAAAGTGAAGTTGCAGGCGATAGCTCAGACTCTGAAGATATCCAAGAAACGTGTAGGTTTTATTTTGAATGAGCATTTGTCTATGAAAAAGCTGTTATCAAAGTGGCTGCCGCGCGTGTTGACTTTTGACCAAAAACAACAACGAGTCAATGATTTAGAACACTGTTTGGAGCTTTTTCGTTATAAAATTATGTTATTTATTATTAAACTATTATTATTATTTATTTATTAAATTATTATTATTATTTATTTATTTATTAAATTATTATTATTAAATTATTATTATTTATTATTAAAGTTATGTTATTTATTAAAGTTATAAAGTCATAATGTTTTGTTAAAAAGTTGTGTTTTCTTTATTAGACCGGAAACTTATCAGCCCATGTGTTAGCTTCATTGTGATAAGGCGCTTCCTTCATTAGTTTTGGTTGTTCATTGGTTAAGTATAAAGAGGGGGGCGGTGATTAATCCCCCCCCCCTTACTTTAGATAAATGACTTTTTTATTCAGAATTATCAGATTTGTTTCAATTTTTATATATAGGTTCGATGTGATAAGGCGCTTCCCCGGATCAGTTTTGGGGGTTCATTGGTTAAATATAAAGGGGGGAACGTGGTCCAATCCCCGTAATTTGGATAAATTGATTTTTCATGCTGAATTATACAATTTGCTTCAAATTTTGCATATAGGTTCATTGTGATAAGGCGCTTCCCTGATTAGTTTTGGGGGTCCAATTGCTAAGTATAAAAGGGGTGGAACGGGGGCTGATCCCCCCTTAATTTAGATAAATGTGTTTTTCATGCAGAATTATCCAATTTGCTTCAAATTTTGAATATAGGTTCATTCTGATAAGGCGCTTCAATGATTAGTTTTGGGGGTTCATTGGTTAAGTATGAAGGGGGAATGGGGGCTAATCCCCCCTAACTTAGATAAATGGTTTTTTTCATGCAGAATTATCGAATTTTCTTCAGATATTGTATGAGGTTCATTGTGATAAGGCTCTTTCCTGATTAGTTTTGAGGGTTCATCGGTTAAGTATAAAGGGGGGGAACTGGAGGCTAATCCCCCCTCCTTAATTTAGATAAATGGGTTTTTTATGCAGAATTATCCGATTTGCTTCAAATTTGGTATATAAGTTCATTCTGATTAGGCGCTTCCCTGAATAGCTTTGGGGGTTCTTTGGTTAAGTATAAAAGAGGGGAAAAGGGGTTAATGCTCCCCCTAATTTAGATAAATGGGTTTTTCGTGCAGAATTATCCGATTTTCTTCAAATTTGGTATATATTTTCATTGTGATAAGGCACTTCCCTGATTAATTTTGGGGGTTCATTGGTTAAGAATAAAGGGTGGAACGAGGGGCTAATCCACCTTAAGTTAGATAAATGGGTTTTATATGCAAAATTATCTAGTTTGCTTCAAATTTTGTATATTGATTCATTGTGATAAGGCGTTTCCCGCATTAGTTTTGGGGGTTCATTTGTTAAGTATAAAGGAGGGAACGGGGACGAATTCCCTCCCCTTAATTTAGATAAATGGGTTTTTCATGCAGAATTAACCAATTTGCTTCAAATTTTTTTATATAGGTTTATTCTGATAAGATGCTTCCCTGATTCGTTTTTTTTTTTTTTTTTTTTTTTTTTTTGGGGGGGGGGGGTGTCATTTGGTTAAGTATAAAGGGGGAACAGGGACTAATTGTCCATTTTAATTTAGATAAATAGTTTTTTGATGCCGAATTATCCAATTTGATGCAAATGTTGTATACCGGTTTATTTTGATAAGGCGCTTCCCTGATTAGATTTGGACCCCCCCCTTCTAATTTATATAAATGTGTTTTTTCTTTGAAATAAGAGTATAATATGCAAATAGTGTGAATAGCCTGTGAGCTCAATGCCATCAGTTTGACTGAGCACTTTTCTTTTTATTATTTTATTTCCAATTTAATATATATATTTTTTTTTAAATTAATATACTTTTTAAAAAGTTAGTATCCAGCCGAATATTTGATAATCTGCTAAATCACTATTTGTTACATATCGTAAAATTATTGTTATGTTTTTCTACTATATTTCTGTGGCACCATTTTTTTTTTCTTTTAATGCTGATTGTGAAATCCCATAGTAACCTATGTAAATTTTAAAGAAATGATAAATTCCGTTATACAATTATCAAAATATAGCTTTCACCAGCAGGAAACAGATGTCCAATGCTGGTAGAGTACATTTTTAAAAATTTCCTTAATTTTTAAATTTTTTTAAAATTTTATGAATTTTGAATTCTTTATTCAAAGGAAAATTTTCAAATATTTTGTTCTTAAAAATACTTATCGCTGAAGACGAAGTGTCCCCTTAATCATTCTTTGCTCTTGTGCTGTTTTTTATCTTTTTAAATATACATGGTCACTAGCAATTAGTACAATAAAAAAAATTAATATTATTACTGTTATTATTACAGGATAATACTGCAGTGATCAATGTCGCCTTACAGCTAGAACAGATCATCCTTGCCTAATAGAGAATGAGGATGTTAGAAAGGACGTCAAGGTGTTTTCGTATGTTGATGGTGTGACACTTTTTTCGGAGAAATGTTCAACTGAGTCAATTTCGTTGCTGTAGCATCCTACTGGGTGTTTAATTAAGACTGTTATCAGGCCGGAATCTAGGCAGGCTTTTTTACTAACTGCATCAATTCTAAAGGAATAAAAGCCAATAGCATACATAGCATAAATACAGTGCTGTAATTTGTTTTATTAAAACATATTGATTTATAGTTTTGTTGAAAATAAATTTTATTTTTCAGTATAAATGTTTGTTTTATTTTTTCTGTCTTTTGTTGTTAGCCAGAAAAAATCGAGTTATTTATAAATTTTTAAAAAAATGGTATTTAGTCAATACGTGCAATTTAATGTTTGTGTAAATTGAATGCACTTGATTTATTTTAATAAGTTTAAGAAAAAAAAATAGCACATACATATTTGCTAAGACCGATTTTTTATTGAATTCACTCTTATTTTATAGTTATTTTTTCTGAATTATTTGCAATTTTTAATATTCTGCTATTAAGTGATCTGCCATTGAGGAATAAAAGACTCACAAACATTTATTTCTTTGTTATTAATCATGATAAAAAAAATTGTAATCAATATATTTTTTAAAAAGTTAGTACTCAGCCGAATATTTGATAGTCTGCTAAATCTCTATTTGTTACATTTTGTAAAATTATCACGTTTTTCTACTATATTCCTGTGGCATCATTTTTTTTCCCCTTTAATGCTGATTGTGAAATCCCATGGTAACCTACGGAAATTTTAAAGAGGTGATAAATTCCCTTATACAATTATCAAAATATAGCTTTCACCTGCAGGAAACAGATGTCCAATACTGGTAGTGTATATTTTTTAAAATTTCCTTAATTTTAAATATTTTTTAAAAGTATCTTTACTTTAATTTATATTTAATATATATATATATATATATATATATATTTACTGGGAACTGGACTTCCCTGTAAGTAAGTGCTTATATATTTTGCTTTTTTCATTTGTAAAGAGTTTATAAGTATTATTCACAAGTCCTTATTTTATTTCTTCAAAATAAAATGCAGGTTTTAAGTTATCAAATTGGCTTTTGATAAGTTTATTTAGCTGATTCACCAGATTGGTGTTATAACTTTTACTTCAATATAATCTTTTGTTAAAATATTGTATGCAAGTACATGATTTTGGAAAGAATTTTTTTTAATTACTTTTTTTTACAGCAATTGGTAAATTTTGGTATCTTTTGAAATCTAAGCATAGTTTCATTGCCAATTTCTTCAACGTTATCTAATCAGTTATAATACAGAAAGTTCAGAAATCTTAAAATATTTAGATCAATAATTGAAATTATATTTCAGCACTATAATCTCAATTTAAATTAAATAATTTCTAAATAACACTTGTGTAGTCTAACAATTTTTAATCAGAGTTCATTGATTTAAATCAACTGGATTTCAATCCTGATTTAAATCAACTGATTTATTTAAATACACTTTTTTTTTTTCAAATTTAGGTTAAGATATTTCATTATAAATATTATTTTTGACAACAATACATTGTAAATTTAAGGACTGGGGGAGACAACACTCAAAATCCTTGCTTTTTGAATTTTATTTAAATCAAATATCACACTTAAAAATAAAAATTCTAATTTAAAAATAGAGAATCTCAGCTGAGAAATGTTAAAAGATTAAAGCATAAATTTATTTGTTAAAAAAATATGTACAAATCTTATGTGAATTTTTTAATACAAAAACATGGAGAGTTTCTGCGAGGATTTGTAAAACGTTAGAATAAATAAATATAGGTCAATCAAAAGTATATTTATTGTTATTTATGTTGATATCTGATGACTTCATTGTGCACATGTAAATAACAAATGGTTCGATATTCCAATGTAATTTATTTATGGAAAGACTCGGAAAATAAAGATTCCATGGTTAGTAATACTCTGAAATGTTTATATATATTTCTTAATATAATTTTAATTACTTATAAATGTAAACTAATAAACAACTAAAGTTTTAAAATCTTTAAAAAATCAAACACCTGATTTAAAAGTATCTTTTATTTTAAATTAAAAAAAAATCAAACTTTAATTCACTGCAAACTCTGTAATCGCTTATAAAGAACTCATAAAGCTGGAAAATTGGTGTTTCTTTTCAAACATTTTAATAACAAAGAATAAGTTTTTCAGATCCATTGAAATTTATACCCAGATAATCATAATTATCTTAAGTATTTTTAATATATGCTCCAACTTCATTAAATGAATTAGTGTATGTATTTCAGAGTAGTGTATATAATCTGGAATAGGTATGTTTAAAGGAATACTGTATATAATCCAGATCTAGAATAGAATGCTTAAAATTTCATATATTTTTTTTCTGAATAAAATTCTTACATTATCTTTTATATTTTAAGATTTTTAATCGAGAAATTTGGTCAAAACAAAAAGATTTATCTTTTAGTAATGAAGAGTTTATATGCTTTTTATTTTATCAAAGGGGTAATTTAAGGTGGTATATATTTTATACAGAATAGGTCAATAAAAAGTATATTGTTAATGTGCAGTTAGTGTAAATAAGTGATATATAACACAAGACAATTTGTTTACTTTAATGCATGTTTTCAAAAGTAAAAGAGAATTCACATTTTCAAATTATATCATTTTCTGTTGCTCCATTTTTTAACTATATTTTTAACTGTTTATATGATTAAAATATTTCAAATTAAACAAGTGAATGAGTTTCTCTATATATTTTTAATTTCAAATAAATTTAAATGAGCTTTTCTAATTATTAATTTTAATGATTTAGTAAAGGTTATTTTACTTTAAAACGCGTAATTTTAAAATTGTATTTTGAATTTAAAAAAAAATAGCTGATTTAAATTTTAACAAAAAATGATTTTCATTTACTGAGCCTTTTTGTTATGTAATTTTCAGTTGAGCTTCAAGTTCAAAGTCTTGTACATTTTCAAATTGTATGGCTTCTGAAAATTGTTTATCATCAACGTATTTATTAGGGTTAGCTGAATTCTGTATATTCTTATAATTTACATGACTTCAAAAGTTTTTAGATTTACTTTATTATTATTATTATTTTATGGCGTTTTTAATTTAGACAGGAGAAAAAAATTACCTTCCACATAAAAGATAAAAAATTAAAGTTTCAATGCTGCTCTATATAAATTTTCAAAATTTATAAAATAGTTTCTGGATTTTTTTTTTTTTTTTTTTTTTTTTTGTGTGTGTGTGTGTGTGTGTGTGTAATAGAGCAGAAAAGCACCCAAATTGGGTTATAATAGTTAGGTGCAACAATGTTCCTAATTGGAAAGTGTCTCTGTGACACAAATTGGGTATAAAAAGTGACAAATTTGAAATATCATATGCGCAGGGTGTATTTGGGGACAAAAAAGAACATTTAATCTCCAAACTGTCACAGTAAAAAACAAAGTTATTCTTCTGGAAACTGCCTTTTTTAATTTAATGTTGAAAAAAATAAGCTTAGAGGGTCATATTCATGCCGAAATTGTAGCAAATTCAATAGATACATCTAATTGGGGCATCATGTTTTTTTTTTTCAGTAAATGTTGCCCTATGATAACAAACTGGAATTCAGTCAGTCAAGTAGTTTTGAAATTATGAAAATTTAAAGTTTGTAACTCCTAATCTGTAATCGTTGCAAATCAGACTGTAATGTGGGTAGTGTTTTAAGCATAACTTAAAAACTACTTAGCGGAATCAGCTGTGATTTTTGATTTGCATATTTGAAGTTTTTAGAAATCTATTTCTATTAAAATTAATTTTTTAATTAATTTAAAAAGACATTTTTTTTATAAATTAAACCATAAAATAAACCATAATCTATAATTTTTTAACCGAAATAGATTTCGAAAAGCTTCAAATAAAATATACGAATATAAAATTATTACGTCAAGTATTGAATTATATAAAAAAAAACTCCACCAGCTGTTTAACATTAGAAGTTCCAAACTTTAAACTTCATAATTCTTAAACATTTTGACCAAGTGACTTCCCTTTTGGTATCTTTGAGAAAAAGTTACCGAAAGAGGCAAATATAATGTCAAAGTTAGATGTACATATTGAAAAGTTTGGAGTTCTGTGCAACTTAAGAACGAAGACGACCCCATAAGCTTGTTTTTTTTTTTTTTTTTT
Source organism: Maratus michaelseni (assembly GCA_963931845.1). Classification (NCBI taxonomy): domain Eukaryota; kingdom Metazoa; phylum Arthropoda; class Arachnida; order Araneae; family Salticidae; genus Maratus; species Maratus michaelseni. The sequence goes on from OZ007595.1 coordinate 61,184,414, forward strand.
TTTTTTTTTTTTTTGAGGCGTAAATTAAAAGAAGTTCTAGTTTTTTAAGGAGGGGCGGTCACTATTGTGATTAAAAAATGTTTTGTATGTCCTTTGTTTTGGATATACAGCAATAGAAAGTCTTTCCAGTACCAATAAAACTTCAATGTTAGTTGCATACACTTCATACGCATGCAACATGTCATACACTTGTGCTACACCCAATGACATAAGTGTGGGTTTTAAATATCCAGTCCAAATTGAAAATATTTTGTTCCGTTTTTAATATCTTATTTAACAGTTTTTTGGCATCACCTAAATATTTAGTGCCTGGGGCAATTATCTCCCACACACACTTCACCACTGGCTACACCTATGTATATTCTGGCATCTCTGTACAGTCCACTTTGCTATACAGACAACAGATGAAAAGGTTTGTTTTGGACACTATTTGGATTTTCTTTTATATCGCTTAAAATATATTAAGTTTTTTTTTTTTTTTTCCCCTAGGAAACATATACACATATTCTAAAGAAAATAAAAGTATATTATGTATTTTATGAACATAAAATCCATTTCATTGTGTACTTTTTATTTATTTATACACTTTTCTTTTACGAGAATTACTTCTCCTTGTTTATAAAGATACTTCTCTAGCATTCCTTGTATAAAATACTTATTTAAAAAAAATGTAAATACCCATGAGCTAAACGTATCAGTATACTTGTAACAAATAAATAAAATTTCAAGCTGATTCTGTATTGTAAAGAAACTTTTGTTATAAAGAGTAGGACCAATAACAGATGAAAATATTGCTTTTGGACACTATTTTGATTTCCTTTTATCTCAGTTAAATATTATTAAGAACTTTTTTGAATACATACATACATTTTAAGTATTTTGTTATCATAAAATGCATTACATGTAATGCATTTTATGATAACAAATACTTAAAAATGTGTGTATGTATTCAAAAAAGTTCTTAATAATATTTAATTGAGATAAAAGAATATCAAAACAGTGTCCAAAAGCAATATTTTCATCTGTTAATGTTCCTACTCTTTAAAACAAAAGTTTCTTTACAATGCAGAAAATTTTCCGATCATAATGAAAAAAAATTCCGTAAAGCAAAGAAAAAGTTTCTATTCTACACAGGAATTTTTAATTTTTTCATGATTAGTTTACTGACTGATTCGGAAAAGTTTCCTTTTTAAAACGGAATACTTTCTGTCTATTCTACCGTTCTACCAAGACATTTCTTAGTGTGAATGGAAGTTTTCCTTTTTTAAACAGAATACTTTCTGTCTATTCTACCGTTCTACCAAGACATTTCTTAGTGTGAATGGAAAGTTTTCCTTTTTAAAACGGAATACTTTCTGTCTATTCTACCGTTCTACCAAAACGTTTCTTTATGTGAATGGAAAGATTTCCGTAAGACTCAGGAATTTATTCTGTGTCTAAAGATTAGTTTCTGAATCAAACAGGAGAAGTTTCCTGACGGAAAGAAAAAACTTTCGTTTTTTTTCGGGTTTTTTTCCGTGTTGGTTCGGAAAAGTTTCCTGTCCTATACGGGCAACTGGAAATCCTATTCCTACCGGAAACTTTTTCGAAATTTTTTTTACAGTGAATATATTTAACTTAAAAACTGTTTGGAGTATCCAAACGAGGTACTACTTTTATAAAATTAATTAAACTTCAAATGAGCATCACAGAAAGAAATTGGTGAAAAGTCTTCTTATAGCTCTTGTGCAGACAAAATATACAGATTTAAAATTTTAAAATTGGCTTATATAATGGTGCCTAAATAACCATAACGGGAAAAAGAAAGCCTGATTTAAAATGGATAAAGATGCGAATCCGGAAATGCTACTTGTGAAGTATTTATACATACAAACTTGATATTAAAAAAAATTTCACCTGTTCTAAATAAAGTACTAAAATCAATTATAAAATGTATCAATTCTACCAAATGTAATGCAAAATGTGGGATTCTCTTCAAGAAATTTCACGAAGATAAAAATGCAGACCATATAACACTTTTGTGTCTGAGGTAAGTTGCCAAAGTACAATAAAACTTTTCTAGGTATAAATGCGAAGATGCATGGCCTCACTGCATTCATAGAATTATGTTAAAAACATACTTGTACCGAAAATTTTATTATTTTTATAAGTAAAAAGATGCTTATCATAGTTAATACTCTGTTAGACTTGCTTTGTGGGAATAAGAGTTCATTTTGTATATAATAATAATTATATGTTACAGAGGAGAAGAGGGGGGGGGGCACCATGATTTTAAAGGTGCTTAGGTGGGGCGCGGCCAAAAAAAGGTTGGGAACCACTGCTGTAGATGAATAATAAATGACTAGCCCACCATCTTTTCATAAAAACTTATAATAATGTATATCAACAATGTATATAATTTTCGCAATGTTGAAAGCAGGGCATGTCATGTCAATTAAAATTTAGTACTTCTAACAATTATCGCACATCGAAAGCGATGGATCCGATGACTTTTGTGAAGTCCTGTACATGGACAACAAATACTACTCAAACCATTTTTGATTTGGGCCGTGTTAAAGCGAACTTATTGATTTTATATCCAAAAATAGGATTTTTCTCTTTTTAATTATATTAACCGTCAATAGATGGCGGGATCATCGAATTAATTTTTAGCTTGTTGTCAGTCCAAATCTAGCCTGCATTTAGCTTGAAAAAACGGTCACACTGCTCAAGATAGTAAATTTTATCTTTTTAATAAAGTTTGTTTGGGATTCGTATTTTTTGGGATTCGTGAGTTTCGAATTTTTTTACGCGATTTTTAGTTTTTCTCTTAGCGATTTTTTTAAATTTGTAAACAGAATCCGATTTTAATCGTTTAGACGACCAATGTAGAATATTTTGTACCCTTTGATTTTTAATTTTTTAGCGAATTTTTATGTGATTTATAGCGATTTTTTCGCCATCCGCAGCAATCTTTTGGCATTTTTAAAATGAATCCGATTTTAAACTTTAAGCCCAATATAATATTTTTTTGTCCTTTGCGATTGTTGAATAATTGTTAGTTATTTCTAGCGTTTTTTTCGTGTTTCGCGGAGATTTTCCCACATTTGTAAAATGAATCCGGTTTCAATCTCTTATCCAATATAGCAAATTTTGTGCGCTTTCAATAAAGCTTATTCGAAATTCGTGCAGCGATTTTTTAATCTTTCGCATTTTTATTAATTTTTTATGCGATTATTATTATTATTTTTTTTTCATTCTTTAAAGAAATCCAGTCCCCGCACCAGTCTCGAATCAAACGAAGCTAGAATTTTTGTGATTGTTTATTTCGACCCAGATTAAATTATAATTTTCAGAAACATCGTTCACGTTGCTATAGGAACCAATTTAGAATTCTTCCAATTTGAATTTAATCACGGCAGCACCGGGCGTATCAGCGGTGAGCTAGTTGGAAAATAATTGAAATCCCTAACCCCCTCCCCCACACCATATATATATATATATATATATATATATATATATATATATATATATATATATATATATATAGTATATGCTGTGTTTTATTACGTTAATTCCATATTCTATGATCATTTATCATAATAAATCCTTTAATTGAGCTAAGGAAGACTTTAAAACAAGTGGGTAAGTGTGATCGAAGATCGCAAAAAGGGTTTCGTTTAATATTCCTTTCAAAACACTTTATCCTTTCTTTAAGAAATCCAAATAAATTTCATTTTCCAAAAAAAAAAGAAAAAAAAAAGTCATGTTTTTTATAAAGTAAAAATTTACCGGCTTATTTTTATCGTTTTTTCGAATATCTGAACGGCGAAGCCCGCTATACACAGTCATGTGGACTAAATGAGATATTAAAAAAAAAAAAAAAAAAAAAAAAAAAAAAAAAAAAAAAAATCAATTTCAAAATTAAACATATTGTATAGAGACCTTCAAAATGTTAAAATATGCCAATATTTCCATAATCGGGGTTTTATCATGATTCAATACGTTCCTCAAACTTATATATTTACTATTCTCTATTACTCATATTGATACTCTCTTTGTATTATAACGTAGGTCACGATTATTCTCAAACATTTGAAAAATCCGTTATGACGTCAGATTAATTTTCTTTTTAATCATCTAATGAAGTTATATGCTTTCTGCATTTACCCATACTGATACTGCGACCTACGTTATATACGTGTATAACGTAGGTCACGCTCATACTCCTTGCATTATTGAGAAATGTTTGAAAATTCCGTTTTATTACCAATATGACGTCATATTAATCTTTTTTTTTTTTTTTTCAGTTGGTGAAACTTTTTATTTCATTTTCATTTTTCACGTGGAAATCTTTCAATAGAAAATTAATTATCATAGAAAGAATTTTATTGTGGATTTTTAATTGTTGGCAACTGCTATAACGAAAAATGTTTAAATTTACTTGGAAAAGGCTGTTAGATTTTTGGTTTTTTATCTCTATATATTAAATTAATACGATTTTTTCAAATTTTATGATTTTGAGCTACATAGTAGGTATTCAGCTATAAATACACAAAATTTCAAGCGTGTAAGTTATATAGTTTCTAGAACTGGCTCTGTGACGGACAGACAACGAAGCGGGAGTAATAGGGTTTCGTGAGATGAACGAAACACCAGACCTGCCAAGTCTCCGGCTTTTTGGATACCAGTAATTTAGTACAGAAAATGTTGTTTTATTGAATCGGAACATTTTGCGATTTAAAAGAACAGCATTTTCTCAAAAAAATTACTGGTGTTCAAAAAGCCGGAGACTTGGCAACTCTGGAAACACTAAAAACTGAACTAAACAAATATAAAAAGCGATGAAATAGAGCGACTGAAAGCGATGAAATAGAGATTGTTGACTTATTTAGTCGAAAAGAAAATACAAAGTCAATAAATAATCAATAATGAAAAAATAATTCAATTGACATTAACGAGGCCGCCCATGCCACCAATGAAGATTTGTTATTATTCAGTATTGCCAGCAGCGAAGAAATATTTATTTTGTCTTTACGGCGAAAACAATATGAATAATAATAATAAAACAAAAAAAATCGCCTAACTGACAACACTGGCTTTACTAATAATTATTTCTAAAATTAAATGTTTAACTGAAAAAAAAAATCTTTATATCAAACAATAAAATACTCTCTTACAATATATTTTATTATTATTATAATTTTACAATAATCTTACAATAATGTATTTTATTTGTAAAAATATTTTTGAATACAGTTTCAGCAATACAACTCAACTCTATTATTGCTTATGTCACTCAGAAATTCGAATTCCATTTTCGGATTCACGAATCGCAAATGGTGCTGGGAGTTGTACGCCGAGTTTTAACTGCAGCTGTCGGAGCAAATTCGAAATCTAATTTCTGGAATAATCTTTTGATAGAGAAATTACCTTTGACCAGATCTCATTTTGCCTATTATTCTCAACTTACGGAAGTTATGGAAGAGCACGGAGTTGTTCCAGACGTTATTGACACTGTTCCACCATACACTGTAGAAGTTAGTTATAACGATAATGTTGTTTCCATGGGAAATGAATTGACTCCTACTCAAGTGAGAGATCCTCCTACTCATATTAAATATCCTACTGAAGAAAATGAATTGTATACATTATGTATGACTGATCCTGATGCACCCAGCCGCCAGGATCCTAAGTATCGTGAATGGCATCATTTGTTAGTTGTTAATATTCCGGGAACTAATGTTAAATCTGGTGATGTTCTTTCTGAATATGTTGGCTCTGCTCCACCTGAAGGAACTGGTCTTCATCGATATGTGTTCTTGGTGTATAAACAACCTGGCAAGTTGAATCCTGATGAGAAACGCTTGACCAATACTTCTGGTGATCATCGTGGTTGTTTCAAGATCAGCAACTTTGCCAAAAAGTACAAGCTTGGTCAGCCAATTGCTGGCAATTTTTACCTGGCTAAATGGGATGATTATGTACCTGAATTATATGAGCAACTGTCTGGTGGAAAATAACTCTGTTAAGTAAACATTACAAGTCAGAAACCCCCCTTTTTTTCTTTATACGTTTAACGTTTGCGTTAGAAATGTTACAAACCACATATTAAAGGTGAATGTGAATTTTTACATTTATGCTATTTCTCCCAAATAATGGTTATTAATAATAAAAAAAATTGTAATAAGGATTTTAGTTATGCTTGGTTATTAGTGATTTGTTTTAATATTTTTAAAAATTTGGTACTTTTCGGTTAGCCGGGCGCCAGTGATATGTAATACATGCATATATACACATTTATATATATATATATATATATATATATACACACATATATGTATGAATATATATATATATATATATATATATATATATATATATATATATATATATATATATATGTGTGTGTATACATATATATTTATATATGTACATATATCACTGGCGCCCGGCTAATCGAAAAGTACCAAAAATTTATAGTTACGTTTACTATAAATTTACCGTCGACCACTTTACATAAAAATAAATCGGTTCTTTGTTATAGCGGCTCCCGAAAATGAATCGCTAAACGATCAAGAAATATCGCCAAATTATAAGACTCATGCAGTGGTGGGATTCAAATAATTTAACAACCGTTTCTCTAACTTAGGGCTCCCAGCACATTCTAGCCCCCAGAAAGAAAACATTTTTACATGAAAAGGGATTTAGCGGAACCATTTATATTTTTAAAAATTCATGACGGCTCGGCCTACAGGCACAGGTAGATTTCGAAGACGCAGACCGTGGGGCGCATTTTTATTGGGAATTGCAGAAGAAATGACATTTTTGCCATGATGCGGAAGTTGGGACCGCCCACCTCGAAATCTACCTGTATTTGTAGGCGGATCTAAGGGTTGGTCCTTAAACAAAAATTTTTCAATATGAAAGTTGTAGATAATATTAAGAGGATTTATAATAAATTTAAGCGAATTTGATATCTTGTGAATTGACAAAGTTGTAGATTTTTTTCTTCTTAAACCCCTATTCCCCCCTCCTCTCCTGGAGGCCAATTTAATATCAAAAATCTGTCATATAAATTTTCGGGCCTTTTCCTGTAAGTAATAACAACTTTAAACGGATTCGATACATATCATAATTAAAAAATTGTTTTTTTTTTCTGTTTTCACAAAAAGCATCCCCCCCCCCCCTTGGTTCCATATTGCCCATTAACGAACTTGGCCGAGATTTTATGCCCCTTGATTTTATGTATCCGTTTGGAAGAGATTTGTGCAGAATTATTGAAGTTGTCGTGTCCATAAAAAAGTGATATAGATAGAAAAAGTTTTGACTGGGGGTGGTTTTGGGTTCTGGGAGTCATGATCGGCGTAGATCCGCAAAATTTTTCCAGAAATTCCAACATAGGGGTGAATGTAATAGGTAGTATTTCTTACGAAATCTACCTGAAAGGGACTAAAAAGTGCTCATTTTTCTAAAAATACTTTACCCAGTTTTCCTAATTATACAAGCACTTTTTAAACATTACTCTAGAAAACATGCTAATTGGTCATTTTTCAGATCCGATAAAGCAGAGGAAAGGAGAAGAAAAGCCAAAATTTTACAAATTCGGCGTTATTTTAGGACGTGCAGAGAGTGACATTTTATTATTTTGACACTATTTCAAGTCCCACGCAATCTAACAAAACCCCGCAAAAATTTTATAATTTCGGTCTTATATCGGATCCGGTAAGCTCGGGAGGAAACTGACAAAAATTTCACATTTTCAGTGTTAGCTCTTGCAGACCCAAAAAATCCGAGGAAAAACAAGATGAGGAAATTTTATTATTTCAAGTCTCGCGGAGTTTAAAAAAAAAAAAAATATCCCTGACGGCTCGGCCTACAGGCACAGGTAGATTTCGAAGACGCAGACCGTGGGGCGCCTGTTTATTGGGAATTGCAAAACAAATTATCTTTTTACCATGATGCGGAAGTAGGGACCGCCCACTTCGAAATCTACCTGTATTTGTAGGCGGATCTAAGGGTTGGTTCTTATTCAAAAACTTTTCAATATGAAAGTTGTAGATAATATTAAGAGGATTTATAATAAATTTAAGCAGATTTGATATCTTGTGAATTGACGGGAGTTATGATTTTTTTTCTTCTAAACTCCCCCTTTCCACCCCCCTGGGGCCATTTTTAATGATATCAAAAATCTGACATACATAAATTTTCGGTCCTTTTCCTAAAAGTAACTTTAAACGGATTCGATCGTATCATAATTAAGAAGTTATAGGTTTTTTTTCTGTTTTCATAAAAAGCCTCCCCCCTCCCCCCCCCCATGGTTCGATTTTGCTCATTAACGAAATTGACCGAGATTTTATGTATCAGTTTGGAAGCGATTAGTGCAGAATTATTGAAGTTATCGTGTCCATAAAAAAGTGATAGATAGATAGATAAAGTTTTGAACTGGAGGTGGTTTTGGGTTCTGGGAGTCATGATCGGCGTAGATCTGCAAAATTTTTTCAGAAATTCCAACTTAGGGGAGAATGTAATAGGTAGTATTTCTTACGAAATCTACCTAAAAAGGGCGAAATTTTACTATATTTGTATTATTTCAGGTCCCGCTTACACAAAGAAAATAAGCCTAGAAATTTTACAATTTCGGCTTTATTTTAGGTTCCGCGGACTCTTGAAAAGGGCAAAAATTTTTCGATTTTGGCTTAATTTATGTTGCGAGGAAGAAATGTAGGAGAGAAATAAATCCGGGAGGAAGGAAGCAGGATAAGAAGATGGATATTATAAAAAGCAATGGAAAGGATACTGCAAGTCTTAAACTTAATAAAAAGAAAAATCAAGAATGCAATACTATGGATTCTTCAGAAGAGCATCATAAGAATAATTCATAGTAAATATATGTTATTTCTTCAAATATTGTCGGCATTAAGCCTAAAAATGACAATATTATACCCCTCATAACATATAGAGAAACCAATATGAGATAGATATGTATAAAAAATAAAAAATGAGACCCAAAGATCAACTAACTAACTAAATAAATAAACTATTACAGAACGGTGATGATATATAATCATATTAATAAAAGAACGTTTCGCTCTGTGTGTGTGTGTCTGTTGGCGATGGCTAGCAAAATCTAGCCCACCTAGAAGTCTGGAAATTTAGGTGTGGATAGTCCAAGGTCTGGCCATGTGCACCTGAGCCTCAGAATTTTAATATTTTGATAATTAGCCTAGATATTAATTAGATTCTCATTAACCATCGCTTCTAAAATGTCATCGTTTAAATCAAAATGGCGAAAGAAACGAACTGGCGCATTGGATTTGCAACCGGAAATGAACGAATTCGAAATTATTTTACTAATTAGCGAATTTTAAGAAAACTAATTGAGATATCAATTTGAAAATTTCTGAGCATATGTAAAAAAATATTCTGTATCTGACTATGTGATTTTTGAAAAATTCGGATGGTAATTTTTTTTAAATTATGCAAAAATCTGCCGGCGCCAGTGAAAACGATCCGAGAAAGTTTCAGACAGGGATCAGCTTTCATTAAAAACTGAACTACAAAGAGATCTGTTTCTCGGGCCGATCCCTCCATTTAGTTTGCCAAAATGAAAGAAAATAATTGCCAATTTTTATTAATGAACAAAAATTTAGGTAACTAATTAAGATATAGATTTGAAATTGAGGTCGGGAAGGGGCGACATCTGCCGGCTATTTTAGCGTAGCGTCTTCGTTATGTTCTAATTATCAGAAAAATGTAATAATTTTTTTAATGATCGCATTAATGTAGGTGACGGTGGTTCTCTTGAACAAATTATTCATTATATTTGCGGGTATGGGGAGGGATGGGGTTAACGCCTTTCTCTGAGATTGTAATTATCTCGGGCCCGGGCAACGCCGGGCGGGTTAGCTAGTATATAATAAAACAATGGATATAGCTCACTATAAAAACAAAATATGTCTGTGATGAAACTTGATTGAAAATGCTTACAATCTCAGGAGCTCTTCCCATCTCCATCTCCATGGATACTAAATAGCTGACTCATTGCAAACTGTAAAAATTTATAATAAAAGAAGAGGAAAAGGTTTGATGCTGCCATCTATTATTATTAAATAAAAAAGAAATAACTGAATCTATAAACAGTATTGCGATGAAAAGTCTGGTGCTGCCATCTATCAGATAAAAGGTGAAGCTGGGACTATACAATGAGTTTGCTATATATACTAATTTCTGAGAAATTTTGGGTTCCGCGGACTCGAGAAAGAAGAAGTAAAACAAGAACGAAAAATCATGCGTCAAGTATAGATTATGAAACACTTTCCAACACAGCCAGAAAACTATAACGAAACTTCACCGTTAAATAAGGTGAAAGAAGGTATGTAAGTAAACAGTTTAGAAAACATATACCACACTGAGAAATACAGTTTTCGAAATTACCTTCCAGTGTCAAAAAAGTAGTCGAATTATTTTGTGCAACCCTGTATATAATCAAGAGGGGGATATATAGCATGATAAAATTTAGTTCTATTAGAATATTCACATTTAGCAATTTTCGCCAATCGATGGAAATGCACTCGAAATCTTTTGTACAGCATTGTATATTATCTGAAGACTTTTGTACAAACCACATATTAAGCTAAAAGGCAACTTAAAACTCACTCGCAGCAATTACCAACCGTAAACGACAATGTATCTTTTTCTTTGAGTAGCCGTGTGTATGAATTTATTTATAATCCACAAACTTCTATTAGTCTATTAAATATAGTTCAGCAGAAAAATGCGTAACACAATTGAAAACTACCCTTAAGCACTTCACTCCCATAGTCTGTAATACTTACGGATTACCTTGTGTAGTGCTGTATATGAACAAGCGAGTTTATAAACACACACGTACTATGAAAAAATTTAGTTAAACTTAACAAGAACGAAAAATCATGCGTCAAGCATAGATTATGTAACACTTTCCAACGCTTCCAAAATAATTTTACAAATCATACCGTTTAATAAGCTAAAAGATAACATCTGAGTAATCCGAATGCTTTTATTCAGCCCTGTATAGGATCTATAAATTTGTATATATACTACATAGGATGCTAAATTTTAGTTCAGTTAGGAAACGCGTAGCACAGTTTAAAATTTTCCGTCTGGAGTTAAATAATACGGAAATGTGTTCGCGAACTTTTGTGCTTCCCTGTATAGGATCTACAGAATTTATACACACCGCGTAATAGACAAAAAGCGAGTTAAAATAAAGTCGCGTTCAGTAACTTAAAACGCACTTCCAGGAATTATTGTTAACAAACAGTAGAGAATTCTTTTGTGTGTCCCTGTAAATGAACGATGACTGCTATACACATAATATTCTGTAGTAAGCCTTTTGTAATGTACCTTAGTGATATATATAAATTTCAATGCGTTTAAAATAGTGAAACATTATTTAAATAAACCACAGACGATTTTTCTCCATAGACGTAATGTAACGGAATTCTTTTGACTGTCCCTGTAAAGTAACTATAAATGCTATGCACACCCTATTCCATATTAAGCTTCCTCTAATGCACCTTAGTGATATATATAAATTTCAATGCGTCTAAAATAGTGAAACATTATTTAAATAAACCACAAATGATTTTTCCCCATAGACCGCAATGTAACGGAATTCTTTTGAGTATCCCTGTAAAAAAACTATAAGTGCTACACACATCCGTTGAAATAGGGAACATGCTATAGATAACGACTATAACATATAAAAATTGCAGAGCAATCCGAGCATATTTACGGGAGTTAGAGCACGGCCAGACGGCACACAAACCGAAGTCATAAACACTTTTCAACTAGGTTGGAAAGTGTTAAAAACGCAAACTAGAGTTAAAAACGTACTTATCACACAGACTGTAAATATCGCACATGTACTGTAACAGATATCTTTTGTGTGTCCCTATAAATAAACACAATGCACACCACACTTTAAAGAGAGCAATTTATAGTGCACCTCAGTAATGCATATAATTTTCATTATGTTTGAAATAGTGAAGTATCATTAAATTACATTGCAAACGATTTTTCCCCATAGAACAATGTGAAATAGAATTATTTTGTTTGACCCTGTAAATGAATAATTAATGCTTTGCACCCATATTCTACAAAAAGCATGTTTTAATGCGCTTCGCAATTATATATCAATTCCATCATGTTTCAAATGGCGTAACATCCTCAAAATGCACTTGAAACGAGTATTTCCCATTGACTGTAATGTGACGGAATACTTTTGACTGTCCCTGTAAAAAAAACTATAAGTGCTACACACTTCCGTTGAAATAAGGAACATGCTGTAGTAAACGTCAATAACATACAAAAATTTCAGAGCGATCCGAGTATATTTACGGGAGTTAGAGCACGGCCAGACAAACCGAAATCATAAACACTTTTCAACTAGATTGGAAAGTGTTTAAAAAAAAAAAAAAAGAACATTTTCCAATTTTTGCGTGATTTTGAATCTCGCGCGCTCGAAGAAACGTCCAGTCCATAATTTTGCAATTTTTGTGTCCCGCAGGACCAAAAAATCCGTCTAAGAGAAAGAAAAGAAAATTTTACAATTTCGGTGGTATTTCTGATCCTGCAGTCTCAGGAAAAAAAGAGCAATAATTTTACTATTTCGACATAACTTTAGGTCACGCAAACCAGAAAGATCGAAGATCGCTCAAAGGGTTTCGTTTAATATTCCTTTCAAAACACTTTATCCTTTCTTTAATAAATCCAAATAAATTTCATTTCGAAACCAAAAAAAACATGTTTTTTGTTTTTTATAAAGTAAAAAGTTACCGGTCTATTTTTCGTTTTTTCGAGTATCCAAACCAGCTCGATAGCGGGCGAAACCGGTTTTTATATTCTCTCATAATAATATCGGTCACGCGGACTAAATGCGATATAAAAAAATAATTTCAAAATTAAACATGTTGTACACCTTCAAAATGTTAAAATATGCGAATATTTCCATAATCGGATTTTTATCACGATTCAATATGTTTCTCAAACTCATATATTTATACTATTCTCTATTACTCACATTGATACTCGCTCTGTATTATTCTCAAACATATGAAAAATTCATTAAACTTCCAGTAGGACGTCAGATTTTCTTTTTAATCCTCTAATGACGTGATATTAATCTGCTTTGTGTACATTACTCATACTCCTTGTATTATTGAGAAATGTTTGAAAATTTTCGTTTTATTACCACTATGACGTCAATCATTTTTATTTCATATTAATCTTTTTTTCAATTGGTGAAACTTTTTATTTCATTTTCATTTTTCACGTGGAAATCGTCTGATAGAAAATTAATTATTGTAGAAAGAATTTCATCGTGGATTTTTAATTTTTGGCATCTGCTATAACGAAAAATGTTTCAATTTAATAGGAAAAGGCTGTTAGAATTTTGGTTTTTTTATCTCTATTTATTAAAATACTAATTTTTCAAATTTTAATATTTTGAGTTCTTTATAGCTGTTATTCGGCTATATACACAACGTTTCAACTCTGTAAGTTACATAGTTTTTGAGAATAGCTCTGTGACGGATAGACAACGGAGCGGGAGTAATAGGGTTTCGTGGAGATGAACAAAACCCTAAAAAATCAGAGGGAAATGAAGAAATATCGCTTAAATTTTACTTTTCCACGCTACTTCGTGTATACAAGAAAAAGAAAAACAAGTGGGTAAGTGCGATCGAAGATCGTACAAAGGGTTTCGTTTAATATTCCTTTCAAAATACTATATCTCATCAAAAACAACTCGTTGTAAATGATCCCGCCAAGCAAGAAACCTAAAACGTCAGCCATAAAAAGAAGTGATATCACATAAAAAGAAACGATATAGAAGTGCATACTCAGAGTCCCGTGTAAAAATCACCACTCATAATGTTTCCAAAGGACTCGGAGTGAGGTACACTATGTGAAAACTGCTTGGCGACCTGCAGGGTTTTATAATGTTCGCGTTTCCTGCAATTACATATGACTATATTATTTTTTATTTTTATTTATTTAATTATTTTGCTCCCATAGAATTGTAAAAAGTTGAAGCTTCTGTGTTTGCCTGTTTTTTCTTATTTATGAGCTTGAAAAATTAATTTGTTGATTTTATTTACCATTATTTAGACTAGAAACACCATTCTTACGAAGAAGATTTCTTAAGTAAACATGTAAAGATTTTGAGTTTGTAATATAATGATCATACGCATATTAATAACAATGCACCTTATAATAAACGTTAACTAAATTGAGATATATTGCAATAATTCTAGCGTAAGCGGAATCGCATAAGTCTGGGGAAAAATCCGTTATGTCAGTTCTTTCGCATACAAAAATATTTATAAAAGTGATATAACAAAAATTAAAAAATTATTTTTTCGATTTTCAAAATGGATATACTGCATATATTATAAAAGCCTGCAGGTCGCCAAGCAGTTTTCACATACTGTACCTCACTCCGAGTCCTTTGGAAACATTATGAGTGGTGATTTTTACACGGGACTCGGAGTATGCACTTCTATATCGTTTCTTTTTATGTGATATCACTTCTTTTTATGGCTGACGTTTTAGGTTTCTTGCTTGGCGGGATCATTTACAACGAGTTGTTTTTGATGAGATATCACTCCTTTTTGTAAGGTATTTAATTTCAATTACACAGATTCCATTTTTATTCAGAAAAGAAAAGATAAAAGAAAGATGAAAGGGGCAAAATAAAAAAATAATTGTGATGCTATAAACAGAATTATACATCAGAATTATACAATTTATTGAGTGACTTATTCCAATGTACATGTCGCTACCATAGCAACGGGGAAACTTTTATATTCATTTCCTTACATTGTATTCATCAGATTATTTATGACATGTTTATTTTCCTTTTTCTTTTGTTTATATCACTCTTCCGTTTATATACATTCAAAAAACAAAAAAATAGAAAATTTTACAGTAGTTTACAAAGTAATTAAAATACTGCAGTTTCAGAAAAAAGTGGAAAAATAAGAAGCACTTTTTTTTTCGGTCTATTATAAGAATTAGTTTATGGAGCATACTTTACCGAGAATAATCAAATTTGTTTTTCTACGAACCATTGTAATTTACAGGGATTTTTATACTAATATATTAAATATTATTCTTGAAAATTACTGAGCACCTTAAAAGTTTTTTTATTTGTTAAGTTTTTTAACTCAACGTTTCGAGAATCGAAAAAATATAAGATTCGCAACGTTTGCAAAAGTATAAAAACTATTAAAGAGTTTTCAAAATAGAAAATGTTCGTAGGATGACATGTATTCCAAAATTTTGTGTGATTTTGTAAGTATACCACAAAGACTAATGCGTTTACATAATGAACCGTTTAAAAAAATGTAAAATTTTATTAAAATTTTTGATCTGATAAATCATAAAGCTTTAAATTAGATTTTAAAAAGGAGCGTGATTAAACCAAAAAGGATTATATTTACTAAATGCACTAAATACATAAAGACACAAAATACATAATTAATGTTTCTAGTCTGTCCATTCCAATTCGGGGATACTAAAATATAGGTCCTCAATCCCCGGCAGTCCATGAATTAATTAGGACATATGTATACAACTGTTAAAATGTTCCCAAAGTCGACAATAGAAGCAATAAGTATAGCTCGGCAAATATGAAACACGGCATTGCTTCATCATGACTTTGTTTCGTGAGGTGTTCGTTCTCCAAACATAAAAATCTCTTGAAAGTGTTCGTTAACCGAACATGTGTTCGTTATCCGAACATAAAAATCTCACGCGAAAGTGTTCGTTAACCGATTTGTTCGTAAACCGAACAGTTCGTTACCGATCACCTATTGTATACGAAATATAGCATTTTTAATTTTTATGGGGAATTTACGAAGTTATTTCCTTTTCATTGTGCTCTAGTCCCGTTTTTAGAGCATTTTAAGTTCGTCATAGCCGGAGATTCGATGACCGGCAAATATTTAAACGCAAAACTTCTAATCTTGGGGTAGCAACATTTTTACATTCTATTACTCAGCGCATGAATATAAAGTTGGAATTTTTTAATTGCTTTTTCAATCAATTCCTGATACATTTATTAATAAACACAGTATTTTTTTAATCGATGAAAATACTATATTTTAATAGATTTAGAGCTTAAGATCGACGAGCTTTAAGGCGGACAAAATGAACTCGTATTAAATTTTAAAGCAAGATAATAAAACCTTACAGAGATTGAAACAGTATAAAATCATTAAAATACATCTCACTCAGTAAATATACATCGGTTGTAATGTAATCAAGATCTTCTAAGAGACTCTGTAAACGAAACGTATATGGTTCAACAATACAAACAATAGAGAGTTTAAATGAATCGGATGTAGTAACATATTTGAATATCTTGTGTATATAGCCACTTTGACAAAAATTATGCTATTTACTATTGTTTTTCCTCTGTGTTGAGGAATCAAGTACTTCAACGTAAAAATTCGCTAATTACACAATTATTTGGTCTTATTAAAAAATCTTTTGAGTTACCCTGTAAACGAACAGTAAATTCTACAATTCTGTTTTACAATAGGAAGCTAACTTAGGTCGTTCGTAGTAACATATTTTAACATCCTGCGCATACGTTCTTTTTTAAAAGAGTTAGACCATTTAATATTTCTTTGTTTCATCTTAAGTATAGGAATAAATCACTTTAAAGTGATATACATAAAAAAAACTAATTCATATTTTTACACGAAATATTAAACATTTGAACTACTCATAAAAACAATGCAATTGATGCAAACCGCGTAAAAATCGGATAATTACACAATTCTTTAGCCCTATATCAAAAAGATCTTTTGTGAGAACATGTAAACGAACCTTAAATGTTACTATTTTTTTTTTATAATAGGGAGCTTACTTGGGTCGACTGTAATAACATATCTTAATATCATGTGTATACGACCATTTCTAAAAGAGTTGGGTCATTTATTATTTTTTTGCTCTATGTTAAGTATAGGAATCAATAACTTTAAACTGATATAAATCAGAAACTAATTAATATATTTTCATGAAACTTACAAAGGTTTGAACTACTCGTAAAAACAATTCAAATGACGTAAACCACGTAAATATCCGATAATTACACATTGCTGTAGCCCTGTCAACAGCTTTTTGCTACATGTTAAGTATAGGAATCAATAACTTTAAACTGATATAAATCAAAAACTAATTAATATTTTTTCATGAAACTTACAAAGGTTTGAACTACTCATAAAAACAATTCAAATGACGTAAACCACGTTAAAATCCGATAATTATACATTGCTGTAACCCTGTCAACAGTTTTTTGCTGTATGTTAAGTATAGGAATCAATAACTTTCAACTGATGTAACTCAAAAACTAATTAATATTTTTACATGAAACTTACAAAGGTTTGAACTACTCATAAAAACAATTCAAATGACGTAAACCACGTAAAAATCCGATAATTGCAGATTGCTGTAGCCCTGTCAACAGTTTTTGGTCTGTACAAGATTTAAAAAGTGCAAAAAACAGCACTTTTAAAATCGCATTTCCTGAAAACCTTATTCGACAAATCTTTCTTTTCTTTTGATTTCTTAGTCATTTGGCACGCCCCATTCCATAGAATCAAGAATTTTGTTTCTATCATAAATAGAACGCGAGATATAGATGTGTCAAAAACCCGTTTTGTCCCGTCCGCAAAATATAAACTTAATGCAGAGTTGCAAAAATATGCAGAGTTAAAAATATAAATCTGGTTATAAAAATAAAATCTGGTTATAATGCAGAGTTAAAAAAAAATAATTGTAAAATCGTTTGGCATCATTGGCGGAAATTCTTTTCATTTACGGTTCAATGCATTGCTGTTTCTTATGCTTGGCGAGAAACTCTGTCGAGTTTCTATGATCCTTTCTTTAATAAATCCAAATAAATTTCATTTTCCAAAAAAGAAAGTCATGTTTTTTATAAAGTAAAAATTTACCTGTCTATTTTTCTCGTTTTTTCGAATATCTAAACCGGCTAAATAGCGGGCGAAGCCCGCTATTATACTCTGTCATGTGGACTAAATGCGATATTTAAAAAAAAAAATCAATTTCAAAATTAAACATGTTGTATAGACCTTCAAAATGTTAAAATATGCCAATATTTAACATAAACGGGTTTTTATCATAATTCAATACGTTCCTCAAACTCATATGACGTTATAATTACTTGCTGACGTCATGTTTACTTTCTTTCTCTATTACTCATATTGATACTCTCTTTGTATTATTCTCAGATATTTGAAAAAGTCCGTTAAACTTCCAATATGACGTCAGATTAATTTTCTTAATTCTCTTATGACGTCATATTAACCTGCTTTCTGTATTTACACATACTAATACTCCTTGTATTATTGAGAAATATTTAAAAATTCCGTTTTATTACCAATATGACGTCATATTAATCTTTTTTTCAATTGGTGAAACTTTTTATTTCATTTTTCACGTGGAAATCTTTCAATAGAAAATTAATTATTATAGAAAGAATTTTATTGTGGATTTTTAATTGTTGGCAACTGCTATAACGAAAAATGTTTAAATTTAATAGGAAAAGGCTGTTAGATTTTTGGTTTTTTATCTCTCTATATTAAAATAATACGATTTTCTCGAAATTTTATGATTTTCAGAGTGACAGTAGGGGAATTTAGCTATAAATACACAAAATTTCCCGTCTGTAAGTTATACAGTTTCTGAGACGGACAGACAAAGAAGCGGGACGAATAGGATTTCCTGAGATGAACGAAACCCTAAAAACCAGTTAAAAATGGCCGATTTATTTTTCGAACCGTACGGACTCTGGGGAAAAAAAAGAGCAAAAACATTGGACGTTAGTTATTTTGACGTTAATTTAGGTCGCGCAGGACAGAAAAATCTAAGAGGTAATCTAAGAGAGATTTAGAGTTATATAGGGTCCCGTGGATTCGGGGAAGGGGGGTGCAAATTTACTATTTCGGCCTTATTTTGGTCCTGGATACTCGGAAGACAACCCCAAAATTTTACAATTTCTGCGTTACTTAGTGTTAAGCAGGCCGAAAAAGTTTAAATAAAAGGAAGGGATTTTTTTTCTTTCTTGGTAGCTTTCGTAAGAAATACTACCTATTACATTCTCCCCTAAGTTGGAATTTTTGAAAAAATTTTGCAGATCTACGCCGATTATGACTCCCACAACCCAAAACCACCCCCAGTTCAAAACTTTATCTATCTATCTATCTATGTCACTTTTTTATGGACACGATAACTCCAATAATTCTGCACAAATTTCTCCCAAACTGATACATAAAATCAAGGGGTGGGTATAAAATCTCGGTCAAGTTCCATAATGGGCAAAATCGAACCAGGGGGGGGAATGGGGGGGGGGGGCTTTTTGTGAAAACAGAAAAAACCCATAATTTCTTAATTATGACACGTATCGAATCCGTTTAAAGTTATTATTACTTCTAGGAAAAGGGCCGAAAATTTATGTATGACAAATTTTTGATATCATTAAAAATGATCCCAAGGGGGGTTTTAGAAGAAAAAAAATTCATAACTTCGTCAATTCACAACATATCAAATCCGCTTAAATTTATTATAAATCCTCTTAATATTATCTAAAACTTTTATATTGACAAGTTTTTTATAAGACCAACCCTTATAACAAAAAAAAATTTCCATCTGCAAACAAGTTAGGTTTCGAAGTGGGAGGTTTCAACTGCCGTACATGGCAAAAAAGTCATTTCTTCGGCAATTCCCAACAAACAAGCGCCCCACGGTTTGCGTCTTATAATCTATCTGCGCCTGTAGGCCAAACCGTCAGGGATTTTCATTATTAGGGTTTCGTTCATCTCACGAAACCCTGTTCGTCCCGCTACATTGTCTGTCCGCCACAGAGCCGGTTCTCAGAAACTATATAACTTACATACATGAAATTGTGTGTACTTATAGTTGAATACCTACTATGAAGCTCAAAATCATAAAATTTGAAAAAATCGTATTATTTTAATATAGAAAGATAAAAAAAACCAAAAATCTATTAAATTTAAACATTTTTCGTTATAGCAGTTGCCGACAATTAAAAATCCACAATAAATTCTTTCTACAACAATTATTTTTCTATTGAAAGATTTCCACGTGAAAAATGAAAATGAAATAAAAAGTTTCACCAATTGAAAAAAAGATTAATATGACGTCCTATTGGTAATAAAACGGAATTTTCAAACATTTTTCAATAATACAAGGAGTATGAGTATGTGTAAACACAGAAAGCAGGTTAATATGACGTCATAAGAGAATTAAGAAAATTAATCTGACGTCATATTGGAAGTTTAACCGACTTTTTCAAATATCTGAGTATAATACAAAGAGAGCATCAATATGAGTAATAGAGAAAGAAAGTAGACATGACGTCAGCAAGTAATTATAACGTCATATGAGTTTTAGGAACGTATTGAATCATGATAAAAACCCGATTATGGAAATATTGGCATATTTTAACATTTTGAAGGTCTCTATACAACATGTTTAGTTACGAAATTGATTTTTTTTTTAAATATCGCATTTAGTCCACATGGCAGATATTATTATGACAGAGTATAAATAGCGGGTTTCGCCCGCTATTGCGCCGGTTCAGATATTCGAAAAAAACGAGAAAAATACACCGGTAAATATTTACTTAAAAAAAATGTTTTTTTTTTTTTTTTTTTTTTTTTTTTTTAAATGAAATTTATTTGGGTTTATTAAAGAAAGGATAAAGTGTTTTGAAAGGAATATTAAACAAAACACTTTGTGCGATCTTCGATCAAACTTACCCGCTTATTTTACTATTTTGACGCTATTTCGAGTCCTATTGCCACGCACCACACAAAAAGCAGAATTTTACAAACTTTGGCGTTTCTTTGGGTCCAGCTGATCCGAAAATATCCGTGAGGACAGAAATAAAACGACAATTATATAATTTCTGCGTAATTTTGAGTCCTGTGAAACTTGAAAAAAAAAAAAAAAAAAAAAAGCAAAATTTGTTTCCAAACATCTGTTAAAATGCTGTAAAAGTTAATTTTGAAAATGGTCGTTTTACAACATGCTGTAAAAGTTAATTATGAAAAGGTCGTTTTTCACCGTTTTTAGGTAGATTTCGTAAGAAATACTACCTATTACATTCTCCCATAAGTTGGAAATTTTGAAAAATTTTTGCAGATCTACGGCGAGCATGACTCCCAGAACCCAAAACCACCCTTAGTTCAAAACTTTATCTATCTATTTATCTATCTATGTCACTTTTTTATGGACGCGATAACTGCAATAATTCTGTACAAATCTCTTCCAAACTGATACATAAAATCAAGGGAAATAAAAGCTCGGTCAAGTTCGTTAATGGGCAAAATCGAACCAGGGAGGGGGGGGGGGAGGGGGCTTTTTGTGAAAACAGAAAACCCCCATAATTTGTTAATTATGATACGTATCGAATCCGTTTAAAGTTATTATTACTTCTAGGAAAAGGGCCGAAAATTTATGTATGACAGATTTTTGCTATCATTAAAAACGGCCCAAGGGGGGGAAAAGGGGGGGTTTTAGAAGATAAAAATTCGTAGCTTCGTCAATTCAGAAGATATCAAATCCGCTTAAATTTATTATAAATCCTCTTAATATTATCTAAAACTTTTATACTGACAAGTTTTTTATAGGACCAACCCTTATAGAAAAAAAAAAGAAAAAATAAAGAAAGAAAAAAAAAAAACCCTGCCAGCTCCACCACAAGCAAGTTAGGTTTCGAAGTAGGCGTTTCCAAATGCCACATCATGACAAAAAGGTCATTTCTTCCGCAATTCCCAACAAAATCTCCCTGTGCCTGTAGGCCGAGCCGTCAGGGATTTTTCATAAGATATTTTGCATTTTGCCATGGTATGAGATTTCCGAGACAATTGTGCGAAACAGGGGCATTATCTACAGGGTGGTTCAGAACTATATGTCAAAAATGTAAAGGCAGGTAGAGGGGACCTAAATAAGCAAATTTCGCATAGAAATGTGTGTGTGGTAATTCCGTGTTGAGCCGGTAGAGAGTATTGAGTGTAGTGTATAAAAGCACTGCGCTAGCTGTATTCTTCATTTCTTGCACGGATCTCGAGCAGAATGCATTGTTTCACCAATGCGGAGCTTGCCGACATGCATTTCATGTATGGGGCTGGACAAGGAAATAGATTAACTGTGCAAGGATGTACAGGGAGCAATTCCCGGATAGGAATCAACCGGATCATCGAACATTCGAGCATCTGCATCGGGAGTTAAGTACGAGTGGAGCGTTTTATGATTCCAGGCATGACACTGGCATTGTAAGATATCGCAAAACTCCTACAATGGAAGAAAGAATACTAAACACAGTAGAGGGTAATCCGTCGACAAGTTCAAGAGCTGTAGGACGTGCCTTGGGTGTGAGCCATGCAACTGTTTGAAGACAGAATGCATCCGTATCATTTACAGAGAGTGCAAGCAATGACCCCTGACGATTATCTTCCACATCTCAACTTTGCCTGCTGGTACATACAGCAGATTGCAGCCAATCAAATCTTCCCTGCAGATGTTTTATTCACTGATGAGGCTACCTTTACGCAGTCGGGTATGTTTAACATCCATAATTCTCACCAGTGGGCTCATGATAACCCACATGCACAATAGCACACGCCTACCAAGAAAGGTTTTCCATTAATGCTTGGGCAGTAATTGTGCACAAGAACGTAGTTGGACTGTACATTCTATCTAGTCGTTGACTGGCCACACATACAGAATCTTCCTACAGGAGGTCTGACCTAAACCTCTGGTCGATGTTCCTCCAGACGAAGAATGTGGTTCCAGCACGATGGAGCCCCACCTCACATCAGGAATCACCTGGACACTGTCTATGGCCAGCATTGGATAGGACAGGGTGGGTCAGTTCCCTGGTTACCACATTCTCCTGATTTAACCAGCTTGGACGTCTTCTTTTGGGATCATATTAAAAGCCTCGTGTACGAGTGTCCTGTCACATCTGTACAAGATCTTGTTGCCCGCTTGTCTGTTGCTGTTGGAAGTTTGCTCGACATCTTTTCTAATGTATGCCGCTCCATGCGCCACCGCTGTGAATCTTGCATCGCTGTTGGTGGTCACTCTTTCAAGCAACTTTTGTAAACTGTTAATAAATTTTTGTTTCTTTTGTCTTTTCAGTTTCCTGTGATTCATACTACTTTACATGTAGCGCTTTGATGCAGCATTTATGTTCAACAATAGGGGGGAGGAGAGAAAGTGCCAGCTATATACTTTGGTATAAAAGCATTCAAAAAACGAAAATACTTTTGATACAACCTAATAGATCTCCAAAAATGCATCACAGAAATTACCCAAAGGTGCTGTATTCCCCCCCCCCCCCCAAAAAAAAAAAAACAAACCCTTATGGAAACAAGTTTTCTCTTTTAAAGTCTGAAAAAGGTCCTTTCGGCCTGTACCGGGAGGAAAAAGTAGCTTTCCTATATCTTCGTTTTAAAATTTTAGCTAATGTTAATTGATAACAGCAAGCTAAAATGCAAAGAAACCGATTACAAAAGATTCATTAATACTGAATTTGAATAAGAAATTCAACAAATTATTGAGCTATAGCCAAGATGGCTTCATTTATGAAGACTTATTTCAGTCGCCAAATGTTGCCAAGTTTGGCGATAATTTGTCGCTAACGGATATGAATATATAGTTTTATGCGTATGATTGAGAAAATGATTACAACAATGAAAGATAATAATTTGCAAGAAATCGCGTTCACTAAAACTCATGAATTAATCATTGTGTTTAGGTAGCTTTCAATACAAAAAAGTATAAAGCTACCTATTGCAGCCATTCGGAAGAAAGCAATTCCGGAAAATTTCGATATATTTTCACCGACCATGACCCCCAGACCCCAAAACCACCCTCCGTTCAAATGTTGATTTATATATATAGATATATCCATATATATATATATATATAGATATATCCATATATATCTATATATATATATATATATATATATATATATCTGATCTATGTCATACGATAACGCTCGTATTTATAAATTAATTTGGATGAAACTAATTGTGTATATTAAGCTCACCAATGCCTCGACTGAGTTCGTTGGCCAGCTTTGTCCACCATCTTGTTTCAAGATGGCGGCCACTAAAAATTTTAAAACTAAAATAAATATACAAAAAAATTAAAAATTTAAATTTATTTTTTAATTAACTGTTAGGCCTTGATAGAAGGATTCCATAGCATTTTTTGTTTTACCTCTATCTTAAAAAATGGCTGAGATAGAGCAGTTTGAAATTCTAGGGTGGGTGACATTTTGAAACAAGACAGCACACATTACAAAAAAAACAACGATTAATTTATGAGTTTTAGTGAACGCGATTTCTCACGAATTATTTTCTTTCATTGTTGTAATCATTTTCCCAATCATAAGCATAAACCTATATATTCATATCTGTTAGTGCCAAATTCTCATCAAACTTGGCGACATTTGGCGAAATATCACGAAACTTGGCGACCAGAATAAGTTTTCATAAATGATGCCAATTTGGCTGTATCACAATAATTTGGCGAATTTCTTATTCAAATTCAGTATTAACGAATCTTTTGTAAACGGTTTCTTTGCATTTTAGCTTGCTGTTTTCGAGTAACATTAGCTAAAATTTTAAAACAAAGATATAGGAAAGCTACCTTTTCCTCCCGGTACAGGCCGGAAGGACTTTTTTGTAATGTGTTGTCTTGTTTCAAAATGTCTGCCACCCTAGATTTTCAAACTGCTCTATCTTAGCCATTTTTTAAGGTAAAACAAAAAATGCTCCAGAATCCTTGTATCAAGGCCGAACACTTAATCAAAAAATAAATTTGAATTTGTAACTTTTTAGTATATTTATTTCAGTTTTAAATTTTTCAGTGGCTGCCATCTTGTTTCAAGATGGCGGACCAAGTGGCCAACGAACTCGGTCGAGGCATTGGTGAGCTTAATACACACAATTAGTTTCATCCAAATTGATTTATAAATACGAGTGTTATCGTATGACATAGATCAGATATATATATATATATGCACTATATTGCCAAAGGTGACCGGTCACTTGCGATTTTAGACGTTTTGTTAACTATCTAGAAAAATACATGAGGAATTAACCTGAAACTGCAGGTGTGTAAACAGTATAGTATAGGTTATATATTTGAACGAAGATTTTTTCACGAAACCCCATAGAGGACTGTCAACAAATTGAAAAAGAATGAATATCTTTTGAATAACCCTGTAAAAACTAACGTAGCAAAGGCGTTCTAACTCGAGATTATTAATAAGTGGCTTATTGTAATATACTGTATTCATTTTTATGAGGATAGCATGTATACTCGTACAGAAATTAAGGTTTTTATAAAAACAGTCCCAAATTTCGCCTAGTTTTTTGCTTATAATTTGCAGAGTTCTTAATATAAAAAAAAGTTTTTTTCAGAAAATATGACAAACAACATTGTACATAACACTCTGCAATAAAAATTAAAAAATAATAAAAATTGGATGAAAAATGAGCAGGTTTACTAAAAAATGTTTCACTGCACATGCGCGAAGGCAATCAAAATATAATATGCATAATGTATTAGCTTATAGGGCAACTTTTGTGAAAGTCTCAAAATCATAGCTTAAAAATTCTGAAAATTATCGTCGATAGAATAAGCATATGAGGGGTTGTATCCAAATATAGTAGTACGTGCAATATTGTGTACGCTATCTTAGCACTAATCAACAGATATTTGATACAACCCCTCATCTTTTTGGGAACAACGGATTTCGAGCTTATTCTATTGACGATAATTTTCAGAATTTACAATCTATGATTTTGAGACTTTCACAAAAGTTGCTCTATATACTTAGCTAATACATTATGCATATTATATTTTGATTGATTCGCGCATGCACAGTGAAACATTTGTTAGTAAACCTGCTCATTTTTCATCCAATTTTTATTATTTTTTAATTCTGATTGCAGAGTATTATGTACAATGTTGTTTGTCTTATTTTCTGAAAATAACTTTTTTTTATATTAAGAACTCTGCAAATTATAAGCAAAAAACTAGGCGAAATTTGGGACTGTTTTTATAAAAACCTCGATTTCTCTACGAGTATACATGCTATCCTCATAAAAATGAACACAGTATATTACAATAAGTTACTTATTAATAATCTAGAGTTTGAACGCCTTTGCTACATTAGTTTTTACGGGGTTATCTAAAAGATATTCGTTATTTTTCAATTTGTTGACAGTCCTCTATGGGGTTTCGTGAAAAAATCTTCGTGGAAATATATAACCTATACTATACTGTTTACATACCTGCAGTTTCAGGTTAATTCCTCATGTATTTTTCTAGATAGTTAACAAAACGTCTAAAATCGCAAGTGACCGGTCACCTTTGGCAATATAGTGTATATATATATGTAAATCAACATTTGAACAGAGGGTGGTTTTGGGGTCTGGGGGTCATGATCGGTGAAAATATATCAATTTTTTCTGGAATTGCTTTCCTGCGAATGGCTGCAATAGGTAGCTTTATACTTTTTTGTATTGAAAGCTACCTAAAAATATTTCTCTCTAAAAAGAAACCTTAAACTACTTGATTTACGTGACTTTCAGATGTTTATAAAATAAGCTCACCTTTGATTTGATGGCTCTTTTGCATAGAAATTCAGAAAAAAATCCTTTGAGTAGACAAAATGTCCGATTATTAAATTTTTCAGACCCACCCACCTCCCATTATATGCTTCCACTATTTTCTTTGCATCAATTCAGAGAATGTCCAAAATTGCTTTAAAAAAGGTTGAATTCCTCCTTTAAGAGGAACTCTTTCATGCCTGACACATACAGAGTACATATAAGAATAGCCAGTTATACCTAAAATCATCAAA
This sequence comes from Maratus michaelseni, assembly GCA_963931845.1. Classification (NCBI taxonomy): domain Eukaryota; kingdom Metazoa; phylum Arthropoda; class Arachnida; order Araneae; family Salticidae; genus Maratus; species Maratus michaelseni. The sequence goes on from OZ007595.1 coordinate 61,211,379, forward strand.
ATATTAAATAGCAGCATTATTACCACTCAATGGTGATTATTAGTATTCAGTGTTTCAAATAATAATAATAAAAAGTTTTGTTGCCTTTTCAATCCCTAGCTAATTTTTTTATTTCGTGTATATAAGTTAAACATTTTTCAACTTCTTCTGAAGAAGCTCTTGCTGTGCTTAACATTTTTTTACCAATTAAATAGCCATTAGTTATTTTTCTCTTTTACATTCTTTTACAATAGCTGTTGAGCAGATGTAATTTTTTTCTTTCTTTAGCTCCAATTTGCTATAAATTTATTATTGCAAAAGTAGATTGAGAAAATAATGACATTGCAAATTATATTAGATTTAAATACAATTTTTAAATGAAAAGCTTGTTATGCCAGATAAAAACTTGCTTTTTACAAACTTACCATATTTAATGTCTTACAAGCCTGAGGAATTAAGCTTAGAAACAATTTTTTAAAGTCATCTTTCTGTTGAATTTTAGCTGTATTTCAAACAACCTAAGCAAGTATTTGATCTGAAAATTGAATTTCTCAAAATGCTTAAAGCTCAATATCAGTAGGATTTGAAATTGCTCTCTCAAATGTTAAACCCATGAACATGGGATACATTTGCATTTTTCAAATTTGTCATTAAAAAAGCATTAATTTTTTTTTTTTTCAGTATACTCTTTTTCTGAAATGATGTTCTTATTGTCTAAAATGTCTAAATGAAAAAAAAAATACTTCTAACACATATACTTTTTGTTTTTTTTTAGAGTGTTGAATGATTAAACCAAAGGCCCCTGGTTCAAATCCTGGCATGGATACTTTTTCATGCACTTGGAAAAATTACAAATCACACCACATTTAGTTAAACTGATATTTCTCTTCAAAGCTAAAAGTCTTTCTTATATACTAGGCACTTTGCAATTATATTTTCTTATCATTTTAGTTGTAATTTAATCATTATATAATGCTTTCAGATATCAATCATATTTTATACATGAAAAAAAAAAAAAAGCTTTTAAAGGCAAGTTGTTTTAAATTACCACAGATTATAATAAACTTACATTCACTGATGCGACAGTGTATGACAAATCCAAATTTCTTTAGTTAATGAAAATAATGGGTATTTGTTTTTTCTTGTGACTAGGGATTGACTGAATACCAAACAGTCGATTCAGTATTTGATGATTTGGTATGTAAACTGTTCAATTTCGAAGTATTCAGCCGAATTTTCCAATTAATTTATGAAAAAAAATAAGTAAAGTACTACAAGTTGTAAAAATACATGATGACCAATGCTCATTTGATGTTATTTTAATATGCTTCAGTTATAAGTGATAATTTATAAAAGCAGATACATCTGGAATCAAAATTTAACACGGGCAAATTAAGGTGTAAAAATAAGATGATGTAATAGATATGTTGCTTAATGTATTTGAGAACATTCCTATTCAATGTGTTTATTATAATTAGATATAGACAATCAGTAAATCAACTTGATAACATCTAGTTCCAATTTATTTCAATGGACTTTTGTTTCTCTGACAATTTTTATCCTTAATAATAGTCTGTAAAATTTAATATTTTCTTAATTTATTTTGGGTATTGACTAGTGATAAAATAATAAAAAAATAAGTGATGCATTAATGAATTTATGAGTGGAAAGAAGTCATTCAATTTTTTGTGTAATTATATTATAAAAATGTAACTGAATTAAATTAAGATTTTAATTTTAATTAGTTTTTTAAAAAAGCAAATATGCAAAAATATTTATTAATTTTTTTTTTAAGTACTCGGCTGCTGAATACTGAATATTCGGTATACTCTTTTAGATGATACTCTTTAGATGAACACCGAATATTCGGTGTTCATCTAAATTCCTGCTTCGGTCAATCCCTACTTTTGTGACTACACTTGAATAAAAGAGATATCAAAGAATAAACAATAAATTCATTTATTTTCAAAATGATTCAGTGAAAAATATATCCTATTAATTTACAATTAACTTTAAACAGTTTTATAAATTTGTAAAATAAATATCATTCTTCACTATCTAAGCTGCCACAGATCATCAAAATCTAAATTACATTGGACTTTCAGTTTCTTTAAGTTTTGGGTGTAGAAAGTGAGTTCCTGGGCAACCAACCTGAAATTTAAAAAAAGTGAAAGATAATAAATAAAGGAAATGCTGCTATTTATGTATCTGGAATAATAAATAAAAACAGATATTTATTATTGAAAATGGTTTTATTGTTTTTTAAAATATTCTCCGTAATGATCGATACACTTTCGTATACATTATACCAATTCTTCACACCAATCGACACGAGCCTTTGTTTGAGCGATTGTCAAATTATGTGGAATCCAACACACACAAATCTTTTTCACAGCAAAATGTCCATATAAAATCTCATGTATGTCACATGGAGATCTTGCTTTACCAGTTCACACACAGCATGGATGGTTTCTGGCACAACAACCAATTTTGGATGACATTCTTTAAATTCGTCCTTGAGTGAATGATGACCTTGATTGAATTCACTAAACCAGTGATATATAGTGGTTTTAGATGGTGCTTCATCATCCAAAGTCGAAGTGAGTTGATCGATGCACTGTTGTTGGGATAATCCACGTCGAAAGTCGTAGACAATCATCACACGAAAATTCTTACAAGTTAATTCCATTTTTTGACTGAGATGAAATTTTCAAGTTACTAAACAACACAAATAACTTCCGTATGACAAAATGCTCTGAGTATGTATGTAGTCAACAATGTCAAACTTTACGATGTATATGCCAGATGTCGCCTAGCAACACTATTGATGCCAGTTCCGGATACATAAATAGAAACCCTCGTATGCATAAATAGCAAACTGTGCAAATAATCAAACTAGATAGAAGTATATCATACTTTTTTCGACAGATGGCAAGTAAAAACATATTACTATAGTTTCAAGAGTTCTCTAACTGTTAGAACATTAATCTAATTGAGAGACAATTTATTAGGAAAAAAATTATATCAAGGCATCTTTACATCTGTGAAGTGCAATCATATTTTATTTTATTTTTATATTTTTTGCTAATGCATCATTCTTTTCTTTTTTTCAGTAAAATGTAATCTTCATTCATGATGTTTTCGGGTATTGTCAACTTTCTCTAAATGATAATCATTAATTGTTTGTACTTTCAATTTCTACATAATCAAGCCTGAAAAAATCCCAGTTTGTTTACTTTACAAAATATATAACTGATTATATTCCTCATAATGGAGATTTATTATTTTTATAACGATTTTTTGGTGATTTAATGTGTTATAATTGGGCAATTATAAGTATTATATTAACAGGATGGGGTAAATATGTTTGATGATGTAATTTTTGCTAACTGCGGATCTTTATGAAAAGGTTCAGTAAGACTCTGGCTTTGTGAGAAGTATGTTCTCTTGTTACCTTATGCCTTTGGATAATAAATAAGAAGTTCTACTCCGTGAAAAGGAATATTACTGGATTATGAAGATGAAAAGAAATAATTTAGTGGACACGGAAAACGAACTACCCAGGTAAGAAGTTTAATTCTTCAAAAATGTGTGTTACATGTGGCTGGATAGCATCTCACTGTTCTCTGGATGGGAAAAATGAGAGGAATTTATATATGGTATGTGAAACGTCAGAGTCGGGTAGACTTTGATAGTTTAAATTTGTTACTTTTAGCTCTTAGTATGTAACACTAACAGAGAAACAGAAATCAGTCTTTAAAATCAGGCTATGGATGGAAACTGCACTGTTAGCTTGTTTGTTAAACAATTTTAAGAAAGATCTAAAGTAAATCTACTCTGAAAAAAGAAATGGAAACAAATATGAGCAAAAGATTAAAAAAAATTGCTTACTTTTTTAGATATGTAAGTTAGTGAAAGTTTTCATTAAACTTAAGATTAAGAATATCTAAAAATCTATACGCAGTTTTATGCAATATATTTTAAAGAAATTCACAAAAAAAAACAACAAAAAGTTGAGTTTGAAGAAGCACTGGTTAATCATAATCAAGTTCATTCTTCAAAATTTATTCAGAAGACTACGCTGGAACATAGTGCAGAAACAGAAACAAATTTTTTCATTCATACTATTTAAAAAATATATATATGTTAACAGGTACCGTGCCTTTTTAAACCAGAGAATTAGTAAATTGTGATCCAGGAATTAAAGTTTTTTACAAAATATCTTCCCTTATAGAAAAAATAAAATTAAATGTTTTTACAGTATTTTCCCAGTTGTAATGCAGACCTGCCAACCTTTGAAAATGAAAAATAGTAGCACACACAATTCAAATTAATCTGGAGGTTGGTTGTTTTTTTTTTGTTTTTTTTCACGCTGCAAATTTTAAGCGAACAAATACTAATCAACTGAATGTATGTGTAATGAACGTAAGCATACAAAGTAGGAGACACTTTTGTTTTTGCTAATTTTTTGGTAGTGGGTGGGATTGATTACATGTAATTCGTCCCATTCAACTCATGCTCTGTCCACTCCTAAGCTAAATTTCTGAACTTCGCAATGAATTTTCAGAAAGATTCTAGGGCGGTTGGGGAGGGGGAGATTCCCCTCCCCTGATGAAACTACTGATATTTTTCCGGAGAAAAATGTCTAAATTTTTTTAAAATGTCCTGCATCAGGTTGGATAAGGCCCGCATGTCGGCTCTGTGCTAATTGTTTTTTTTTGTTTTTTCTTTATTGCAGGTCAGGTTAATCTCATTTTTTAAAAGTTAGTTCAGCATATTGTTTCAGATGAAAAACTATATCTATAATAATAAACATAGATGTTTGTCTCTGTGTGTGCTGTTTTTTGAAGAGACTGCTGCGATGCGCACAGATCTACAAGATTTGGCAGGCTTGTTATGTCTGAAGTTATGCACTTTGTAGCCAGTTTCTGGATTTTTAAATAGACTTTTTAAATTGATTTTTTTTTGTTTTTTACATTTCGTGGCAAATTTTCTATATTAGTAAAAGAAATATGGTTTCAATTTTTTAACCCAATGCAGCAAATTTTGAAGAAATTTGCGTTTTTTCAGCACTTTTTTTTGACGGAATTCATGTATTTTCAGCGATCTTTTGACAAAATTTGCGTCTTTTCAGCGATCCTTTAACGAAATTCACATTTTTTTCAGCGATCCTTTGATGAAATTCGCGTTTTTTCATCAATTCTTTGACGAAATTCGTATTTTTTTCAGCAATCTTTTGCCGAATTTCGTGTTTTTTAAACGATCTTTTGACGAAATTCGCGTCTTTTCAGCGATCTTATGACGAAATTCGCGTCTTTTGATGAAATTTGCGTCTTTCCCGCGATCTTTTGACGAAATTCGCGTCTTTTCCACAATCCTTTAACGAAATTCGCGCTATTTACAGCGATCCTTTAATGAAATTCGTGTTTTTTCAGCAATCCTTGACGAAATTCGCGTTTTTTCAGCGATCTTTCGCACTTTTTACATGATTTTTTTTGACGAAATTAGTGTTTTTTCGACGATCTTTTGACGAAATTCACCTCTTTTCAACGATACTTGACGAAATTTGCGTCTTTTCAACGATACTTTAACTAAAATTGCATCTTTTCAGCAATCCTTTGACGAAATTCTTATTTTTTCAGCTATCCTTTGACAAAATTGGCTTTTTTCTAGATATTCTTTGACAAAGTTCACGTTTTTTCTGCGATCCTTTGATGAAATGTGCATTTTTTCCACAATATTTTTGACGAAATTCGCTTTATTTCAGTGATCCGTTGACGAAATTCGCGTTTTTTTGCGAAATTCACGTCTTTTTGCAGAAAATCGTAGTTTTAGACAAATTTTCGTAGCATCATAGATTTTAACTCCAAATCGTAGCAACTACGATTTTTTGTAGCAGTTGGCAGCTCTGGTAATGGTATCTTTTGTTTAGAAAAATATTAATATTTACTATTATTAAAAAAAAAAAACATTTTTTGGAAGTCATTTGTTGCAATTGTTTAGACTTTCTTTCGCTATGCCTGGATTTTTCGTTCATTTTCACTTTTCCCTTTTCAACACTTAGAGATATTTCTCAGTTTAAAAGACAGCAAGAGATTGAGTAGTGAGATTATTTTACCCCCCTTGCTCTGTTAAAAATGTCAAATCATACAAATATAAGGTTCATTTGCAAAAACAGGCCAGAGTGTGCACAGCATATGCTGCCGAATGTGGCAGAGCCATAAACTCTATTTAAAGATATACAATTATTATACAGACATACATTAAATACAATAATCCAACATGGAGCGAAAAATTAGCCAGAGCCAGGAATCGAACCTGGGTCCACAGCGTTCCGGGCTGTTGCTCTAACCTCTGAGCCACTCCGGCCGATTCCTGAGTCTGCAATTTCTCACTAATAAACCATGTTGGAGAGAAACTCACCAGCCATCAAACAGACAGCCTTGGATGACCAGACAATGGTGAATAGATTTTTACTATGCCACCGATCTACGAATATATATTAAATATATATTCGTAACATAAATTTAATATATATTCGTAGATCGGTGGCATAGTAAAAATCTATTCACCATTGTCCGGTCATCCAAGGCTGTCTGTTTGATGGCTGGTGACTTTCTCTCCAACATGGTTTGTTAGTGAGAAATTGCAGACTCAGGAATCGGCCGGAGTGGCTCAGAGGTTAGAGCAACAGCCTGGAACGCTGTGGACCCAGGTTCGATTCCTGGCTCTGGCTAATTTTTCACTCCATGTTGGATTATTGTATTTAATGTATGTATGTCTGTATAATAATTGTATATCTTTAAATGCTGAATGCAGGCGTAATTTATGTGTGTTTTAATACATAAACTCTATGCTCGTTTGGATAGATTTTCGCTCAGAAATATAAATTATACAAATTCGAGGGTCTTTTGCAAAACAGATTAGAGCATGCACAGATGTACACTGCTGAAAACAGTGGGGCTCCCAATTCTAGTTTCATTTGGATAGATTTTCATTTAGAAATATAATATCATACAAATAGACAGTGTGCACTGCCATCCGCTCTGCACAGAAAAATGTCTGAATTCAACACTGATTTTAAATATATTTAATGTTATTAGCCTGGGCAATGTCAGGAAAGTCAGCTAGTATATCAGTAAATAAATGTTCAATGCAGTATATTTAGAATATTAAACATAATCACATGCTGAAATACTTCATTTGTCATTTGTAAATCAAAAGCACAATTATTAGTTGAAATTTAAAATGTCAGGCATATATTTTTTAAATAATCCTGCAAAAATTTCATAAGAATCTGATAAGGGCTGGTCAGTCTTTCTGTCTCCCAGTTTGTTTATCTGAGCCCTAACATTCATAAAATATATTTAAATTGCTAAAGAGTTTGAGTACTACTAATATAAATCACACCATTTTCTTTTTAAAACCTGAATAGTATAAGTTATCTTATAAAGCCACATTAAAAATATGAATATATTATTGTGCCCAGCTAGTTATTAGTTGATTACTCAATATTGTATTTACAACAATAGTACCCTCGGGATACAGATTAATTCAGGATTCCAGTTTAAAGCATTGGATAAAATTGGTTATAGAAAAAGGTATATTTGAGTACAGATTTATATTAATTACAACTTTCTTACCCATGTTGAGGTCCACCATCTGCATTTACTTGCAATCTAGCCAGATGCTCTCGTAATTTGCTTTTGAAAGTGTTGTTGCATCTCTGAAAAATGGTGTTTAATTCTTCAGGAGATAAAACATTACTAACTAGCTCATGCAGCTTACTGAGTTGCTTAGAAATTGCATTAAATGAAGGTGAGGGAACAGGAGCTTTAACTTCCCACTGCAATAATAATTTTAAAAAATAAAGTAAATTCAAAAACGTGGGATTTAAATAAAACTAAACAATAAATAAGGAGACATAATAGGATTTTTTTTAAATAGAGAGAAGAAAAATGTTATATAAGAAATAAATGCTGTAACTTTTTCATAATCTATAAAATCGAGGAAGTAAAAAAGAACTTTAGTTTTAAAAACAATGACACCATTTTTTGGCACAATTCTATAAGCTAGAAGCACATCTGAGAGCTGACTTAGAAATTAACCCTGAAATGATTATTTTTATGTTGGTATTAAAATAATTAAAAATAATCTTGATGCTTTTAATAAGATCGGGAGAAGGAATATACACAGGGTGTCCCAGAATAAAACTTAAAGTGCTGATAGAGCATAATACAATGATTTCTGAATATGAAACTAGGATTATAATCCATTTATTCAGTGAAAAATACAAGGTGTCTCATTCTAGTCCCAACCCTGATTTTTATTCATAACTTTTTTATTCATAATTTCAATAATAATATAGATATTATAACAAAAATTTCAACAGATTTGCCTTGCTTTATGTTGACTAAGAATTTTCGCCCAATTTTAAGGAGTTTTTTTTTTTTTTTTTTTTTTTGGTGATCATTATGAAACTAAGGGTTTCAATTATTAAGGACACATAACATTTGGTTAAAACTAGAAATTAGATGTACACAAAGCTTAATATTTTAAAAACAAACATGAACATTTAGCATTATTATTCTGAATTAAGGGCTTAAATTCTTACAATGATATTTCATCATGTATTAATACTTATGGGTAATTTAAATAGCTGGTTAAATAAAGGAAGGGTTAAAGATATTTTTCTTTTCCTCCCAAACAGTCAATGTCTTTCTCTACTATTTACAAATGCTGACAGAGAGACTCCCAACATTTGTTGCGATTATTGAATTGTTGAAAATTTGAATTTCAAGCTCTGGCACTGTTAGCAAAGTTGAAATTTGTCATATACACAAAATATAATCATGTTAAACATTTTACTTCTTTTTGAACTTTTTTTTTCATTTTTCTTTATTTACCATGACATTGCATTAAAACTGTTACATAAAAAGGTGTGCTTTTATTATATTCTTTAAACATTATTTTGGGATCTCGATAGATGACATAGATCACATTTTTAAAGTAAACGATATATATATTTTTAAAATATTGACAGAAATGAAAAGTTAACAAAAATGGCAACTCTTGAAAATAATTTGATTAAATAGTAAGACATTAACAAACATAAAAAAAATTAATGAATAACAAAACTAAATACTTTGATATAAAAGACTCATATGTAAGAATTAAAAAAAGCATAATAGATAGCTTATTGAAAATACAAGTTTTAATTCTAACTTAGATGATACAGAAAAAATAAAGAAAAAAAAACAGTATATTTATTCCATAATACTGTTTAAAATTACCTTTTTTAATTGCGCTTCAAACATATCACATATGATAGATTCGAGTTTATGACTGATTTCTCGAATGTGTTCTGTATAAATCTAGAGAAAATGAAAATGTGTTTTATAAATCAATATTTACTCTTTTAAAATACATAAAATGTTTATAATAAAAATAACATTATTTTACAAACATGCAGGTTTGATTTTAGATTAAATAAATGTTCACTCTTGCACATATATATCTGAGAAAATCAAATAAATAGAAAAATAACAATCTAATAACTCTGTTATTTAACACAGACATGAAAAATTATCAAAAATAGAAGCCAATATGAAAATAATGTAATTTTTAGATATGATAAATAAAGGAACATTATAAATTAAAAAGTATGATTAAATTACAACATGACTGAATAATCTATGTTTTTCCTACAGAAATGAGGATATTCTATGCCTTTTAGAAGCTTCTGGGCACACTTGCACATTTATAAATGCTGTGGTATGTGGAAGATGTTTACAAGTGACCTCTTTGTTCAACTTAGGATGCATTTTGCTAATTTTAAAAGAAACAGGATGCTGTGTTCTTAAAAGTGATAGCATAAAGGAATAGCAGTTAAAAGCAAATCATATAACTTCATAATCATTTTGACAAGACCTTTCAATTGATGTCCATTAAGTAAGATTCTAAGGAGATAATTTTTTTTTATCTGACATTTTGTTGTCCAACAAAACAGATTTATTTTGGGATTATATCAGGGTGGTCATAAAGTCTTTCCCTGATTACAATAATTTATTGCAGAAAAACTAATATAATTAGGTATATGCTTGTTTCAATATACTGTAAAGACATTTATGAAGTTTTTAATACAAGTACTTACGTCAGTAAATTTCGATGTAAGCACCCTTGGTAGCTTAAAGAATGTCAAGGCTGTGTTTTATTTCTCGCTGTTTATTGCCCAACATTTGGGCTGTCACACTAGACACAGCAGCTGTGATCCTGACCTTTTTACAGGTGTTGCAAACACTCTGTCCTTTATGTACCCCCAAAAGAAAAAATCTAGAGGAGTAATATCAGGTGAGTGAGGAGGCCATGGTGTTGGTCCTAGAGGTCTGCATGGGCTCGGGCCGATTTTCATTTAGGAGGAATGGACCGGGCCGGCCCGGCCCGGGCTTGACTTTATTCTGCAGGCTCGGGCCAGGCTGGTCCAGGTCTTTACTTCTTCCGGGCTGGACTGGGCTTGTGCCTTTCTCAGGGGTGATTGTGGGTTCATGAAAAAATACCTGAAATTTTAGCAAGAAAATGTGTCTGTATGGAGAGAGGGGGGAAGGGAACAAATAATTTATTACAGGAAGGTCAAATTAGGAAAAATATGACTTTTAATTATGTTTAGCAATCATATGAAATTGCTATTTGTCTTATTTTATGAATTTAATTATCAGAAAAAAAACAGAATTTCTGTATTGAAAATGAAAAAAATACCGGAATTCAGGTATATAACCTGAACACAATCACCCCTGCTTTCTTTATTCTGCATGTTCGAACCCGGTCGGGCCTGGTGTTTACTCTTTCCGGTCTTTACTTTTTTCTGCAGACTCAGTTTGGTTGGGCTAAACTTCATTTTTCTGGGCCGAACCGAGCCTAAACTTCATTCTTCTTATAGGTCAGCAAAGGCTGAAATTTCCACTTATGATCTAAGTTGTATGAAGATCATTATTGGCTGGACTCAATCCATGCAAAAATAAGCAAAAAAAAAAAAAAAATCTTTAGAAATTTACTTTGGTATAAAAAACTACAGAGATATGTTATGATACATTCCATTTATACTTTTAAATGCAATAGTTTTCATTAATTATTTTACTTAAATTAAATATTTAATCCTTATTAATCATTAATTAAAAGTTTTCATATTAATTAACATTTAAATTAATTATTTAATCGTTATTATTTAAACAGTCAATAATTTCTATCTTTTTAAAATTAATCTTTTTAACTTTTCTTCTAAGATATTATTATTAATTAAAATAAACTTCTATAATTAAATCACTTTTTAAAAATCAATAATCACTTGTAAATTAAATTATAATCATGCATTTAAATCTCTGGATAGAGAATTAAGGATTTCCGTTTGTTGACATCGATTCCGGTAAAGTACCGCGATTTTTCTTCTAAGTTAAAATATATAATTTCTACTTTTTAAATATTAATTATTTTTGTTTTAAAATTGATTCAAAAGATTAAACATAATTATTTATGCAGTCTGCCAAAATTCTAGCAAGATTCAACGTAAATCTTGGCAGATATGATTTTTTAAATATTTTCTCTAATCTCAATGTTTACTTCGATTGTTTTCGGAGTGATGCCTGGCCAATTTGAATTGCATCGTCGTGCATTCAAGAAACAACAGCTTAGCGTAAAATTGCCTTCCATTTTAGTTTAGGGGTCATTCATGTGGTCATCCAAGGTTAAGGGGTGCATTTTTCAGTGGGGAAAAAGGGGAATTCAAATTCTTTCTAGAACCTTCGCGAACGAGCGATCTTAATTTCCGCCGCTTGTTGCTAGGGTGGAGTTGTTTTCGTTTCGCCATTATCGGTTGCGTGTAGAGTTGAGTTGTCGATAACATACTTTTGCGAGACGGCGGTTGAGAGTTAAGCGGTGCGAAACGAAGAAGAGGAATTTTTGCCTTTTCTGATTGGATAGTTTGGCTGGTGTTTCAGTTAAACTTGGTAGAGTTTGAATTCAAAATTTTTTAGTCAGTTGCTGCTCTCTGTTGCCTTGGGATGTAGGTGCAGGAGAGGATAAAAGGCAGTGTTTGGCCGAAAGGCCAGGCACTTGTAAAATTTCCATCCTTTTGGGTACTTCAAGTGAAGATGATGACAACAACGCATAATTTTAACTGATAAAATTTCCTCATCGAGAATAGTTTTTTCTTTATCAAGTTGATATTCAAGTCTAAAAAAAAAAAGATGATTTATTAATACTGTAATGTGGCGTCTACAGCGGATCAATTTTCAGTAATTTCATCAATATTTTAAGTGTCATCAAAGTGCTGCAATATATCTGTTATACGTATGATTGGGCTGTCAACATCAATAATGTCCATTAGTCATTATGACTTCATTCATTAGATGATCTTAACTCGCCTGTTGATGTGATAATTTTCCGCAGTTGTGACAATTCTGCTGTCATCAAAGTACTGCAATATATCTGTTATACGTATGACTGGGCTGTCAACATCAATAATATCCATCAGTCATTATGACTTCATTCATTAGATGATCTTACCTCGCCTGTTGATGTGATAATTTTCCGCAGTTGTGACAATTCTGCAATTATAAGAAATAAGATACCCAGTGCAGACATCATTATCAGGATGGCAGTCAGGCAATCTCACCACTTCTCCCACCAGTGAGATACTTCATTAAGGCGTCTTCTTAAAGATAATTCATCCATTTTCGATAGAACTAGATTAGCATCCCAGATCCTCCAGTTGCAACTCGTATAGTAACTATATTTTAATTTGAACTAAAACCTTATAAAACTTTCTTCACTATAGCATAAATTATCAAGTAAATCTCTATGAACAATTAAATATAAAGAACATTTTCAAAATTAACTTAAAATTATTGTAATGAAGGATTCCTTAGAACTGTATTAATGTCACACCGAATTGAACTGATTATAAGTTAATGAAAACGTAAAAGGTATATCAGCTATTAATTTAATTCTTATCATTGTGTCTTCTGAAGCTTCATTTGACGATTTGATTTATTAGTATGTTTGTGCATCATCAAAAATAAACTTACTTGAAGTGATTTACTTGTCTGTGTGCAATCTTCTTTTAGTTGGGTGAGTCTTTTTATATTTATTTTATTTTTCAGATTTGAATACATCTAAATTTATTTGCTATAAGGCAAGGTTCAATATAATATAATTTTTCATTTTAATCCTTAACTTCTAATATTTTTTAAGAGATTTTTCAGTGCTAGGTTAGACATCGCAATTATGCTAACTACTATACGTTTTCGTCCTGTATTGTGGAGTTGGAGCGGGATATAGAGTAAACATATATTCTATTTTTCTGTCTTAATTTTAGGCATTTTCAGAATCTCTGTTTGCTTTTTCTCTTGAACCAACTTTACATTACAAGATATATTTTTGAAATTTTGAAATGTACCTTTTTTTCTTTGTATAATTTTACGATTTTTTTTTTCTTTTTTGCACTATTTTTTTTAAAAAACTAAATTGACTGTTTTACTGAATATTTATTTGAATATAATTGTCTAAGTCAAATTTTTTAAATCAGTGCTTATGTACGTAATTGTCTAAATGGTCACTAAATTGTTGTTATTTTGTATTTGGAACATAACCTGAAAATAAAATCTATGTATAGTAATTGTAATAGTAGAATAATGTTGCTTCGGAAATATCGGCATGTTTTTCAGAAATTCAGTTGGGTCGGGCAGGAGTAATTAAGTTTTTGTACAGGCCAGTCTCGGGCCGAACTTTTAGCTGCCATATCGGGATGGGCTCGGGCTTTTAGCTTTAATACTGGGCTTTTATAATCTTAGCTTTTATACTTTTTACCTTTTATACCGGTCAGGGCTCGGTTTGAGATTTTAGCTTTACTCATACATCGATCTGGGTCAGTATTTTGTTTTTTACGGGCCGGATCTAGCCAGTATTTTTTTTGTTGGGCCGGTCAGGCTGGGGCAGAACTTTTAGCTTTTATACAGTGCCGGGCCGGGCTCAGGCTGAATTTTCAGATTTTATACCAGGCTGGGTTGGGCCAATCACTTGTTTTACACGAGCTGGGCCGGGCTCAGGCCGAACATTTAGCTTTTATACTGGGCCAGGACAATCACTTTTTTGCACGGGCAGGATTCGGGCCTAAATTTTAACTTTTATACTGGGCCAGGCTGGGCCAATAATTTTTTTGTACGGATTGGGCCGGGCTCGGGCCTGGAAATTCCAGCCCGTGCAGATCTCTGGTTGATCTATTCTGTCCGATCCATCTTCCAGGAAATTTGTCAAAAAAAAAAAAATCTTAAGAACATTGCCTTTCCATAATAAAAATTTTACAATATTACATTCAATGGTTATTTTGTAATAATTTTTTGCGATCAGGGAAAGACTTTATGACCACCCTATATAATACACTATGGCACTTGGATAATTAACACGACTCTAACACCATCTCATTTATCTAAATTAGTTACCCCACTGGGGCTCCATAGCATAACATCCAGGCATATAAACAAATAATCCTCTTTTGTATGCTGTGTATCACAAATAATTAAAAAGATACAAGAGAGTGATTACCTTAGTAACTTGATCAAAATGTTTGTCTAACATGTGCTGCTTGACAGGGATCTTGTTTTGGAAATGATTTTTTACATATGGGATGAAGTACACAATGAGATGGAGGCATCTAGAAGTCAAAGCTAACATAGAAAACAAACAATATACTAAAAATATACTACTCAAACAAATTAAACACATTAAATGATTATTAATTAAAAATAATTGATCTTTTATTTACTATATTAAAATCTGATAATCATTTAACAAATATATGCATTTACATTTATTTAAATGTTTTATTAATTACTAGTGGCCTGTCCCGACTTCGCTCAGGTGGACAATGTGTCGATCTCCTTGGAAAAATGTCTTACACAAAATATCTAATCAAAAATCGGCAATAGTCGGCTTATTCGTCTAATCTTCCATAATCGGCTTTATTGCCGATGTTGGTGATGAAATCGCTAAAATAGCTGAAATATGTGTTTAACTATTTTGTAGAAGATTGGTTAAGCTGTATTTTATATATTTCATTGTTATAATTTCATATTATTGTGACTTTATTTTTGTAACTGTACTGTTGCAAGATTCATTCTTTTATTACCCTGCTGCTGAGATATGGCAAAAAACTTTCGACCCCCCCATTTAACCCCCTTAGGGGGGGGGGGGGAATTTCTAAAATCGCTGAAATACATGTTAAACCATTTTTTTATATCGCAGAAAATTCAGATAAAGCAAGTGCAGATTTGGCAAACTCACAAAAAGTCTCCAATTTTCATCACTTTCCCTAAGCAAAGTGTAATAATTCATGAGTGTGTTCTACACCTTTAAGGGGCCGCTTTACAGAGCCTCTGGACTTTCGTAGCTAATGTTAAACCAATGTAACACACCTAGTGCTATTTCTCATTCGCATTTAAATATTTTCCAAAAATTTTTTTGGCTTTAGATACTTGAAACCTTTACTGAACGGTGTCTGTTTGTACTTTTTCGTTTACTTTAGTCATTTAGTGATAAATGAAATTGAAAAAACCCACATTTTTCGATTCGACAAAAAATGTGGTAGTTTCAGATAAAAAGCTTGTAAAAGATGAAAAACAAACAGTTCTAAAATTCTAAAAACTAACTCGGAATTATGAAAGTTCAAACTTCCCAAATATAATTTTCTTTTAATTTTGTACAAATTAGATTAAGTGCGATTTGCATACTTGTACAAAAAAATATTGTGAAAAAGTAGCATTTCCCTTAAAACTCCCGCCTCCGCCGGCTTAAGGGGGAAGTCACAGAGGTGAAATCTGTGTGGGTGAGATGTAACTGATTAATGAGCTAGGACAACTTCACACCCCCTCGTTCTCCCGTCCGAGGACCCGGGGAAAGGTGTCCAATTGCACCCTCATCGCCTTAGGTAAAAAGTTCTCCCATGAAAGAAAAGACACATTACTTGTTTACTATAAACAGAATTTTCGTTTCAAAGTGGCAAGTCAGAAAGAATAAAACCTTTTTCTTAGTGAAATATTTACTTTCCTTGTATATGTATTTTTTTTTTTAATATTTTAACAGAAATTTTATTTATATATACACACATGAGATATATGTTCATTTATTAAATAAAGCTACTTATATATTTTTAAAAATGAAGTAATTAATTAGGTAAACAATCAATGAAATAATACTGCTCAATATATTTCCTAAATTGTTTTGCTATTACACTGTGCCAGTTTCTTTTATGTAATTATTTAAGAAATATCGTCAGATATTTTTATGTCTGCATTTTGCTATGGTGTTGAATGTCTTCAACGTTATACATGTTGTATTATGTAAATAATGGAAATTTTCAAAAAGGGTTTTTTTTTTATTTCCTGTTGCAGCTTTCAAATTTCTTTCATTTATTGCTTATATTTTTATACTTTTTAACATTTCACCTGTCAATTTCAGTAAATGTTTTATAAGTTTTATTGCAAAATATTTTCCAAATTCTTTTGCTATTGCAATGTCAATGAAATCAAAAGGCAACAAACAAGTTTGTATAATAAATATATGACCAAATCTCCCTCTCTCCCCCCTCTCTCTATCTGTACTGTATATGTATATAGATTATAGTTTCTTTAAATGTTAAATTGTAAATAAAGTTAAATAAAAATTGATCTTCTATTTTTTTGTATGTTTAAAATTTTTAACAATTTGTATTTATTTTATATTATTTAAACAACTTGATGCTATTTAATAAAACAAGACTAATCTAAATTACAAATAGCATGATTTTTATCTCTAGATATATCTAATTCATATACATTTTAGCTAAAATAGGAACTCATTATTTCCAATGTTAAATGTTTGATTTTTTTTTCTTTAAATCTTATTTCAATGCAAAAAAAAAAAAAAAAAAAAAAAAAAAAAAAAATTAAGAATTTATATTTTATTATTTTATACTCAGAAATGTCAAAATGATCTTCGGTAACTCAGGATAGTACGTTATGTTTATTGAAATATAAAGAATATTTTTCATTTCTACTATTCAGTCTGGTACTTTTATAATTTCTTACATTCAATGGTTATACTCATAATGCTTAATCTGCCGTAATAATCAATGTGATACATCCTAAATTACCTTGATGAAAAAAAAAATTCTTGCAAGGAGTTTGTGTGTAAAATACTCACGATTTAAAACATGAAATATAGTATTATTAATTAAAGTTAAAATGTTTTTACAAAGGTACAATGCAAACGTACAGCAAGAAAATAATTTTATTTATATTATATTATTATATTAGCACTCAATTGCGAACGTAAACAACCTATAACAATGCAACTTATATAAAATTTAAAGTTGAATTAGTTTTAAGCTATTTCAATATTTTGAATATATATTTAAGGCTGCTCTTGGAAAGGAAAAAAATACTGTTGAACGGTGCAGCTCATTATTACCAATGTTAAATGTTTGATTTTTTTTTTCTTTAAATCTTATTTCAATACAAAAAAAATATTAAAATTTATATTTTATCATTTTATACTCAGAAATGTCAAAATGATCTTTTGTAACTCAGAGTGGTACGTTAATAAAGGCACACTAATAAAGTCGTTTTTATATGTGCATTAAATTTGCAGATGTTAATATTTAAGTTCTTTACAACTGAAACAGCATTTTTCATTTTTCTATAAATGTATTACACTTTCCCCCCATAGTTGTCTCTTTGAAATCGGTTTAAATATCCAACTTAAATTTTGGCATCATTTGCTAAAACATTCTTGATCTTCTAAAGAATACAAAGAACTGATATTAGTTTGTAATTAAAAGTATCTGCAAATTTTGTGAATCAACGCATAAAAATAACTGCATGAATGTGTCAGAATGTTGCAAGTTTGGATTTGGGAAAAGCATAGCTAAAAGAGAAATTGTTTTTTATTTTGAAACTTATTCAGCTAAATATCCAATATTTGGCTGAAGTATCCTACCAACTGACTGCCAGTAATTCGGCTAAAGGGCCAAATAGACCAAATAATGGCCGAACATTCGTTACATCCCTAGAAATAAGAATAGGGGTTGGAATTATGTGACCAAAGATTTTTCAGGGTGGTGCTCACTACGCAGACCGCATGTGGTCCCGCAATTAGTGCACATACTTTAAATATGTAAACATATAGATATTAAATTTTTAATTTTATTTTTTTTATTTGTTAAGGTGCTCGAGATTATGTTAAAAATCTGTTACCATACAAATAAACACAAGGCTTCTAACATTTTTTTTTTCAAATATTAATTAACCTTAATTCTAAAGTAGAATATAGCTGGCCTATGGCTTTTCGTCTATTTTTAGGAGCGTCACAATTTTTATGACGTAATTTTCTTTATTTCCTGCTTTCAACACGTGATCATTTAATTATTATTTTAAACTTTCATTATTGTTTTTAATAGTGTCGCGCAAATACCTTTTTTATTTGAGATAAAACATAATCCTTTGCGCTTATTTAGAAATTGGCAACAATATAAAAAAATGACTTTTTCAATAAAAGATTTTTTTACTCGAATTTTAAGGCTTTTTTGAGTTTTTATTGCCCGACCGTGATAATTTTTTTAATTTCTGAAAGCTTGTTATATTTCGCGTCTGGTGGTATGATTTTCGAATCCGTAGGACGGCTAGAAAGTAATAGCTCCTCAAAAAAGTCCCTAGTAAAAAAGCGATGAGAATAACCCGGAATATCTACGCAGAATTTGATTGGTCCATTTCGTTTTTGGCTCAGTTCCAGATTACTTTTTTTTAATATAGAAGGATATGTTCGAAGATTTCATTTTTTAATAAAAAAATTCACAAAAGTAAAGGATTTAAGGAAAATTAAAATTATTAAAAATAGTGTTTAAAAAAAAAAAAAAACTTGAAATAATGATTGTATTTTTAGCTAGAATAAACACTGTAAGGCTAATATTTTATAGGAATTATTTTGGTACGTTTGTTAAAAGTTCATTTAACAGTTCCTTATTAGCGGCAAAGTCCTATTTCTTTCACTGTGAATTTCTCTTTCGATGTCAAAAAATGGTAGTCTACCAAAACACAGTAGCAATTTTTAGAAACGTATAACGGTTGTGACAACAAACGGCGCTATCGCTTTAGCTTTCATCGCGCTTACATCACTTCTAAATACTACAAATTTCAATTTTTTACTACATTTTACAACTTTAATTCTTACACTATCAATTAGAAAAAAAAATAGCTTTAGATTGAAATTTATTTGAAAACTGTCGCTTAACTTAACGACTTTTTAAATAATTTTCAAACATGAAATATTTTTCAATTCTATCTCAACAATGACCATCAGTTTGCTTTAATAATGTAAAATAGCCCCTGGGAAAGTTGCCACAATTAAAATAGATTTCCTTAACCATCATGAAAAGTGGAAAAAATAATGTGGGAGATGGGGACCAGATCACAAAACTGCCCATGCAAAAACTTATTAGGCCAAACGAGGGTCCTGCTGAATTTCTACAAAATTCACCGATATTTCTGAAGCTATGTATTATCCTACAATTAAACTCATTCAATAAGTATATTTACTTATGCATATGTTTTATTTTCAGATTATTCTCAAAATTTTTGGAATGCAGAATAACAACAATATTAATGACTATTTAGATATACATAAACAATGATTTTAAAAATGTCTAGGCAATAATAACATTCCAATGAAGATACATTAATAAAATCAACGTAGTACAGAATGGAAGAAAAAGTTGATAAAAGAAAATCCTAATTTTAAAGCTCTACAAAGAAAAAAAAATTACTTTCTTCTATATTTGCAAGAAGAAAGTATTGTATTCGTGGAAAATTTCAACTTTCAGTTTTCAACGGATTTATACTTTTCAGAAGGTCCTGAACACGATTTAACTGTTTATTAGAAAATGTCTGTCTGCGAGTCTGTAATGTCTGTTTGTGACAAAAATTTTGCGGGCGCTCTATCTCTAATGCACGGAATTTAATAAAACTTTAGATTCAGTTAGTCCCTGATACAAATTGGTACTGATTTTTTTTGGTGCGAATCGCCCGATAGGTGGCGCTGCTATATTGCATTTTTCTTGATTTTCGCATAGCTTTATTGCAGAACTAATGCACGGAATTTAATAAAACTTTAGATTCAGTTAGATCTTGATATAAATTGGTACTTATTTGTTTTTGGTGTAAATCGTCCGACAGGTGGCCCTGCTATATTGCATTTTTACAATTTCCGCAATAGTTCTATTTTAAAAACTAATGCACGAATTTTCATCAAACTGCAGATTCAGTTAGATCTTGATATAAATTGGTACTTATTTGTTTTTGGTGTAAATCGTCCAACAGGTGGCCCTGCTATATTGCATTTTCACAATTTCCGCAATAGTTCTATTTTAAAAACTAATGCACGAATTTTCATCAAACTGCAGATTCATTTAGATCTTGATATAAATTGGTACTTATTTGTTTTTGGTGTAAATCGTCCAACAGGTGGCCCTGCTATATTGCATTTTCACAATTTCCGCAATAGTTCTATTTTAAAAACTAATGCACGAATTTTCATCAAACTGCAGATTCAGTTAGACGGTTTCGGGTTTTGTTATGACTCTTACGGGTTGGTTTCGGTTTAACCCGATTTTTCAAAAGAATGTCAAAAATAATTTTCAAGTTAAAATTCTATACACAATAAAACCTCCATAACGCACACTCTGGAAAAGCACGTTTTCATTTCCTAACATTTAAATATGTGTAAGATTTTACGTATCATACACTCAAGTAACATATGTATGCGTGCATAAATTATCACAGATACGATACATGCGTTATCAAAAACGAAATGTTAATAATGTATTTCACATTCCGAGTGAAGAAAAAAATTTTCGTAACTATACCGCAGACAAAGAATAATCTATGATCACATTTCTTATATACATTTTACTTCTCATGCAGTAAATTGAATATATACTCATTCCTATTCAAATACGCATTTATTTTTAACTGAAACATACTTCTGTTCCACATTTTTGTGAAAATCCCATCAGCCTGGCTTCTAAAAAACGCAAATTTTGCCCGCAAGAGTTATTTTAGAGTGAACCCGGCCCGCAGACAGAAAATTTTGTCGCCCCGATCCGATTTAGAATTCTATACAACGATCCCGAGGCATCCCCTATTCAGAGGTTTTACTATACATTTGGAAAAGAATATAGATATGTTCATTTTTCTATATAAAAGATAAAATTGGTATTAGAGATATAATTGCAGATTACTTTTCATAAATGCATAAAAACATGATTTACTTTCCTTTCATCTCGGGTTCGGATCGGCTGCGGGTTGAAATATTTCAGGTTTAGGTCGGGTTGCGGGTTGACTTCAAATGGAATTTGCGGTTTCGGGTGGAGTTGCAGGACTCTAATTACCACTTTACTAGCAGGAAATAAAGGATAAGTTTCGGGAGAGACCGAGATCCAGCCATAGATTGAAAATTCAATCTACGGTTTATATATATAATGAGAGAGAGAGGGGGATGAACTCCATTTCCATTACAGAATTAACGCATGTTTCTTTGATTATTTTTGTAAATGCTTCAATAACCGAAAGCATGCATATTATTGTCAAGTCGCAGGGCCGGCTCAACCATCGGGCACACAGGGCGGCTGCCCAGAGCCTCGCGTTGAAGTCTTCTTAGGGGCCCTGAGCCTCTCTATGCAATTCAAAATAACGTTATTCTGTGTAAAATAATGATATTGCTGCTGTAAATTTGTCTTTAAATGTTTTTTCACGAAAAAGGTTGGTATTGTATTAACGTTATTCTGTGTAAAATAATGATATTACTGCTGTAAATTTGTCTTTAAATGTTTTTTCACGAAAAAGGTTAGTATTGTATTAACTTTATTTCTTACAGCCAAAGTTGATATATTTGTCAGGAAATAACCGTAAATTCAAAAAATAAATATTTAAATTATTCTAAAGGACAGAAGGTTTTTAGAATTTAAAAATAATTATACACAAAACATGTGAAATAATTCGCATGTTATTTTTCATACATTTTATACTCTAATAAATTATTCTATGCTATATACAATTTTTAAAAAGGATTTTTAGTAGTCGAATATTGCAGTTAGAGACGTTTGGCCCCACTAAGTAATTTGCCAGGGGTCTGCGCGACATTGCGCTGGTCTCTAATACAATAAACTTTTAATAAAATTTATAAAAATTTATCTACCTTCTAGAACAGGAAATCCTATAAATTGTTTATTTTCATAATTCCATTTTTTAGAAAATCTCCAAATTTGTCCATTTGATGTTCCGTTTTTGTGTAATAAGTAAATTATAATATAATACAGTATATTTTCACTTTGTATCTTTATAAGATTTTTTTTTTCTTTTTTTAATATGATATTCAACACTTTTATTTTATTTTTATCCTTTTGGAATATTTTATGTCTCAAGTATTTTTAACCATGTACTTTATTTTTTATTTAATTTAAGATTTAAAATTCATATACACTGCTCAAAACAATTAAAGGATATTTGAAGTTTTATATAAAATAAAGATATAAACGAAATTTTTTTTGCCGAAAATAGAAGAAGAGAATCACAAATGCAAATTTTTCTGGTTTTCAAACTGTGGAGTATGCAAATTTTGAGTTCGACGTCAAAAACGTCGCTTCAGCGGCAGCGAATGAAATTTGACTTTCAACTGGATAAAAGAGAATGAAGACAAGGATGATCGGCATTCAGTGATTGCTTTGTTTCGATGAGTACGATGTCTCAGCGAAGTCATTTGACAGATTCAGAAGCTTGAAGAATTGTTGGTAGGTTAGAAGGGGGCCAAACTCAAGCCGAAGTAGCGCAAGCCATTGGAGTGTCACAAAGTGTCATTTCCAGGATCTGGAACCGTTTTTTGGAGAGTGGATGTGTAGGCCGAAGACCAGGGCAAGGTCGTGGACGGGCAACAACGCCCAATGAAGATCGGTATTTAGCGTTAACAGCTCGGAGACACCGAAACATGAACACTACTCTTCTCAACAACACCTTCGCTCGGCTACAGGCACCACGATTTCAACTCAGACTGTCCGAAACCGGCTCCATGCTGTAGGTCTGTATGCTCGCCGACCGATGGTATGTGTTAGATTAACATCAAGGCATCGTCGCGACCGCAGGGAGTGGGCAACCGAGCATGTCAACTGGAGGAGAAATGAATGGAGCAATATTCTGTTTTCTGACGAGTCCCGTTTTTCTGTGCATCCGGATAATAGGCGTATTTTCATCTGGAGGGACCGTGGCAGTAGGAATAATCCTGCGTTCGTGCACGAAAGTGTCAGATTTGGCGGTGGAGGAGTGTTTGTGTATGGTGGCATCTCCATTGACGGGCTCACTGACCTCTACATCATTCGAGATGGAGCTCTGACTGGTCGCCGATATAGGGATGAGATCCTCAGACCTATTGTAGTCCCTTACGCTGCAGCAATCGGAGATAACTTCATTTTAATGGACGATAACTGCAGGCCACATCGTGCAAACCTGGTGGGGGATTTCTTTTCCGAGGAAGGAATCGTTCGAATGGAATGGCCAGCGTGTTCTCCAGACATGAATCCAATCGAGCACGTTTGGGACGCTCTAGGAAGACGAGTTTCTTGCCGCCAACAAACCCCACAAACTCTCCAAGAACTGGAAAGAGCTCTTCTGGAAGAGTGGGGCAGAATACCCCAATTCGTCATTAATAGCCTCATTGAGTCCATGCCTCAAAGGTGTTCAACATTGCTGGCCGCCCGTGAAAACCATACCCCCTACTGAAAATGATTTTTTTTGAAGAAAGCACCTTTTCTTATTCTCTTTTTCTCATATGCACAAATTGTGTTTTTTTCCTTTTGTACACAAATGCGCAATAAAATGCATTTTTTCTGCCAAACATGTGTAATTTATTCTCATATAACCTACTATGTCTGTCGACCATGTATCAATCAGCTAAAAAGTTTCCCAGATACAAAATCCACCTAAAACTGCAATATCCTTTAATTGTTTTGAGCAGTGTATATCAATGCAGCATAGTTGAATTAGAATGCAATGTCTCTACTTTGAATTTTCCTGCTCAATGTGTGTATATATGGCAAAATAATAACTGGAATAACACACGAAAGATTAAATCTAAATTAATAATTATTATATTAGTTATTAAATTCAATGTTGTTAATTATAAAATAATTAACATAAATATCTATAATTAATTAATTAATGGACAATGTTTCACAGGATCAAGTCGATTCAAAATTTTATCGCCGGGGAAAATTTTGTACTCGGTTTCATCTGAAAAATTGCATTTAAACACTAAACTCTTAGATAGTGAAAAATTAATTCTTGAAATTATTTAAAAATTAAATAACAATTTGAATCCCGCATAATCTGAAAAATAAACGTTTTAGTCAGATATTGAAGATTTCTGCATACTAATTTTGTGACTGACTGATTCATAGAATTTTTCTTATTACTATTTGCATTTTCCTCTCTTTCTTTCATTCTCTTTTAATAGAGTGAAATAGAATATCTACCACTCTTTCAAACACCTCTTCCCCCCCTCTCTTTCTGAGGTCAAGCCAAGGGGTCAAAAGACGTTCAAATATAGGAAGAGGGTAGATTCCCCCCCCCCTCCCTTCAAAACAAAATGTACGCCTCATATAATCGCTACCCAACAGTGATATCTGATCCCTGTTTAAACTGTTCTGTTCTAATTGGAGAATTTTTCTGTCAATCATTTGCACATAGTGACGCCTCCATACAACTGACCAAGACGAGTATTTTATGAGAAACGAAAAAAGAAATCTGTGAAGCGGCCCCTTAATGGAACAGAATGAAATTATTACCTATTTATGTAATCACTTCTCTTAAATAATTTAATTACTTTTCCAAAAACAAACAAATGGAAGTAACTCTTTATAAGTTGCCTGAAGTAGAGGAGATAACAGATATGCATGATGTAAAAATGGCAGAAAACTTTCTGCAATTCCTTTTTTAAAATATATTAAATTAATACATAATGACAAGTTTGATTTTTTTAATAACCCCATCTTCAAATAATTATTTCTTACATATAAATTAAACTGAAAATCTAGTTACTATTTCATGATTTAATTTTGTTTGCTAATCTAATAATTTTAAATCACACTTATCAGAATAATCACTTTGTAATTTTTAATAATTTAACCAAGCTCATTTTCTTGTTCCATTATCTGAAATCTTAAACTTGGTTATTGTGAAAACTCTGTTATAATGAGCAAATGCTGTGATTCCTTTATCCTCATTATAAAAAGTTTGACTAAAGTGATCTTTTAACCCTTATGTGCATCTGCTCCCCCCCCCCCCCCACATACACACACTTGATGTAGGGAGCCAATAATTAATTAATCTTGAAATTATAGTTGTTTTACTTTATCAGGGTGTCTATTCCAGATCAGCAACGAATTTCCTTGACATTTCCAGGTTTTTCATATCAATAAAAAAAATTTCAGGTATCGAGATTTTGTGATGTTACACACAAAAGATCTTAAAAGTTGTGAATTTGAGAGTGGAACTTTCATAACTGATTCTGAGAACTGATGTTACATAATTTTTTGCAAACTTTACAAATTGTTGAACATTTTGAAGGTACACACTTTTAGCATCAGGTTCTATCCATTTTGTCAAATCAAGATGAAATTCTTTATCACACCAGTCACAGTTAAATACAGGTTTCTTTGACACATTTTAATACAAAAAATAAATATTCAATAAATTAAGCTAACAAATTTTCAGTTCCCAAACAAAGATAAGTAAGCAGAGTGAAATACCTAATCAATCCTACAACATTCACTAGAAAGTTTCAGTGAATCTGGAACTAAAAATCTCTGGGTTACAAAGGAGGACTGAAAGGAGGTAGACAAAATGATTTACACGAGAGGTTGAAATACTCTTTACAGTACTTATGAAGAGCAAAGTTTGATTTTAATGGTGCTGCAATTTTAAATCCTTAGTTTTGAAAGGAACATTTTCCTATTTTTTTCTTGAAAATTCAAAATTTTCTAACTTTTTCTTAGAATTTTCAAATTTTCCTGACTTTTCCAGTCCATATAACTTTTCCAGGTGGCTAGACACTCTGCTTTATGTTCGTTTGGAGACCAGAGAAGGATTTGAACGTATAAAAGTACTTTAAATTAGTCAAAAATCAGATTTAAGTGTATAGTTTCACGTCAAAGAGATTTAACATGCACAAACATAACAAGAAATTACCTAAGTGCTTAGTTGTAATTGTTTTAAGTCCGACCAATTGTAGTGCTCCAGCACCTAAAACCAACTGGCACGTTCTCGAGTTAAAAGCCTATAAAATTACAAATAAGCATAAAAAAATTGTGTAGAATAAAAATAAAAAAAAAAACTTTTAAGTTCATATTTTGTGTATAAAGTCACCATGAATAATTAATATACCTTCAACAAATCCACAAGACGATTAGCAAGTTCCAAAGCAAGCATATTTAGCTCTTCTGCACATTGACAATACTCAATAATCATTTTTAAAAGCATCAGGGCAGTCCTTTAAAGAAAGTAGAAAGCAGATTTTTTGTAATTTATATCAATATTCAACATACTATTCATACATGCTTAAAAAGTTTTTTTTTTTTTTTTTTTTAAAGATGTGTCACCAACTTATTAGTTTTCAGAATTTGTGATTTTTTAATTTTAAATCAGGTTATTTTTTTTTGTTTAAATCAGATTTTTTTTCAGATAAAGGAATTTCTTTAAGAACTTAAGTTAGTAATTAGCTTGTAATACATTTATAAATATAATTAAAATTGGAATTATATTTAAAAAATATATATAAAAACATATTTCAAGCTACTAACCAAAAAACTACTTTATTGTAATACTAGTTCACCCACCCAGCATTGCCTGGACCCATGACAATAACCTTTAAAATACTTAAAATCACTGTTGAATGCTTTATATTTTTAGATGAAAATCTTTCCAAAGGAACCTAATGTTGGGAGTCCAATTGTCTGTGGTAGCACAAACAAATTTGTATATTTTATAATGAAAATCTACCCAAACAAACCTAGAGTTATGAGCCCTACTGAATTCGGCAGCGTAAACCTGTCTGTCTTTGCATACACACTTTGAATTTGTATGATTGTATATGTTTAAACAAAAATCTATCCAAACAAACTTAGAGTTAGGGGCTCCATTGCTTTCAGCAGTGTACACCCAGATGTGCTACACATGCTCCAATCTGTTTTTGCAAATAACCCTTGAATTTGTATGATTTTATATTTTACAAGCAGAATGCAACATAATATGAAAATGGTGGATCTCTCAAAAAATTATGCACACCCTTTATCTATCAATAATTTTATAATAACTTTTCTTACTTTCCCAAGCGCAAATTGGTCTTAAATTAAAGACAGATATTTGAACAAAGGAAACTTGTACAGAAGCTGCACTGAATATGAGATCAGTGAAGCAAAATTTTGCAGTTTAACTCAGTTTGAACCAAAAAATTTCAATTTAATCTAAACAGATAAAATTTTTGTCGACCTACAAACTGGCGCAAATGCATAAACTATTTTGATTGACCTATAATTTGACTTGAACTTGAAGCATACACACGAAGCCAACCTGAACCTAAACTTCTTAATCTTGAATGAAATGCAAAATGTAAGAAAATGAATGCCATATTTAAATGTAATTATGACAAAAATAATCTACAATCACATCTCTGATATCAATTTTAACCCTTATGGAAAAATTTAACACATATATGCTCAGTAATATTCAAATGTTATCGTTACTTTCATTTGAAACAATGTTTGTGTATACTTAAACCCAATCTGCAAAAGCCAAAATTTCATCTGAAAGCCTAAAACTAATATTTTTCTTGCTGTCTTTTACTAACAAGTTTGGTATACTTTATTAATTCATTTTAATTTTTTCCTTTATAGCAATTTTTTTGTTGTTGTTATCAATCCTCAAGACTGAAGCATTTAAAAAAAAAAAATATTCTAATGTTTTCTATTTGTCCAATAGAAGATGTATAATCATGTACATGTCACTGGGAGCTTATAATTGATTCAAAATTAAGA
The DNA here is from genome assembly GCA_963931845.1 of Maratus michaelseni. Lineage (NCBI taxonomy): Eukaryota > Metazoa > Arthropoda > Arachnida > Araneae > Salticidae > Maratus > Maratus michaelseni. The sequence goes on from OZ007595.1 coordinate 61,239,517, forward strand.
GAGAATTTAAATAAACATAAGGATTGTTAATTTATGACATGGAGTTTCAATTTTAAGCTTATTTGACAATTTATAAAAATAAACAATTATTTGTTCATCACCCCACAAAAAAATAGAAACATTTGTTGACAAATATTTAATGTTGTAACTAATCAAATTAACACTTACAACTAATTGATACATTAATTACACAAATTAAATAGTTATTTTATGTTTTTGATTAACTTTTTATTAAAATATCATCATCTGTTATTGCAGTTTCCGAATTGAGTTGTAATACCACTTTATAAGTATTTAAAATCATTTTCTTCTCAGCTTTGCTAAAGTTTGATCTCTCCCCCTCTCTCTTTTTGAGGAGGGAAGTTTTTCTTTTTAATGTATTTTTAGAGAACATAAAGAAATAGTGGTCAAATTAAAATAGAACAAACGATAGGTTTTCACCAGGTTTAAAAAAGAGCAAGCAGGGTGCTGCTGGTGGGAAAAGGGCACTTTTTAGATTCTTAAGGGCACATTTTAGATCCTAAAGGGTAGTTTTTTAGATTTTTGGAACTGTTTTTAGTTTTGAAGGCATCAATTTTGATTTTCAAAGGTACTTTTAATATTTAAAAGTTAGGACTCAAGGCACAACAACACAAGAGTTTTTACTATGCAAGCAAATGCTTTGATACAAAAAGTCTTAAGGGCACAATTTTTTTTTTTACTGAGGGACAAGAAGGGTGCTATTTTTTGGATGAGAGGCAAGAAGGGTGCTATTTTTTTGATGAGGCAAGAAGGGTGTAATTTTCTAAATCAAAGGGTAGGCAAGGTGCAGCGCTCTACTGAAACTGTCTGGTAAAATATCTGAACTATGTTTTCTTTTACAGCAAAGCAATGATCGTAACTTTGGCAGTGATTGATGTTGGCTGGCTAATGAATGCACTATAAAAGCTGCCAATAAGCACATGGTTTTATTTATTTTCCATCTCAATTTTGAATAATGGTTTTTGGGAATTATTCAAATAAACTTTTAAGCTACAGGCTTTTATTAATTGAATCTGCTTTTATGTGCTAAGTAAAATAGCAAAAAGTCATAACAGAGACCGAATCACAAATCATATTTCTAAAATTTCTCCGTTTTCCTGATTTGACTGTTGGAGTTTATTTTGAAATTCCCTGACCTTTCCAGGTTTGTCTTGACTAAGACGAATCCTGATTTCAAGCAGAAACTTTAGCGCAAATTACAGTTTCATTATCCAGGATATATATATATTTTTTAAATGTGGTATTTTTCAGACTATACAAATAATGATCAGGAAATCACAAAATAAACATCTTTCTGACAAGTTGCTTATAAAACATTCTCACAGAAGAATTTTATTATTAATTTAATTAACATGAAATAAGAATTTTTAAGTATGCAAAAAAAAAAAAAAAAAAAAAAAAGCTGATTAAAAAAGTCCATAAATTATATTCAAGCTTTATTTAATTTCAAATTCTGAATATTTCTGGACAACTTCTAAGTCATTTACAAGTTACTTTATAACTTAATAAATGAAGCTATGTACTCTTACATTAACTAAAAAAGGTAAAAGAAATAGCTATAAAGAACAATTTTAATGTATTTAAAAAATGATCAGATGATGCAGAATTTTGAAATGGCAATTCATTTTTCTAATTCTACTTATAACCTAAAGGAATGAAACTTATACATTTTTTAAATTACCTTTACAAAACTTTTCATTTGATGCACATTTTTCTAAAATTTGAATTTTTTTTTTTTTTTTTCTGCCTAACATCCGTTGTCTGACCTCTATGTTAGATTTTTTGAAGTGCTATACATTGTATGACATCCAGAGGACTAATACAATTTAATCACTACTTCATTTGTAAACAAGAACGAAAAATCATGCATCATGCATGATTATGTAACACTTTCCAACACCACCAAAAGAAATTTACAAATATTAACCGTCTAATAAGGAAAGATGATATCTAAATAAACCATTTGGAAAATGCATAACATTTTTAAAAACCCAATTTTAGGAATTACCAACAGCATTCAGAAAAATGTCCGAACTCTTTTGTGTGCCCAGTATATGATCTATAGATTTGTATATATTCTAAATAGAATGCTAAATTTTAGTTCAGTTAGGAAATGCATAGCGCAGTTTAAAATTTTCCTTCTGGAATTTCTGCCAATAAATGGAAATATACTCGAGAACTTTTGCGCTACCCTGTATATGATCTATACAATTTATACACTCCAATAGACAAAAAATGAGTTAAATTTAAATATGTGTTCAGCAACTGAAAAAGCACTTCCAGCAATTATTATTAACAAGCAGTACTTTAACCGAATTTTTTTTACGTGTCCCTGTAAATGAACAATGAATGCTACACACACAATATTCTATAGTAAGCCTCTCGTAATTCATCTAAGGGATATATATCAATTTCAATACATTTGAAGCAGTGAAACATTATTAGAATAAACCACAAATGATTTTTCGTCATAGACCGTAATTTAATGGAACTATTTTGAGTGTCCCTATAAAGGAACTATAAGTGCTATACACACCACATTTGATAGTAAACCTCTTGCAGTGAACCTCAGTGATATATATCAATTTCAATATATTTAAAATTGTGTAACATCATTCAAAATAACCGCAAATGATTTTTCCCCATAGACCGTAATGTAACAGAATTTTTTTGCGTGACTCTGTAAAAAAACTATAAGTGCTACACACTTCATTTTCAATACCGAACATGCCATAGTAAGCCTCATTAACATATATCAATTGCATGACAATCCGAATATATTTAAACGAGTTAGACAGACAGACAGACAAACAACTATGCTGGTAAGTATTAAAATGAGTGGTCATCATTGAGCCTACAGGACATAAACATTAATACAAACATACATAGGCTGATAATACAAATATAACCCTTTCTGGTGCAATGCAATTAGTTAAAAATTAATTAATTTTAATGTCATATACTACAACTATTTTTAGCCACATATTATCAGAAAATATACTTTATAAAACAGTAATAGATAGGCAGACACAATTCTACTTACCCACAAACAGCAAAGTTTTCACCATTTACAATTAAATAGGGTTGCGGGTCTTTACGAACTTTCTCAACTGCATTTTTTATAGATGTAATACAACCTGCAGATTAAAGTTTATAGTAAATCAAACTATCTTATTAACAGTTTTAACTGTTTAATTAATACAGGGAGCATAGCTAACCTGTGGATATAATATTATTAACAAGTTCTTGAAACTCCATTGGAACATCAGCTTGTTTCCATTGTTCATTTTCAAGAATTAAGCTGCAATAAAATTATCATATTATCACTAGAGAAAAATGAAATTTTTTAAGAAAAGAAATACACATACATAAAATTCGCAAAATTAATTTTCCTAATCGTCTTACTGTTCACCTCCCCCCACCCCCTCTCTCCCTCACACACTAAAGAGAGAGAGAGAGAAAAAAAAAACATTTAGGCTAAACTAAACAATACCAAAATCTTCAATCTTACTAAATCTCATTATTATTAACTTATTTTACCACAATAATATTTCAGCTTTTTAGACTTTCATGAGAATCTTCAAACAATTTTTATTTTAATGTATAAAATTAAAATGGGACTTTATATGGCATAAAAAAATAATTTTAATAAAATTTTGAAAAAAAAAAAAAAAAAAAAAAAAAGGGAAAGAGAAAGGGAAATGAAATGTTTATCCTTCATGTGATTCCGTTTTTCTTTTTTTTTTTTTAATCCTCTCCCCCTTTTCCTCCTTTAAAATATGCCATCTAACATAAAAACTTAAAATGATCAGCAATTGAAGTTAGAATGCAAAGAAAGTAACTTTTCATTAAAAAAAAGTTTTTTTTTTAAAATACTCTGAAAATTTGTTAGCACATAATGTGTGCAATAAAAAGTTATTGACAAAAATTAAATCTATTTTTCCAAGCTTCAAATAAAACTTCTAGACTTTTCTGCGAATTTTACTTTATTTTATTTTTTTCTAGTCCACTAAATTTTCTGTTTTCAGGTTTTCATATTGGCTAGCCATTTTCTAATTATAACAGTTTAAAAATGCTAAAACTTAGTTTTTTTTAAATACCGAACTTGATTATGCATAAACTTTTGGTTAAGAATAAGACAGTGTAAAGAAATTTACTTGTTTTTTTAGACTGTCATAGGTTTAATTTGTTAAGTAATAGATATGTACATTTTTCAAATTTTCAAATTAAGTTTTAAGAATTAATTTTAAAATGTAACATTAATATAATAACTCTTGAAAATGGATTTAAAAAAAAAATCCATATAGATATATAAAATTTATCTGTTATGTAAGGGAAAAAAAATGGATTTTTATATAAACAAATAAGAATAAAATGACATGGACTTTTAATCATAGAAGTATAAATTTAAAATAACTAAAATTACAATGAAATAAAAATACTGAATGCTTACGCAAGCTTGGTTTTTCGTTCTTCATGAAACCTTATAACAAAACGACTTGCCTAAAGCAAAATATAAAAGACAATTTTACAATGAAAATAAGTATAACACAGAAAAAGATTATTACTTAAAAATATGAGATATATCATTTGGATTACATAATAATGAAGTAAAAGATTTTATACAGTACTGCCAAAACATTAATAAGTAAGTAATTCATAGGTTTCTTCAAAATTATTTGTATTTGAATTTATCTAAACCAGAATGGCTTTGATTGAAATTTGAATTAAAAAACAATATGGTGTTGCAGGATGAAAAGAATAGTGATAAACAAGACATATAATTGAAAGGGGGTCCTGTGGTGAACTTAATACATATTTAAAGAATAAGGGGAAAAATTGGCAATTGTTATGTAATGAAAGTTTAACACAGGTTGGACAATGGGGAATTCTGAAACTGCTGTCCAAGGTAATTTTAAGTTATTGAAATAACATAACATATTTATGATAGTCATCTACTCTCATATAACTAATATGATTTGAAGTAGAAGTGGCAAGTGAAACACTGTGTGACAGTTAACATAGCATACATGATAACTAAAAAACAAGAAACCACTTACATGTTTAGAAGTACAGAGTGGTAAAAAAGACTGGCCCGGACATGAAAAGCACTGTCACACATGAAAAACAAAAAAGTATATAACTGTGAATTTTACACTGGTCCAGAGGATACAGGTGGTCATTGTGGAACAAGCTGTCCAAATAAAAGGGACCCAGCCCATCCTAAAATTCAATTTACATAGTACTTTTTTTTATATGTCACAGAGTTTTCGTGTTCTGGTTTTATTTAGACCACCCTGTATTAGCATAAATAAAAATAACAATCTATATAACATAATTATAGTTTTATAAACCAACACTAGACATACACGTGACAATGATCAATCAATAAAAATTATTTATACTTGATTCTGTAGAGCAAGTCTTAAGGCTGTACTTTGTTTCCCTGATATTGCTTCACTTTGTTTCTGGAAGTTTTCTATGCTGTTAGCCAAAATAAGGAATTCAGACATATGAAGTTTATCTAAGGATCCATCCTACACAAAGAACAATTGTAAAAAAAGAATTTAGAGATATATCATCAAAATTACTTTAATTACACATATTGCATTTTTATAATACTCATTAAAAAAAAAAAAAAAAAAAAAGTGTTTAAAGTTCTGTAGCAAATTTTGTGTTTTAGTAAATCTAAACTTCTTCACTACAATTTTATGAAACTGTAATCCTTTAGAATGCTACACATATTCAAATTCTTTCCATGGCATTTTTTTTAATTATTATTATAGTGTAACATAAATCATACAGAGATGCCAAAAGTTGTGGATTCTAAGGAGCTGTAACAGTTTCAAATGAATGATTATGGCATTACAGTGAACAATTACTAAAAATTACTGAAAATCACAGTTTTATTACAGAACAGAAAGCATTCAGAGGTTGGGATTTCCACAACTGTTGACATCGCTGAATCATATAACTTAAAAGACACATCTACAAATATTTGAATAATTCCAAAAAGAAAAAAAAAAATCAGTTAATTTAACACTATCATATTCCTTGACATGCTGCCTGAATGTACCTTATTGTGAGGACTGTCACACACTGTGTTTTGCACATACTATTATATTTATTGCCGCAGTTGAAACAATCTATTTCATCTCCAGCGCCCGGCTGCGTCATATCTCCTGAGCACATTTCCTTCATGATTGCGGATTTGGCTGATCATGCCATGGATGACAAATCGTGTTTTCGGCATATCATTCTTCACTATTTTCATTTTCAGCATATGATTTTAAAGTTTTTACGAATTTAATTCTGGGACCCTGTTTTTTATAAGATTTATTGCCTAATCAATCTGAGTTAAATTTGTTTCACCAGTGTGCTGAGGTGATGGATTTTGCTGAAGAAAACTGCCATTATTAAATCTTATAACAAAGATGCTTGCCAGTGATTCCTTCATAAATAATCTTTTGTGATAACTTGTTAATTCTACAATTTTTTAATGGTGAAGAGGAAGCTCTTTCTATTATTTATATGATCAAATAAAGAATATTTTTTTATTAAGAAGGACATCATTCATTTTTCCACTTTATTTACATTCTGGCACCAAACTCTGATTTAAAAATGTGTGATCTTATAGAATTTTCAGCAGTTGCGGGCTCGGAGTGGTCCCTTTTTCGCCACCACTAATTTTGAAAAATTATTTTTGTAGCAGATTATTACAACAATTGCAAGAAGATCAACTCAAAGTGAGTTTCTGCGACATTTGCAAGATAAATCTATAACGAAAATGTTCGTAAGGAAATAGTGAAGCTCAAAATTTTGATTTGGTCTCTGTTAATAAGACTGCTCTGTGACCTACAGTTGTGAACTTCAATAGTAGCAATATCTTCACTTTGCATTCTTTGAGGTCAGAAACAAAAAAAATGAGAAAGAGTTAATTCTTAATGGAAAAAAATGTAAATGAAGAGGAAAAATTTATCTTTTTTTATGCAAGGAATTTGGTGTTTTTAGTATGTTTACAAATAATATGAAGGGTTTCCTCTTGACCATTAAAAATTTGTAGAATTAACTTAAGTAATACTTCTAGGCCAAAATTCCAATTATATCAGTAGCCTTATAGCATTTTTATTTTTTTAATCCCCCCCAGCCCCCTCCCTCCCCGATAATCTGGGCTTAATTTCTACGAAAAGTACCGGAGCCTTAATATTCTGCAATACTAACACCTGTAGCATACCCCTCTGCCGTCACTCCTATCTGCATATTTATATTTCATACATTATTTTCAAAATTGCTTTATTTTTTTATTTAGCAAAATAAAAATTTTAAATACATCTATCTGTGTATACTTAGCAATCAACTATTCCACTTTTTAGTTATTACTATTTCCAAACAGAAACCTTTGCCTAATCTTAATATTAATTAATCACAGAATTCTGCAATTAAATAAGCTGCAAATTAAGCCATGCACATAAGTAATAATAACATTCAATATATGCCATAAATTCACTTTTAGAATGATTAAAAATAAAATACATTTTAATTTGAGAAACATAATCTTGCTTTACATACAAAAAATTTTGAAACTTAAGCTAAAAAAAAAAAAAAAAAAAAAAAAAAAAAAGCAGTTTAAAATCCAATAGTATAAATAAGGGAGTAGTATAATTCTAATTTACCTTAGCTTTAGCATTCAAAATTTTTGCACAGCAATCATGAGCATGATCACATACTGAACATAGAGCCTCTTTCAGATTTGGCTTGACTTTTAAATAATCTTGTTCAAAAACCATAATTTCATTTTCCCTGAAAAAGGAAAGAAAATAGTTTTAACTTTTATTTAGGAACAACATTTATTTTAGCCAAATATAGTCTCAAAGTTATTATTAACTTACAATAAATGCAAAGGGTGACAGCGATGAACATTTTCATCTGTAGTGATATTAGAGATGTGTCCAGCAGCTATCTCTAATGTATCATCCATTGCTTGATATAATGCCTACAATTAAAAATTGAAATAAAGAACTGCCATGAATTGAAATAAAGAATATTAAAATGCATTATTTAATTACCATTAAATATTTTCTTTAATTCTTGTCAGATTAATCATGATACCATATATAATATTTATCATTATTATCTGTTTATTTTTGTAAAATATGAAAAAAAATAAGTACTGTGCATGTAAAAGCATGCTTTTAAAATTAGTAGTTTTAAATTAATTAACCAAAATTGATCTTAATTCTTAAATTTCATGCTGCTACAATTATTAGCTTAGCATTATCATTGAACAAAATTTAAAAAAACTGAAAAAGAACATAATGGAAATTGTATACATTTTTAAATTAAGATAAAAATAAAACCATTTAACATTTGAAACTGAATTGAAAATTAAAATAAAACATACTGCTATTTTTAAAGGATCGAGACTAAAACTGAAATGACGTATTTTATATTAAGTAAATCAGAACAAACACTGTGGGGGAAAAAAAAACAGGATTTGAAGCTTTGACTTAGACCACAAAGATTTGATTTAATCTATTTGACAATACCAATATTATGCATAAATAATTTAAAATTCACTAACCTGAATCCTTTCTAAAAGAAAGTGCAAGTTTTTCATGATTAGCTGAAGTAATTCTATCCATCGCTGGAAATTCAAAGACCTCATTTGTTCAGACAAACTGAAATAAAAATAAATAAAAGTAAAAATATGCATTTCAGAAATAAGAAGCAAATTAATTACATGGAATTAGTTTTGACATTTTTTTAAAAAGAGGAAAGATTACTTAAATAGTTACTTATTACGATTTCTTAAATGGAAACTTGAACAAGTTGCAAGTAAGATAACAATACTATGCATTCATATGAAACTAAATGTAGAAAGATATACAGAAGCTGTCATTTATGAATCATTGAAAATAAATTGTTTTTACAACTAAAATCATAGGAAAAATTTTCAATGTGAAAATAATCTTCAATTGATTTTATATTATCAAGATACTTTATTGGATAAATGGAGATGTATAATAGACTGTAAATCTTCTTCAGGCATTCATTGATGTTTGATTGGTAACACATACCATTTTTGTAGGTGCACTACGGAATTTTTAGTTATTTTCCACCATTCATTTCTTTTTTTATTGTTACCTTTGGAAGTGTAACCATTATTTATGTTTATTTTTCTATCCAAAGACCCATTATAATTTCATGCTTCTCTTTTAAAATCTTCAGCATAAAGGATTTAACAAAATCATTGTGTTATGCATCATAACACATCCACACCATCAATGATGTTAAGAAAATATATGAGAAGGCAAAACTTTACATACATACAAATATAGATTTTAAAGTAAATTTCTCAGTTATCATGCAAATCAAATGTGCAAAATTATTCAAATATTAACACTTTTCTTCTTCAGAATATAAAAAACATGCAGTGAAACTTCACTACAGGATTACCCTGATATAGAATCATATGGCTTATGATGTCGTGTTTCTATAATTCCCAGCACAATTCAAAATAGATAATTTTATTTCAGTTATACGACCATTATAAGGTCAAATTTGTATGTCTTTCTCAAATAATTCTATACAAAAGTCTAACTGCCCTTTATTGCACAGTGATGTCACTAGATTTTTGAAATCCTAGATCCCTGGGACCCACACACTTCCAAAAAACTGAGTCCTTTTTTTACAAAAGTGGGTCCTCTTTTAGAAATAAGACTGATTTAATGTATTTTATACAAAATATGCCTCTTTTGCAATCTTCAAACAGAAAAATTATGTATATTGAAGAACCCAAAAAAATTATATTTCCTATATATATATATATATATATATATATATATTAATCCTTCTCCAACTTTTTGCTTAAATGATGCGCTATAGCGCATCCCGGCGTTACTGTGCATATTTTGTAGAAAATAATAAAATAAATTTTTTAAATAATAATATATAATAAAAAAGAAATACAATTCCGTGCATATTCTATTGCGGCATATCTTTTAATCATTTTAACTTAATATTGATTATGTGTTCAACATAAAATGAAAACCTGTCTTTTTGTAAAAAAGATTTTATTTTAGCAACAAAGTGCAACATCTTATGGTTAATTTGACTTTATAATTAATATGATTAATATGCTTCTTATTTTCTTTTTAATTTGCTCTGAACAATCAATTGTCAATTGTGATAACTTTGCCAGTAGTTACTTCACATTACACTAGCAAGCAAAAGTACAATGTTCAAATAGATTTTTAAAACATAATAAATCAAGCTTGAAAATTGTAATATATGAGCAATAAAAGCAAAAGCGACAATGCATTACCACCATCATTATACATTTCTAAAAATAGCAAATGGTTTTTGGCAGGCATCTAAGAGTGGACAAGTCTGAACAGAAAAATCTATATTGAAAGAAACAGGACTTTGTTGTAAAAAATATTAATAAAGAAATGTACCTAAACTCATAATATTTATTTTAAGATTATAACCTAATAAATTTAAACAACAACATAAAATAAACAGAAATGATTTTAGCATTTAAAAGCTAAGCTGTTTGAAGTTAGGGTTATATAATTAATTTTTCATGGAGCTGAATTGATAATTCTTAACACACCCATTCTAGGATGGTGGGTAGAAATCTTGACAACACTTAAAATTTGAAATAATTTTTTGTAAAAATATTCATATCGACAATAAGGAAAACTGACATGAAATGTTAAGTTCAGGGCCTGATTAATGCTAATGCTATCCTGATTAATGCCTCTGGAGTTTTCACAAAAAAAAAATTATTTTATGTAAATAAGATGACAGAACAGAGAAGAAATTACAGATCTTTCTTAATTAGTAAGAGGAAACAGATGCAGACATAGTTCTAATTTGTGTTTTATTATGAAATCTTAATTTTCTTATGGTATGTTATCCGGAAACAAATGCTGAACTATTTATATTGTTTTAAGGGTAAATGTGTTAATGTTCCGTAATCATTTCAAGCTTTTTTTTTTACTGTAACACTACTCTTAATAATTTTATTTTTCCTGGAATCCTCTATTTTTCTGAATTCTTTATTAAAAATTTAATTCATTTTAAGTATAATTTAGTTTTTAAAAAAAACAATCGCTAACAAGTAATCAAGATGAAATAATCAATAAAGGCTCCAATTCTAATTTTTATAATTAACAATTGAAAAATCAGTAAAAATAACGTCATGTTGGCAATTTTTTTTTTTTTTTGTAAAAATACATTTTAAGCTAAGCATCAGTGTCACCGGCACAAACTTTTCACACACATTTTATATTTAACCATCATGCATCCAAATAAAAAAATATTTTCCATTTAATTGTAATGAAAAAAAAAAGGCAGCAATAAAGTTATGATACATAAGGAGAAAATAAACCCAATAATTTTGTCGAATACTTGACGTCACTTCACAGTATATGTAAATTTTTATTCCTTTACAAAAACAATTTTACCAAAATTTAACATGCAAAAAAAAAAAAAAAAAAATTGTGTCTGAACATATTTTATTATTTCTCTTTTCTCTGCAACAATAAAAAGAAATCCATTGTTTCATTGTTTGGATGGGTTCAGACTGGAATCATTACACTGGATATTATTATATTTAGATATAAATATCATTATTTATATATATATAAAATAACATACAATTCATTGTATTAAAATATAAAGTAGTGTACTACAAATGGTTATCTATACAACATATTTTTCATCTTTGAAATGAAATATTATTATTTTTAGTATACAATTCAAATGTACAATTCATTACTTATGACTGTGATTAAATAGTACAGGTATAGTAAAAATGCTGTTGAAATTATATTACAATAACTACATTCAGCAAATAATTTCAAAAAGTTAGTACCTTTTTTCTTAACTTTAACTTAAAAATAAATATATTATTTTCATTTTAAATCGCTTTTAAAGGTAGAAAAGATACTTGAGTAATATTTAAAAGTATTAAGGGTATATTAAGGGAGCAATAACAGTTGTGAAACCACATGTAAAACAGCTGTCATTGAAATATCACTTTTTTGGGAACTACTGAACTGATTTCAATACTTTCTTTTAATATAGTGTTGTCAGTAATTAAACTATAAATTGATCATTCCATAAGCAATAAAAACAAAAAATACAATAGTTATGCAATAATAATAATAAAAAAAGCAAATAGTTGACGGTGATGCACCTTTTTTTCAAGAACTATTAAAGAGATTTCAATATTTTTGTTTTAATAGTTCTTTTAGTAACTAAACTATAAAATGATCATTTGGCAAGAAACAAAAATATAAAATACAATAGTTATACAGTAGACTGTATATTACAGATTCAAACAGTGAAACTTAGTTATATTTTAGGAACAAAATTCAAGATAGCGCTGAAATCGAAAGCTATTGCAATGTTTTTTTTTTACTAAATTTTTTGTTAATCATATTCTTTTGGCTATTACAGCTGGTTAATTACTAAATAAAATTTCATTACTTATAATTTTGATGTAAATTAAGATAACTAAAGCAAAAATTCACAATCCTGCACAATATTCGCAAATGCAAACTGTAACCAAATTGTTTGTTTATTTTTCATTCATTTCCCCGTTTTTCAATATTTATTTTTATTTCTCATTATTATTACATATGCATTTTAATATGTAATTATGGTTAATATGGTCGAATTAATGCCTTTTCATGAAGAAAAAAAAAAATTTCTTCTGAAAAAAAAAAAAAAAAAAAAAAAAATCAAGATGCATTAATATCAGTGGCGATTGCGATATTTTTTCCAAGACAATTTTTAATTAATCAAGCTTTTTTGTTTATTAAATCTGTATAAATATGAAATAAAAATTCATCATTTTATGATTATAATACAAATTATTTTCATATGTAAGGTAAAAATACAACACAACAATAGCTTGTTCACAATACCTGCAACTGTAACTGTTGCAGCCCTATTATTTATGTTTACTTTTCTGCATCAGTATTTAATTTCAGTTTTAATCTGTAATCATTTTTATTTCTATTTTTTCATGATTTTGTACTTAATTCTAGCTAATAAGGCTGAATGAAAGAAGAAAGATTGATATTTCACCATTCTTATGCATATTTAGTAGTGCATCATTAATTATTATGTACTTTATCATTTTTTTAAAAATATCTTAATATATTTTCAATTTTTTTTTCAATTTTTTATTATTTTACATAATTATTTTAATAATTTGCTTCAATTATTTTAATATTTTACTTATTGTAAGGATTCATTATAATTTCCAGTGCTTTACCACAGTCAAATTATTGTTTAAAACAGTAAACAAAACAATGACCAGAAATCTGCACAACATCTGATCCTAAACTTTGTGAATTTGAGGGAGTCTACTGCATTAATTTTTCACATGATTTGGTAAACAAATAATATCTGTGGCTTCTTTTGTTTTGTCTTTAACACACTCCAACATAGGTGAAAAGTGTTTATGAATTTGGTTTGTCTGGTCAGGTTCTAACTCACATAAATATACCCGGATTGCCTTGTCTGAGGTGCACTAAAAGATGCTTACTATAGAATATGGTGTGTATAGCATTTATTGTTCATTTAACAGGGACACACAAAGAGTTCAAAGTTTTTTTCAGTTTTGAGTTCAAAGTTTTTTTCTAATTTCTGAAAAGTCATACCTTTACGTGTGTAGGAAATAAAGAATTTGTTTGATAGTAACTACATCTTTCTATTCATCCCTTATCATTATTACATGTTTTTATTAACCCTATTAAAGTCTGAATCGGAAAAATAAAGATTATAACATTTGTTCCGATTCACCCCTACCTGCGGGGTGAATCGGAACACCATTAAAAATATATACATAAAAACTATAAAAAATGTTTTGTTTTTGCTTACAATTTCAAGAACAAAACAAGACCAAAGTTTCTAGTAAAAAAAATAAAAGAATTAAAAAATCGATAGTTGCCTTTTTTTTTTACGTTAAAGTTGAAAAATGTTCCGATTAACCCCGTTTTACGGTACATGTTTTATTTCCATTTCTAGCAAAACAATCAATTTGTAGTTCAGCCTTTGCTAAAATAATTTTTTTTAAAGTATTAAAATCCCTTTAATAGGTCCTGAGAAAAGGGTACATCAATGTCAGCGTTTTTACATGTAATTTTACAACTGTTGTCGCCTTAAAAATAAATTAACCTGGCAGATTATTTAATAAAAGGTATAAAATTAATTTTGATCTTATTACTTGCCAGTGTTGCTTTCAATGTCAAAATCATCAGCCTTGGATATCACTTCTATGACAGTCTAGAATTAAAAGAAAAAGGAGCATTAGATTTTTTTTTTTTCAGTTTAAAGTTAAAAAAATTAATAGAAATTTGATTATAAAAATTAAATATAAATTTTGGTAATAAATTTCATCTTATCTGTAAAATATAACATTTAAGAAGACGAAGGACATTTAAAATGTAAATTTTCATTTTTATAGTTCTGTAAATTATTCTACAAATATAATAAGATTTTTGATAAATGTTTAAAGGAAAAATACAGTAATTTTATTGGTAGAAAGGAAAGTAATATATGAAATATTCATCTTTTAAAATGCTCTGTGCATATCACAAATTATCAAAACACAATCAGAAGTTCATTTTATGTGTATTCATTTGTATACAAGTCAATTATTGTTAAAATTATTTAAATAGTTGTTACCAATAGGGAAAACTTACACCATATTGTGGTATAGTGCTGAATTTAAGAGTTTATAAATCTTGTAGCTACAACCAGTTAATGAAGTTAATACACAGTTTTTAGACAAAGAACATTTTATAGAATAGTGAAAAGGAAAATGTTTGGTGAAAAAAAATACAGAGTGTTTTGAATCTTATTTAAAGTTTAACAAAACATTAATCAGTTTTAAACTAGTTTAAGTCAATCCAAAAAACCCATCATAAAATTTTTTAAAGTCAAATGATAATTAAAAACGTTTTTAAGGTAAACTTTTACTTATATTCCCCACTATAGTTAGTAAACTTTTCAGGAGTAGCAAAAACAAAACTGTTCTTCACATTTAGCAATTTTCTATCAGTGAATGTGAAGGCAGAAAGAAATTCTCACCACAGTGTTCACTGCTCAAGCAAGACAATTTTTTCCCTAACCTTTTCATGTTTTCCAATAAATTCTATGACCACATACCTTTTGCAATCACAATAAATTATGCAGCAATACAAAGTTTTTGGGTGTTACAACAAATTAGGAATCTAACAAACTGTCATTATGTAGTACTTTTATATTAACCAAGCACAAATCTCTGCAATAATAGCTTTTATTTTTAATGTGTGCAAATTAGAAACAATGCTTTGATGTTGAAATAAAATGTTTGGTTTATGGTATTATTTCTCATAAATTTATTTTGTTTTGATATTTTAAATAAAATGAATGAAAGGCATGTATTTTAAATAAATATATATATATATATATATATATATTTCAAATGAAATGAGTGAAAGGTTTATATTTTAAATGAAATGAATGCTCTAAAAATTATGGTGACAGGAACAATATTTAGTGATTTATCACCTGTGCCTGGCTAACATAAAAGTACCAAAAATTATATGTGTACTGAAATGTTGGAATTGGAAAGAGAGCAAATAGGAGAAAAAAAAAATTAAAGCATAATTAGCATAATGTAGTTAGTTATGCTAATGCAAGTGCAAAATATTCTATAACAGTAATAGAGATATAGAAAAGCAGATGTTAGAAAATCAATTACACATAACTGAATCTTAATTGAGATGCTATTTGTGAAGACCAGGTGTTAGAAAAATCATGTTTGCTCACAAATTTACAACAATGTGCTTAGTGAAAGTTTAAACAAAATCCCCTGCTTTAAAGGCACAAGAAGGTATGTCAGATTTGCTTTGAGAAGAAAGGATAGAAGATAACAAATAAAACTTTGAGGTTAAAAGAAGTAAAAATGTTCTGCACCACATAGCACAGCTGAACTCTATTATTTAGCTGGTCTGAGAAATTGCCATGCTCTGTTAGACAGTGGAAGCTAAGCCAGATAAACTTAATGACTTTAGACAGCATAAATATTTTGGGAGTGAAAAAGAAAAAAAAGTCAAAGCAGATATTTCATATTGCAAAAAATGTTTCACAAAAAATTTAGAATGTTTAATTGCTTAAAAAATAACTTATGTGATATCCTTAACTATATTAGATATTTCAGAATTAAAGCTTCCACTATGCAAAAAAACTAACTTATTCTAAGAGTTTGGACCAGATAAAATTTCTTTGTAAATTGAAAAGTGAAATGTCCTACGAAATCTTAAAATCTTAATGAACACATACAGCTGGTAGAAAATCTTTTTCACAAAAATACAATCTCCAGCTATTTGTTTAGGTGGACTCAACTGTAAATCCCTATTGAAGGTAATGAATTAATAAAGGATAAAAAATGTTTTAAGAATATTACATCCTTTAAAAAATATATATATATATTAAATTAATTAGAGTTTTTAAAAATATACATAATTTTAGGACTAATAAATGAATGAAATTAAAGAATAAAATATAAATTCTCACCCATTTACATCATATACCCATACTGCAAAGATAATAATAAACTGTTAGATAATTTACCTGTTTTATTATTGCTTTAATGGTAGTAAAGCACTCTTCTTTGAATGTCTGTACAAAATTAAAGTGATTTTTCCGAAGCATGCCAGCTACTATAGCTATAAGCCGATCCTAAAACAGAATGAACAATCATTAAAAAGAGTTTATTAAGCTTTTTTTTTTGGAAAAGGTGTGATTATATAAATATTAAATATCAAAGCATAAAGGAAGGTGCAGAATTACGGTGAATCTGAAGATAAAAAAAGAAACTTTCAATATTTGAAATGACCATATATTTCTATCACAATTCTTAGAAAAAGCAATGTAATTTTCCTCCCTCCTTCTGTTTCCTCACTTGGCTGTTTAATTTTCAGAAAAGATGTAAAAAAGGTATATTTTCTATCGTTTATCCCTCCCCCAACATCTAGTTTGGCCAAGAGCAGAAGGATCAAGCCTCTCTTCCCACCTCGCATCATCCTCCTTCTTTCTTTCTTTTGCCAAAAAAGTAGCTGGTGGGAGATTGCAGACTATGACGCAACATGAAGCTATTCTGTGCTATCAAGCTGTAGACAGTTCTTTACACTATATTTTTATTTTATAACATTCACTGTGATAACTTGAGAATGCTAACAGTATACTTCCTAAAATAGCAGCAAAAAATTTCCAACTGTTTATGGGAAGATAAAAATAAAGCTCTCCGAATTTTTCTGATTAGTTGAGTTTTCCAATTAGTTGAATGCTGAATAATAGAGCTTTTACTGTAGAAGAAAACCTTGAATGGAAGTCCTTATTTGTAAAACCAATCCTAGAGTAAAAAGTGCTTAAGTAATAAAATATTCATTAATGAATGCTTTCTTATTAGTTCTTCTATCGTAGTTAGGAAGAAATAATTATTTCTCTCTTTTTTTAAAGATATTATTAACCAGCCAGTCTTTACATGCCTAGCCAGACGCTTCCGTGTGGTGCCCAGATGCCTTCTGCAGCCCAGAAAATGCATTTTACATGCAAACAGAAAAATATAAATAAAATATTTTAAACTATATGAAAATAACTAATAAGAATATCGATAAAGCACGCAAATAAAGATTTTGCGACATAAATAATAAAAAAAAATTTCATGAGCTCCCTTACAAAGACCTGCTTGGCCTTGCCCTTGGGAAAGGGAGAGCTTTCAGATAAAATAAACAGAAATGGGATAGCCTGAGATACATGACAATCATTATAAATGGGCACTGTGGTTTCATGCTCATAAGTTGTTAATACAGTGATCAAAATAATGGGTCCCTGTGTGCTTCGCAGCCATTTATCGTTAATACAGCAATCCCTATAACAGGACTCTGAATTTTGTGTAAATGACAATCATTTTAACTGAGCCCTGTGGATTTCATGCCTATATACTTATTATATGGCAATCCCCATAATGAAGCCTTGTGCTTACTCGAGCCCATAAATATGACGATCAGTATTTAAATTGCAAATCTTTAATTCCAAAAAATGTATTTTGAGAAGAGGAGGAAATGTACTATATTTTGTATAAAAATTGAAATCCGATCGCTAGAGAAGAAAAGTGCAAAAAACAATTTTTAAAATATAAAATTAAGAAAAAAAAACTTTTCCTTGGAAAAATGTCATGCAAAATATCTAATAAAAAATGAGTAATATCTGTCTTATTCATCTAATCTTCCATAATCAGGTTCATAGTCGACGCTGGCAGCAAAATCACTGAAATACATGTTTAACTGCATTTTTACTAGAATTGTTATGCTGCATTACATGCTCTTACTTAAAACTGCTGCTGAGATATGGCAATGTGACCTAAAACTTTCATCCTGAATGCCATGCTACTACCTAAAACTGCTAGTGAGATATGGCGAAGTGACCTAAAACTTTCACCCCCCCCCCCCATTTAACCCTCTTAGTGGTTGATTTTTAAAATGCCTGAAATACATGTTTAACTATTTATTTTAGTAAATTTGTTATCCTGAATTTCACACTCCTACCTAAAACTGCAGCTGAGATATGGTGAAATGACCTAAAACTTTTGCCCCCCCCCCATTTAACCCCCTTAGGGGGCAATTTTCATAAATCCTTTCTTAGTGGATGCCTACATTGTGTAATGAACATGTCTTCCAAATTTCATTATACTAGGAGCAATGGTTGAGGCTCGGCATTGATTATGTGTCATCAGGAGATGTTATTTTATAAGTATAGATTATCAACAATATACAAACATCTCAGAGATTTTTGGTCAGAACACAATCGCTACTTAATAAAAATCTTTATTGTATCCTATCACTGGATAATTGCACTGTTTAGAAAATAAAAAGTATAATACAAATACAAATCATACAATTACAATAATATCATAAACTAATTAATACAACAATGAAAATGATTTAAAGATAAATTAAGGCAATTTTTTGGGAAAAAATTAACTTACTTCAAAAATTTTTTGCATTTAAAAGGACCTTTTTGTTAATCAAGATACTTTTTTAAAAATCATTAATTCATATGAGACAAGCAGACATTGTGAATATTACAGTTTAATAAATAAATGAATAAAATAACAACAATAATAATAAGTAGATGATTACCTCTTCCATAATAAGGCATTCTGTATGTGGCCTATTTAAATCAGCAGTTATGTATCTAAGGAAGTCATTTTCCATCATTTTGCCAATTACTTTTTCCATCTCAGCTAACTGGGATCCAAGATGCCTAAACAAAAAATAAAAAAATAAATGTTTCAGGCTTTAATACTAGGAAGTCTAAAATTCAAAATTTTATACATTTAAAATGTTTTTATCATACACATATAAGAAAAACAACACACTACATTAACTAGTTATGCAACATTCACTTTTTACTCTCCATTGCTATGAAAAAGATGCAGAGGCTTGGACAAGATAAGTAAATTATTAAGATGTCACAGTGTAAAAATAATTCAATAAACATTCAAAATCAGAATGAAGAATATTATATTAAAGCAAAAAATACATTAATTATACATTTAAAAGAATCCACAAAATACAAAACAACCAAATAATGTTCACACTTATAGCTTGTTTCTTATGTTGTTTAGATGAAATGTTGTTTAAGGTATGATTGTGCATAAATATGTTATATACAAGAGTAGCCCCTCAATATATTGTTCATTCATATGTATAGCTATGTTTTCAAGCCTCCAGAAAAAATAAGCTGTAGTTTTATTGCATTTTTACTTTCTATACACAAACAGTGCAGAAGAAATATTGTAATCACAATAAAAACCTGATTATGGAAATATTGGTATATTTTGTGCCCTGAATCCATTTTAGCTATTTCTACAATGATTCCATATGTATGTGTGGATAATGACAATTTAAAACATTACTTTTAAAATTCAGTACTAGGTATTCCTTAACACAAAATTTGTCATTATTTTATTATATGGAGTAATTTGAGATAAAAATCAGGAATTAAACTTTAATATATTTTTTAAAAACCAAAATTAACCAATATCTGAGAAATGACTCTACTGTTCTATACACAATAATACTATACAAAATAATAGTAATAATAAGTACAACTCAAAAACAAGATAGTTCACAGAGTGATTCTCATGACATCATTTACTTGAGCTGAATGAATCAAATCAAATAAAAAACATAATTACAATGGCTACTATTTTTCAATTTTAAATAATAAAGCATTAATGCAAATACATAAAAATGACATTCTCATTCTGATTAATAGTAACCAATATAATTGAGAATAATGCAGCCCATATTGAAACATAATGAAACAAAAAAATCAATTATTTTCAAGACTAAAATTTAACAAATCAAATTTTATATATACCTGAAACTATGAATTCCACTTAATTCTTGAGCTAAAACATCTTGAGTTGTATAAATCATGTCTAAAGCACCAACAAAGTCAGAAGTATTCAACAATTTTTGAATTGTTGGCTGTGTCTGATGCACTGTAGCAATTAAATTTAGCTGCAATTAAATCATTTATAAACAATGTTAATGATTTTAATACAGATAATTCCTACTGGTATTTAACTGTAAAATAAATAATTATTATTTTTAAATGTAAACTGACATAAAATATTCTGTTTTTAAACTCTTGCCTTAAATGTTATAAAAACTACTACATTTTTATGATTGTGATAATTTTTTACCATTATGTCATTATGAAACATTATGTTTTAATGATACACAGACTATGTGTGCATATTATGCAATTTCAAACATTATTTGCATTATTCGGTACTTTTCCAGTGTACAGGCCTTGACCTTTATCTTAAAAGCCTGGCACAATTTGGGCTTTAGAAAGGGAGATGTGTTGCCAAATGATATAAACAGCTATGAAAACAAACCTAATGAACATTTATGCTTGTTTATATATGAATTTATACATACAGGGTGATTCAAAACATATCGTTCAAATTTTATGGGAAGGTAGGGAATACGACAAGATACCGATTTCACATAGGAAAGTATGTCCGCATGCGTATGTAGAGGGCGCTGTGTGTACCCAACCTTCCATTGCATCCGAATCATTGTTTTGACTTTCCTAAAGCTAGTATTATTTCTTCTCCTATTTCCACTTCTCATTTGGACTTCCACAAAAACTTTTACATCTTTAAAAACTCCAAAAATCTTGTTAATGACCTTTACTCAACGCCTTCATTATCTGAAGCCTGGAAACTTTTTATTTTGCCCTTTCTGGTTCTTTTAACCTTTATTTTTTTTTTTAATTGGTTTGATTTTACTTGTTGTTTTCATTTTTATTTTATTTATTTTTTGTTAGTTTATTTTGTTCTTTGTTTTTAACTTTCTTCGTTCATGAATTTTTAAATTTTGGTTTCACGTCAGAATGCTTTAAAAAAATTTCTAATCGATATTTATGCTGCAATTACAGGGGTCGATGCAGGTTTTTTTTCTTGGGGCCCATTTTGTGAAAAGTAAAAATTATTTTTGTGAAATTTATTATATTTTTGTGAAAAATAACATTTTGTACAAAAGTTGAAATCCAGTTAATCAAATTCGAACCAAGCATTTATAAACAAAAACTTTTTAAAATCCTTTTGCTGAAGTTTTCCTCTCTGGTGAACTTGTTTGTTACACAAATTACACATTTTAAAACATCACAAAATAATAAATAGTAAGTTTTTATGGAATAGAATTTTGTGAAAGGGCCCATTTTATCAAATTGATTTTTGTGAAGTGGCCCTAAATAGGTCCCAAAATTTTCCTGGATCGACCCCTGAATTATCAACGATTTCGTATGTTTTGCAGCATTTACTGCTCTTGTGCTTACTAGTTTTGTTCGATATTTCAACCCGAAACAATTGTTGCGAATTTCTAGATTTGATGGTGTTTGCTGCGTTGAATAAAGGTCATTAACAAGATTTTTAGAGTTTTTAAAGAAGTAAAAGGCTTTGTGGAAGTCCAAATGAGAAGTAGAAACGGGAGAAGAAATAATACTAGCTTTAAAAAAGTCAAAACAATGATTGGGACGCAATGGAAGATAGTGTACACACAGTGACCTCTACATACGCATGCGTACATTTGCGGACATACATTCCTATGGGAAATCTGTTTCCTGATGTATTTCCTACCTCCCCACGAAATATGAGCGATAAGTTTTGAATTACCCTGTGTGTGTGTATATATATATATATATATCTCTCTCTCTCTCTCTCTCTCTCTCTCTATATATATATATATATATATATATATATATATATAAACATTTTATTTACATGTATATTATTACCAGTGAACCCATGCAAGGATTTTACACTGCAGTCTAATAATTTTTAGATGCAGGTATAAACTTGTAAAGAAAAATTAAGGATAAAAATATCTGCAAACAACATTAATCAAGCCAGAATATCGTCAGGGCCATACAGAGAGACTGCAGGCCATCTAGTATTTTCTATTAATATTCAGAAGTTAGAATCATTTTAAAGAAAAAAAAAAAGAACCAGTCATATAATATATATATATATATACTTATAATAACACACTGAAACTCTTTATTGCATTAGACATTTCAATATAAATGATTGAAAATACACTAATATTTTGCAACGATCTGCACATTTTTCCAAAAGTTAGAGAATTGGTAATAATAAGTGCCATACAGACAAATTACAATCATGTGGAATGTTTTCTATAAAAGCTGAACAAAATATTATCACTAATAAACAAGGACAAGCAAGGTCCAATCAAGGACAATCAAGGTGGATGCAATCGTTGGAATTTCCAAAGAGTATGGCATCTTTAAGTTAAATAAGAAATCTTAGTCTAAACATTTTTTCTTCAGATAAAAAAAGCTTTCTGCATTAAATCGCATGGTTTGTAATATGTTTTTCTGCTGCTAAATAAGGCAAAAATTGTATACGAAAATTGTGATAGAACTGTACGCACCTTGTAAAATTTCATATAAATAGTTTCAATGAAATGAATTAAAAAAAACAAAAAAACACTAGGTTTGTACAGGATAGAGAAACCGCCTACTATTAAATATAAAATGAAGCAATAAAACAAATTAACTTTGACCTGTCCAAAATTTTAAAAAATATTTTTTTGACTAAAGTATTCCTTGTACACATGAAAACAAAAGTTTTGTCTGAAATTTTACATTTGACTTTGAATTAATGCCATTTCACTAAAAATGCATATTAAAAATAGTATGTATTTCACTAGCTTTTGGACTAAAAGAACTTTTTTTTCATTGTTCCACAACAAATTATTTTACCCACCGCTTGACCTTCTTTTTTTAAAGTGCTTCCACTCATTATCAATTAACATATATAAAATTTTCATACATCATACATACAATTTCTACTTTTGTATAATAAATTGCTGTATATGGATTTTTAGAATTACTTTGCATTCAAAAGGGAACCAGAAAAGTTTAAATGACGAAAATGACTGAAGTTTGATCGTGGATTAGGAACCTTGTAATTAACTTAGACTATTACTTCTTTTTGAATTTATTTATTTATGTTACACAAGGGGACAATTTGATTTTTAAGGAGAGAAATTCAAGAATAATTATATAATTCATTTATTTTTTAATTTTCTTCATTATGAACCTTATGCATAAAATGAGTTTATCATCTATCGGATACCTTTACTTTATTATATACTAATTAAAATGATCAAAGTATTAAAGAAAAAACTTGAATTAAAATCATTTTCTTTTTATGTATTTCAAGTTTCTATATGTTAAAACTTTTTTTTACTGTTTTTATTCTATTGGTATCACTTAAAAAAAATAAATAAATAAATAAATAAATAAAATACATGTGTGTGTCACAGGGGGCACACAGAAATTATTTTAGAGATTTGAAAGTCTAAAAGTGTCAATTAATTAATATTTATAAAACTAATAATAGCAGGCATATCAATTTAAATCACACAAATACACAACAAGAACAAACAAACAAACAAAAATAAAACATATTTAGCTGATTAACAGAATTGCTGGGGATGATACCAGGATAATCCTTATACGAAAATCAATTTGAATACCATTATAGATATTTTTTAACAAAAGTCCAAAGTTAGTCAAACTACTCATAATATATATCAATATTCCTGAAGCAGTAATGAAGAAAAAAAGAAAAGAAAGTAACCAAAATTTTACATATAATTTGTAAATCCTGGAGGCAAAAAATAAAAAATACATAAAGATTGAATTTTTTTTTCTTTTACCTTTTTATAAATTTCATAAAGATTCTTCTGCCTTCGTTTTAATTCCATAATTTTCATAGGCCCGGTAACTAAAACAGCTTCAATTACATGAATTCTTTCACTAGAAATTAAAATTATGACTTAATTAACATAAAAGCCTTAAATTAAATCAAATTTTACTTACATAAGGTGTCCATAAATTAGTGCATTCATTTTTACCTGCCAGGGTATGGGTTGGGCTGCGAGACCCAGACATATTGTTTTCAAGTGCATTTGTAATTATATAAATACGTAGCACCTATAGTCGTCGTTTGGTCCGTCCATTTGTCTGCTTATAACAGCGCAAAAACTACCCAACCAAATGGTTTGAAATTTAATACATATAATCGTTGCAGAATTTTCTCGAGTCATTTCAAATTTTATGAAAATCAAATCAAAACTTGAAAAGATATTAATAAAAGTTTACTTCATTCTATTAAATCCTATCATACATAATCTATATAATAATAAAAATGCAAATCATGTGACTGAGGAAAGCAAATAAGGCTGACCATTTCTTTTATCATATGCCAAGAGGCCATTTTTATTCAAAATTATTTTTTTTTGAATAAAATTGCATAAAAGTTACATTTGTAGAAAGATCATTAAAAAAAACTGTTTGCTTGAGAGATGAGTTACATTCAAATATGTATAGATTCTGAGATAACTTTAGTTGAAATTAGGTTGAAAGCCGAATATCTCAATCCATTAAAGAAGTAAACACATGAGATTCATTCATTATGAGTCATTAAAATATTAAAACATGGAGGTAATCATTAGAAAAGCAAGATATGCATGGTTAATTTTGAAGCACTGTCTGGTGTCGAAAAAAATATTTGCATCTGTAAACGTGGCATACTTAATAAGGAAAAACAAGTGGGTAAGTGTGATCGAAGATCACTTAAAGGGTTTCGTTTAATATTCCTTTCAAAACACTTTATCCTTTCTTTAATAGATTCAAATAAATTTCATTTAGAAAAAAAAATAGTCATGTTTTTTATAAAGTAAAAATTTACCGGTCTATTTTTTGTTTTTTCGAATATCTAAACCAGCCCGCTATTATATTCTGTCATAATAATATCCGTAATATGGACTATATGAGGTATATAAAAAAATAATTTCAAAATTAAACAAATTGTACACCTTCAAAATGTTAAAATATGTGAATATTTCCATAATTAGATTTTTATCACGATTCAAAATGTTTCTCAAACTCATATTTACTATTCTCTATTACTCATATTGATACTAGCTTTGTATTATTCTCAAACATCTGAAAAATTCGTTAAACTTCCAGTATGACGTCAGATTTTTTTTTTAAATTCTCTAATGATGTGATATTAATCTGCTTTGTTTACATACACATACTCATACTCCTTGTATTATTGAGAAATCTTAGACATTTTTCGTTTTATTACTACTATGACGTCAATCAATTTTATTTCATCTTTATCTTTTTTTCAGTTGGTGAAACTTTTTATTTCATTTTTATTTTTCACGTGGAAATCGTCTGATAGAAAATTAATTATTGTGGAAAGAATTTCATCGTGAATTTTTAATTTTTGGCATCTGCTATAATGAAAAATGTTTAAATTTAATAGGAAAAGGCTGTTAGAATTTTGGTTTTTTTATCTCTATTTATTAAAATAATATGAATTTTTCAAATTTTAATATTTTGAGCTCTTCATAGCTGTTATTCTGTTTCAGACACAGTTTCAACTCTGTAAGTTATATGGTTTTTGAGAATGGCACTGTGACAGACAGACAACGGAGCGGGAGTAATAGGGTTTCGTGAGATGAACGAAACCCTAAAAAAAGACATGCTCTTTTCGCTCATAGCAGATGATATAATTAATTTCACTGAAATAATAAGGATGATTTTTTTTTCATTGTAAAACTAGTTATAATACAAACGCGCCTCATTTATCACATTTAACATACAATTTCCAACTTGTTCTTATTAACTTAGCAGCCCACATAAGCTCTGGCAGATTAACATTGCATAAATAGAAAACTGCAAGAAATAACAACAAGAACTTTTTTAGAACTTTTAGGTCATTTACTTTATATTACTTTATCCTAACAGATGTTAGTAGTTGTCTATGGGTTGATCATGATAAAAAAAAAAAAAAACATATTTAGCTGATACATGTTTAATTCTATTGCACATTCTATAGCATATAAGATACGTAACATAACCTTATAGGTTATATTATTTCAGTGGAGTTATATCTGGTGAGTAAGCAGGCTGGGCATAAAAACTACAGATTTAAAAAACATACATATGTTTTTCCCAACCACTATCAATGTATAGACAACTACTGATATTTGATAGAATAAAATGAAAACATGTAGAAACAGCTATTGACCCTTTATCTTTTTCCTGTTCTTCCTGCAGTTATTAATTCATGTAGTAAAATTAAAATATGACCAATAATATATGGACATTCTATATTACAAGTAGCTAAATAAAAAGATTAAAAATTTAAATTAATACCACAAACGTGTAGAATAAGGTAAGTTTCCAATATTGGATAAATTGACAACTTTTGTGGTCATTCTTGCAACTTGGTAGATATATCTGCCTATCTATCTACCTGTCAATATCAATTTTTTATGGACATGATAACTTCGATAATTCTGCACAAATCTCTTCCAAACTCATACATAAAATCTCAGTCAAGTTCGTTAATGGGCAAAATCGGACCAAGGGGGAGGGAATATTTTTGTGAAAACAGAAGAAACCCCATAGCTTCTTAATTATGATATATATAGAATCCATTTAAAGTTAGGAAAAGGGCCAAAAATTTATGTCAGACAGATTTTTGATATCATTAAAATGGCCTCAAGGGGGAGGGGTGGGGGGGAGAATAGGGGTTTAAGAAGGAACAATTCATAACTTCGTCAATTTACAAAATCCGCTTAAATTTATTATAAATCTTCTTAATATTATTATCTACAACTTTTATATTGACAAGTTTTGTGTAGGACCAACTCTTACAGCAAACACTATTAAAAACAAAAAAATCCTTGCTGGCTCCACCTACCGGCACAGGTATATTTTAAAATGGGCGGTCCCAACTGCCGCATCTTGAAAAAAAAAAGTCTTTCTTCTGCAATTCCCAATAAACAGGTGCCCCACAGTCTGTGTCTTCGAAATCTACCTGTGCCTACAGGCCGAGCTGTCAGGGATTTTTAAAAAAATATTTTGAAGGTTTCTACTAAATGGATCACTTTTCTTAGAAAATTACAGCTATAGTATTATTGTTATAATAGTATAGGCTAAAAGTAGGAGTTTACTTTAAAATAATGTATCTTAAGCATAGCTACTGATGACTTTTTTATTAGATTAATATTTAGGTAATTGCATACCAATTGCTCAATATCAAATATAGTAAAGAAGAATCCTACAAATTGGACCAAGGAGGCAAACAATGGGTAAAGTGTGTAAAGCATCTTAAAAGAATTTACAAGCTGGTGCTAACCAACCCCCCCCCCCCTAAAAAAAATGAAATGTAGGATTTATATTTACAAATTCTATCATTGAGTTTTGTCTGAATTAAATATATTATACAGGATCTGAAACATAGGCAGTTTTAACAAATTGTAATGTATTCTGACATTCTTTTTGATATATATAAATATATTTTTAAGGGAGTGATCATAACACTATCATAGTTCTTGATATGCGAAAAAAAGTAACACATATAAAAAAAAAAATTTTTGGGGGGGGTATAAGAGTGCTTCTTATTGGAAAAAAAATCAAATTCATATGGAAAAGGCCATAATATATTAAAATTTGCTAAATAAACCTATTTAATTTACATTCACACAATCTTTAAATAAAAATCAATCAGCAAGGTAGTAAATAAATATGAGGGAACTTTGGATGATTGATTTGTTGTTATTACAGCAAAAAGATTAGATTTTTTTTTATTTTTAAACTAGACATTTTAAAATTTATGTGTTGAGGTTGAAGGGGTGGAAAGGGAAAAACAGTTTGGGTGTTTTGGGGGGAGAGAAGGGAATTTAAACAAAATATTAAAAAACAGAGATCTGCTGAAACGTAGAAATTTCTCATCCTTCAATACACTGACATAAAATAGAGACCCAAGAAAAACACCTGCATTAACTTTTTTTTTTAAATTTACATATTAATAAAGAAAATTAATTTTACAGTATTGAATATTATTCCAAATGTTCTTACCGCAAATCACATACACATTTAATGACATCTGTTAACTGGTCCATCAGAGCATCATGTGATGTCATGGCATGAAAGAAAGCTTCAGATCTCATTGATATCTGTTTAGCAATATGAACTTCAGCAATATCTAAATAATGACTCATCTAAAAATATAAAAGACATTTTTAGATTATAGATTGTGTTTCTATAGAATTGAATTTTAAAGATCAAACACCTTTTCAATTAATTAAATATTTAACAGCATATAAATGCAAAATTTTCAACTAGAAAAAAACTCTGATATTCCAGACAACATATTAAAACAAACACATCAGAGGAGGAGAGAAGGGGGGGGGGGGGCAATATAAGGACTCATTCACAACAATAAAATAATTAAAAGCATAAATTATATTCACTACAGATTCACCATTTTTAAGGTTATACATATATGTGAAATATTTTTCATAACTTTTTCTTTATTTAACATTAATTCTGGATTCAACTATTCAGTAAATTACAACAAATCCTTTACTTTTATATATCTATCTATGTATGATAATTGCATAATTACTACATAATTATAATCAAGGTATTTAGAAGATGACTTGGATTTCTTTCTCTTGAAAGATGAAATAAACAATAGCAGAGATAGTATCATTGTCAGCTGAAATTCAACAACTTATCTTACAACTGAAGTACAGCAAACTAGTTAATGGCAATCTAATTTCATTTTTAAAATATGCTTACAGCATATATTTGAATTTGGATAGGAAGAATAAGTAAACTAAAATGCTATAATGTGAACATGGTATCTCAATTACATAAATTAATATAGGTAAGCAAATGTTAGGGTAATTTATCTCAAACAAATAAACAACAACAACAACAAAAAAATATTCATTTCATAGACAAATTGAAATAATCAATCTTTAACATAGCAGCTTAAGTAAATTTGATCAACATGCAAAAGACTTTTTAAAAAAGAGAGACTATTTGTAAGAATTAAAAAAACTTAATGAAATATTAAAAAAGAAAGAAAAGAACACATTACTTGTATATAAAAATATATATTTATGAGAGAAAACAATAATATATATAAAAGATGTTAAAAAATACTAAAAGAAAACATGCATTAATAGTAGATAATAAAAAAACCTGGATTAAAAAAAATATAAAAAAGTACACAAGACAGACATACAATTGTAGAAAATATAACATATTGTTTCAAAGTATTTGATTAGCTGCTCCCTTCATATGTGTAGCATAGTATTTCATACCTACAAGGGCAAGCAAATCTTCTTGAAACTATAATCGTACTATATATATCTTAATGAAGTTGTAAGAAGATTTTTGTTTTGTTAGAATTTAGTGTGCTCATTACCCACCACTGATCTCATAACTTCCTGCATTCATAATAGTTTTTAATCTTTTATCAATAGATTTTATTTATTCACTTCAATAGATTATATATGAATTGATTTTATTTATTTCATATCTAGATACTCATTTCTTTTAATTTGAAGTCTTAATTCTATCTTCACCATGGTCTTTCACACTTTTATTGTATCTCTATTCCAAAATGTTTGCTTTTTATAATGCACATTTGCCGAAAATCCTTTATATGACTGATGAGTGTTTTCATCAATTGCTAGATGCCATTAAGTCCTACAGCAACACATGTAGACTTTCAGTTTCACTTTTGTCATTTGCATCATCCCGATACTTAAAGAAATATGTTCTAATTTCGAAGTCTTGTCAGCTGTTCCAGCACACATGCAGACTTTTCCATGCTATAGAAGCAGTAGTTGAATGGTTTTCACCACTGCTATGAAAGAACTAATTTTTTTAGGAATTTTCACTTAATGAGAGCTTTTTTGCTTCTGAGGATTAAAATTGGTTTGGTGTGTCTTTCAGTTTACTTCTTAGTAATGTCAGAATTAATTTTATAAACTGTTGGTTTATTATGAAGTTAACTGCCATATATGATTAGTGCAAAAGAAAGTGTACTTCATTTTTTCTGACTGTGATAAATCTAATCTGTGATAAAAAATGTGAAATATTTTTAGACTGATCATTATTTTTAAAGAAGATTGTGTTTTACTGATTTTATTTCAAGATTGCAAATAAAAAGCTGGATTTTGTCTCTTACATTGGTCTTGAACATTAGTCATCGTTTTTAACAAAATACTGCATACATCAATTTATTTTTAGCACATATATTTTACTTATTTTATTTTTTTATTTTTTAATTAAAGAACACTGAACTTCTTCTTTTACTCACATTTCTAATCTCAAGGTATATATTATCAGAAATAGATTTTATTGCGTATCTTGATTAGTATCGAGACAGGTCCTTTCTTTTTTTTGTTATATTCATATTAGCTTTTTTTATTTTTTTTAATTAAATATATATATATATTAGGGATGAAACGAATAGTGATTTGGCCGAATAGCCGAATATTTGGCCAAATACCGAATATTCGGCGGCCGAATACTGACTTTAAAAAAATTATTTTAATTGTTTATTTATTTATTTTTTCAATTTTAAAATTAAAAATTAAATTAAAGACTAATTGAAATAATTTTTTTGTTTGAGTGTTCAAAAATCATAACAGCTGAATGTATTTTTTGTAATACTTGAAATACTTTGATGCCAATAAGATAACATTTGACTTTCAAAAATTGAAATAATAATTTCATTCATATATTTTTTATTTAAAATAGAAACTCATTACCTCTATAAAAATGAAACTTTTTTTATTTTAGTAAAATCATTTAACCCCCCAAAATAAGAACTTGCATGTGTCCTCTGTCTTTTTATATCCTTTCTCATGCAACTCAAACTTAGTAAATTTACATTCTGTATGTCAAGAAAAGGGTTATTTTCTTAAAATATAATTTCATTTTCATTTTGGAATTTCTTTTCAGAAATAAAAAATAAGAAGCCATCACTGCCAAATTTGTCAAATGAAGTTAATAATAATACAGCAGATAAATTAAGAGAGGTAGATTGCTATTTTGATAAACATTTAATAGATAGGACAGAGTGTCCATTTAACTGGTGGAAAACAAATGCAGAAAACTTTCCAAGGCTTGCAAATTTAGCAAGAAATCATCTTTCAGCTCCTGCAAGCACAGTATATAGTGAATGTTTGTTTTTTGAAGCTGGTAATATAAATGAAATCAAACAAAACAGACTTTTGAAAATGCTGAAAAGTTATTATTTTTGCATCACAATTTCAGGCTTTACAGTGATAAATTATTTTGTTACCCCTGTATGTTATTTTGAAATAACTCATTAAATGATTTTCAGTATAGGTAATACTTTTTTTCTTTCAATGTATCAAACTCATTAGTTCGTTTAATCAACATCTAATGTTTAATTTTTAATTAATAAAGTAATTATATAGTTCTATATTTATTCAAAAAATTTTATTTAAAAGTAAAACTAAAAACTAGAAAAATGATTTAATTTGTGAAAGATTAAACATTTTTACAAGGCAGTAAAATATTTATTTTTAATATTTATGAATTTTATTGTTTAAGAAACTGTTATCATCATTATAAATCAGATTACAAAAGTAGATATAAAGCTAATATTTTTAAATTCACTGAAGAGATTTAAACTTTAAATGCAGTATATATGTTGCATTTTAATGTAAAAGAAATTAATGTTGCAATACGTACTTAAAATCACATGATGCCTAAATATGCAGCAAGAAAAATATTTTTATTTATGCAATATCATTATATACAGTAATTTATAAGTTGTCATGAAGCTTTAAAATTGCATAAGTATTAGGATTTCTTTTTCTCATAATAATTAATGTATTTAGATATAATTTTTTAATACTGTTTGTTGAAAATATTTAAAATCACATTTTGTTTTGATTTTCTGGAACTTATTTAACCAAATATCTTAGAATATTCGGCCAAATATGCAACTATTCAGCAAAATATCAAATTATATTCGGCTACAGGTATTCGGCCGAATACCGAATAGTGGCCGAATATTCGTTACATCCCTAATATATATATATATATCATGAGTTTCATCTTGTAATATACTGTATATTCTGACGTATAACATACTCCAGTGCATAATGCACACCATTGATTAGAGACTAAATTTTTTTATTTTTAGCTATATTCACTGTATTACGTGTACCACACTCACTTTATTGCAAAGAAACTTTTAAGAGTAATTTAGAATGAAAATCTAATAAAGATCATTAAAAAGTAAAATACTAGTACGAACATAAAGGAAATGTGAACAAATTTGAATCGAGAAAACAAGATAGAGTGTATCTGTCCACAAGAATCCCCATAAAGTATTTGGGATTGTTCATTGGAAAATTCATGATCATGTCTTCTTTTCTTGTTAATTGGTGTCAAATTCTAAACTCTTATGCTTAATATTTTTTATCTGTTAATATTCTATTTTTATATTTGGCATATAATATTATATGCTCTGATAAATTTTAATCAATTGTCTTGTTTCAAAAATGTGTGTTCTATGCCAGAATATAAGGTAATTGTTGCAATGAAATGTTATTTGAGAACTAAAATGTTCTCAAATAAGAGGATCTTTTTTTTTTTTTTTTTTTTTTTTTTTTCTTGGTGCTGAAAATTTGCTTCAACATATTTCTATTATACTTTTAGGTCAGTAAAAAGCAAAACTGAGAAATCATTTAAAAATGGATAATTTTAGTAAAGGTGACAAGAATGAGATGATGGCAAGCATTATTTAAGTACATAAAATGTCTATGGAATTATTGTTGTAAATTCCTATTAGAATCCTTATGTTCTATAACTCAATTTTATCTAAACCTGACCCGACTTGTTCATCAGTTTCAGGTCAAATTCATTTTCGAAGCAGGTCGGGTTGACTCCAGTTTATTTTTGTTTCTGATCAGGTTTGGATAATTTCGCTAAGAAGGACCAAAATATTCTCTCAGATGAAAGAATTTCTATATTTTAATTTGAATGAGTATGTATAATCATTTTCCTTCACAACAAGTAAAATTAACATTACAGGCTGCTTTTTCATAATTGCATTAAAATATAGCATTAATTTTCTTTTATTTCAGTTTCAAGTTGAAGAGTGTTTGATTTGGGTTGGTATTCAGGTTGACAAAATATTTTATGTTGGCTTTGAGTTGGGTTTCAGGTTGATTTCAAACATAATTTTCAGGTTTGGGTCAGTTACAAACAGACCAAACTCACAGCCAGACTCCAGTGCTTAGCTTATCAAGTGATACTTTAAATGTTAATTTAATTACTTGAGATTTATATGCTTTAGCTACTTTAAATACAATTTTTTAATTAAACAAATGCATGCAATAATAATAATACTAATGTGAGGAAAAATAACTGGTTCAAATTAAAAAAAAAAAAAATCTCCTAAATGTAAAAATAATGAAACTTTACCTTTTCTTGAAGAAGCTTGGCAGAATTTTTCGGAGGGCCATTTTCTGATCCTTGACCATACAACTGTGACCAAGGGATGACAGCTTCAAATGTCTCAGGATTTTCAAGGTTAAAATCAGATTGTAAAAATATCTTTAAAAAATACATCAATAAATTTTAAAATGCCATGGGTTTGCTATAAATCAGAAATACAATTTACAGTAATTCCATTAAATTTATTTTATCTTATTATATCAGTTAAATTTCCATGCAAAATTCAATTATGATCTGAGTCGCAGTAGATTCTAAAGTCATAACTGAATGAGTACCAAAATTAATTATACTTGAAAATCCTTACCTCAGCAGCTTTTTTAAAATATGAAATTTTCAAAATGCATTATCTAATTATTTTTTCTGTCTTATTTTAACTGTCTTTTCTGCTGTCTAAATTATTTTGCATCTTCACCAGAAAACAGATTTATTCAATATTTAACTAAGCACATATTATCAAAAATGCATATTAATAAAACTAGCTGGCTTTGCCCACTAATTTATATAGGGGCCTCAAATTGTATAAAACCTCGAATATGACAAATCTCAAACCGAATGAACCTGAGGCTCGGGTCCCTGCTGCCTTCAGCGGCATATACCAGGGGTTCTGCGCACATGCACCGGAAAAACCCTTAATTTCCACCTCGAATAGTATAATTCTCTAACTGAACGAACATTCTGCTCGGGTTCTTGCTGCCTGCAGCACTGTATAGCAGGCATGCTGCACACGCTGCAAAATCCGTTAGTTCCACCTTCCATCGCCAGAAAGTGTAATCTGCTCTATACAAAACTCAGGCTTGTGTCCCCGCTGCCTGCGGCACCGTATAGCAGACGTGATGCGTACTCCCTGCAAAATCCATGAGTTACACATTCCACCGCCAGGGGGGGCACAATCTGTCCTATACAAACATAACCAAATCCTGTAAAGCTATCTAAATCTAGTCAAATGAGCCAAACTCTGTCGTAATCTGGCCTATATAACCCGATTAATAAAATTGCACACTGCACTTCCAGTACATTAAATTTTGAAATCTAGGAAAGCCGAACTAAAATTAGTAACGAACTAAATTGCAGGATTTAGAATTTAAAAAAAATTATATGATCTCTATTTTTTTTTAAAGTAACAAGATAAGAAAAAAAAAGAGAGAATTAAAAATGTCTAAATATCTTACTTTAGGAATATCTTCAATATCAGCATATTTAGAACCTATGAACACAAAAATATGGTATAAATTAGACATGTACTAAAATATGAACAAACACACATCATACATTTATGCATATTTCTACACTAAAATATGATGCTACAAATTTACCTGACTTTTCTAAAATATAAAAAAATTCTACAAAAATCTCTCTTTACATTATACATTATTAAGTATGCTCTGTTGTGGCCAGTATAAAGTAACAAACATATGAATATACACAAAGGTGGGGGAAATTTGGTATAATAACTCCCAACATATTTATGAAGGATTTACAAACATCTAATTTGAAAATGCTTTAAGACGGTTCTCAAATGCCCTGCTTAACAATGTGAAACTTGACACATTTTCTGACTCAAATTTTAAACATAAAGGTATAAAATTGGCAAGGCTGACTATTGAAGTGATTTGGAAGTGAATGGCATTTTCCCTTTAATGATAAATAAATTACTTATTCAGTTATAAGTGATTTTTGTCATGTGACGACAGGTTTTTCTCTTTTCCCGCACTATCGCATTTGGAAGTTCGGTTCAAAACATCAACTTTGATAGTATTTTCTGAAAGATATCTAAAAAATTAAAAATGCCATTCAATTACAAAGTTTCTGAATAAGAACACCTGCCAACTTCAGGCATTTTCAAACAAAAATGAATTTAGAAATGTGTCAGAAAGTAGCACTTTTGGATTTGAGAACAACCTTAACTTAGAACATATTTTTTTCAAAACATTTGGGAATAATATTATACAATCTTCTTTTATGCTTTTTATCCATTTAAGTAAGTCACATCTACGTTATAAAGCACAAATATGTCTGTCCATGAGTAACTGTGATGTCATATTAGCAGTGGCAACACCTGACTAATTACTGCTGCTTTTACTGCAATTTTTTTAACTTTTAAACAATGCACAATTTTAATTTTTACACAGTGAAATAGAAAAAAAAAAATCTTTTAAATACAATTTGTTTGAAAACTATATCTCAATAAATGGATTTTTTTATGGCTATAAAAATAATTTTCAATCAGGAATTCTTTTTTTTTTCAATCTTTTATCACATGCATTTAAAATAATCAATATCACCACATTAAATAATAGTTCAGCATTTGTTTCCAGCTAATATTCTATAACAAAATTAAAAAACTTCATCAATCAATCAATAAATTAATACAAATTTAACAGACATATAATCGAACTATACACTTAAACCACTGAAATTATCAGAATAAAAAAGTCTGCTAGTAAGTAGCAATCTTTGGCGATTTTTTTCTGCTATTAACTCCTAGCATACAGTTAATATGAAAGTATTGCTTTTAATAAATTTCAAAATTTTATTCAAATACATTATTGATATTTTTCATATAAAAATGCTTTTCGGTGTTGATAGTGGGCAATCTTAAAATTAGTGATGGGCATAACTAATATTTTGATTATTCGAATCAATCATTCGGGCATGCGCAGAAGCATATCTGTCAAACTTCAATTTTGTTTTATTCAATTACTACCAGAAATTCTGAGAAAATAAAAAGAAATTTCTGATTTTAATTAGTATTAGATTAGATGTCAGATAAAAATTAAAAATGTGTTTCGTTTATGTTATATGTGTTTCGTTTGGCAGTAATTGAACAAAAAAATTTGAAGTTTGACAGATATGCTTCTGTGAATGCCTGAATGATTCATTCGAATAATCAAAATAATCCTTATTCCCATCACTACTAAAAATATATATTAAAAAACTATTAGAGTTTTCAATATGAAAAAAAATGGTTTTCACAACCTATGATCCAACCTAGGAAGCCCGGTTGGATCCCAGAGTTGTGACCTACATCACTCTGCCTTTAACCCTTAACCGGAAACGTACCGTCTGTGAGACGGTTGCGTCTGCATATCTACACTTTATGCAAAAATGAACGTGTCCTCAACCTTATCACGCCATCTAATCGTTACACTATTGGTCCTCTCCACCACGACCCATTTGCAACACCTGCGTTTTTTTAGTTGTTGAAAGAAAAAATATTTTATTTTCGACGCAGTCTGTCAGACGGCATGTTTCCGTTTATGTAATTTTTTTCTTCAGGATATCAAGATGGCGATGCAGTCAATGCGGGTACGCTATGGTGATAAAGACTTTGAAGAGACTATTTTGCGATGGTTTGATGAAGTAGGAAGTGACATAAGCGATGTTGAAAGTATTTCAGATGATGAATATATAAATTCTGAACACAAAACTGATTCAACATAGTCAGAAAATTCTAATGAAAGCGAAAATGAAGATATAACAAATGATGAAAAAGTAGCAGACGCAGATACGAAATATATACATGAAGAAAATCGGTACCGATTGTCTGTTTAAAAAGTTCGCTCCTCGTCAAGAACAAGAAAATACAATATTATAAAAGTGCCAGTTTTAAGAGGGAAAGCTAGTGATCTCGGAGAAAAGGCAGATCTATTCTCTGTCTGGCAGTTGTTATTTACAAGTGATATGTTACTGCATATAGTGAATTGGACAAACCATAAAATAATTCAAATGCGAATGAAATATGATACTCTGGCCAGTAATATGAAAGAGAGTAATATGGAGAGACGACTAGAAAATCCCCAGCTACCCCGGGAATTGCGCTTTATAATAGCTCGCATTCTGCAAAAACCTGTTGAAAATGTGCCCCAGGTAGATGATGACTTAATACTTTTCAAACGCAAAGCATGTTTTTTGTGTCATAGAACCAACCATAGAATGACAAAATATCTGTGTGTACAGTGGCGGAAGCCTGTATGCATGCAATGCTCCAAACCTAAATGCAATGATTGCATAAAAAACGCTGATATTTAGAACATGCTGCAATATTTACTATTAAATGTTTTGTTAATTTTACTGCATAATATTTTTTTTAATTCATATTCTACTAATATATATCAAAATATTTGCATTTATTTCATTATTTTGTCGGAAATGTAAATATTTGAATAATAGTGTGTAATTTTGAAATATTTTCTGTCTCCGACATTCAAAACTTATTTTTATGCTGTTATATTAAAAATGTGTTCCTGTTATTGCATTACTATTAAAGAATAAACGTTTAAGTTCACTATTTGGTAAATTATTAAGAGTTGTTTTCTTTTTAAAATTTTATAGCAATTTTTAAAATTTAGCAGTCTCGCAGACGGCACGTTTCTGTTTGTGTTCTGAATTTTCACGTTTCCGGTTAAGGGTTAAATACCTCAAACAGAAAAAGTAAGTTATACAGAATGGTATAAACAGTAGGTAATGGTATAATGGTATAAACATAGTATAAATAGTTAAGAATACTCAAAATAGTTTATGAAGGAATTTTAATTTATATAATAGAAATACATATTTAATAATTTTACTGCAACAATAAACTACAGTGGAACTTCCCTTTAACGAAGTCCCTATTTATATTTAATGAAGTTTTCTACTTAACAAAATTTTCTGCAGAACTTTGACTTTGAACACCATTAGCATGTAAATTAATCTCCATATTACGAAAAATATATTCTATATAACGAAGTTTATTCCACTTTTGTACGTGTGCAGAATTCAAACTAGAAGTTGCTGTTGCGATGTATATGTGAATTTATTTCAGCGGATTGTATGAAAATGAACATTTTAAAATAATTTCCATTATTCTTGGTGCTAAATAAAACATTTTTTTTTTCACACTAAGAAAAACACTTGTTATAATTACTCTCCCAGACCGAGACTCCAGCGCTGACAGTTGTGGGAAGTCAAAATACCTTATTTACATTCAATGATATAGAAGATGCAGTGACACAATGGCGTCAGATGCATTGAAGCAAAAAATATCAATTAGAGTCAGACAGTTACCATTCCGACCTTCCATTGCTGATAGACAATTGCTTTGTACATCCACAGAAATGTGCTTCAAAATTCAAATCGAAGAACATCAAAGGTATTTTTGTTTCTGCCAATACAACTTCTAAACCTCAGCCATTAGTCTAAGGAATAATAAAATATCCTGAAGTACATTATCGAAAAAGACAAAAAAAAAAGACAATGTAGTGAAATTATTAGTTTGAGAACCTGTGTATCCGAGATGATGAAAGCTTGAGCCAAAGTTTGGAAATGCAACATGATTTCATCGACCGTACACAACTGTTTTGCAAAACACGGCTTCATATTTGAAAATGAATCAAATGCTTCTGAATCCAACATCTGTTTGTCATATCTGAAGGAAAAATTTTATGAATTTATGTTGATTTCTATTTAACGAATTTTCTTCATAACGAAGTTTTTATGTGTAATAATGAGACTTCGTTAAATGGAAGTTTCACTGTATTTAAACTACAAAATTTAGACTTATGTTAAGCAAACAGAGAAGTGAAAAATTAGACAAACCTAATTTATCACAAGGTAAAATTAACTGAGTCTCCTTTTCTTCTTTAGAAACCTTTTTTGCATTCCTTTTTATACCCTATTAAATATAATTTAAATAAATATTGATATACAGAATAAAGTATATAAATAACATTTATGGCAAAATCATTAGGCATAGTGGAAAAACAAAAGTTTAATTAAACAGTAGAAAATAGAAGTATAAGACACAGCTAATTTTATAATAACCCTGATAATTTTAATAATGCAGCATTACCAGAGAATTATTTAATAATTATTGCATTAAAATTTTCTTTAAACTCAAAAAAAGAAAAAAAAAATTATGCTGAAAATAAATAAATAAATAAAAATAATTCATTCTAAATTAAAAAATGTATTTTAAAACTTTAGCATATTTAACATGCTAACTGCCCTTCACAAGATAACTTATGCATTCTAAATACTTTGGCAATTGAATTGTTAGTCAACGTGTTAATGAATTTTATATTCTAATTTACTAAAATAACCAAAAATTTTAGATTTCACTTTTTAACATTCAATTTTCTATGACAAAAATCAGGTTAAAATTTAGGTCCAGCATAAAAATATAAATGAAAATTTGAAATACACAAAATTTC
This sequence comes from Maratus michaelseni, assembly GCA_963931845.1. Taxonomy (NCBI): domain Eukaryota; kingdom Metazoa; phylum Arthropoda; class Arachnida; order Araneae; family Salticidae; genus Maratus; species Maratus michaelseni. The sequence continues at coordinate 61,279,728 of OZ007595.1, forward strand.
AATATTCTTTGATCTATGGTCATTAGTTTTTAAATTAGTGTGCATAATTAAAAAAAAGTATTTTTCTGTAAGCACAGGTGATAAATTGGCAAATCACAGAGATTAAGTTTTTAACATGTTGTAAAGATGTTGTAGACTTGAGTTAGCCGTGAAAAGTGACTTTGAAAATAAATAGTGGGAAATAATTAATGCCAGGTTCTTTTAGAAAAATAAAAAAAAATCCCTTTCTGGAAGAAAGATTGAGTCGAATACATCCATAAAGATTTTGAAGAACTTTTAATAAAAAGCACAAGCACAGCAGCATAAAATAGGCGAGTGGGTGGTGCCTTAATGTTCGTACAATAGATTTACAATCTACATGTTTTCAGGTCGGCAATCAGAGAAGGAATGCTGATACACATACGCTGTAAATTTCTTCGCTTACATTTTGTGGCATCATAAATTTGGCGAGAGTACATGCATCAGAAAATATCCGTTAATAGGAACATATGGATAACTGTTTGAACTTATAGCCAGACTAGCAATTTTTAACAAGATTAAACACCGCCAATAATTACGTTACTGAAGAATTTTCGCATCCCATGAGAAGTTCCTAGATAGACAAAATAAGGACCGCAGAACATCCTTTTATGATTCACAAAGAAACAGCTGCATATTGAAAAAGATATAACGTACATGAAAAGTAGCAGAGTTAATTAAGAGATCGAAATATTTCTTTTAGTTTTTGTTTATCTAATTTAAGCGTTTGATCGCACGTCAGAACTAAAGATGAGAATTTGCGTGGGAGCAGAAAAGCTGATCTAATTCTTTTATTTGTTCTGAATAAGAGCGCAAAGAGCTTAAATAAAATTTATCAAAACTTTAATAAATGAATTATAGAAAGGGAAATTTATTAAAGTAAAAAAAATAGCTAATTAAAACTATATGTGATTTCACATCACATATATCTCCCCTTTCACCGGAAAAAAAAAACTGTAGAACGAGGGAGTAGAAACGTTCATATGCTCTCGCCAATACATCTTGAATAATAAATTGTCACTCAAAATATAAATTTCCACAAAACAAAAAGTAAGAATATATATATAACTAACACATAATAATGAAATCTTGGCACACACCCACGAACACAAATAATACATAAAATATCTAGAATTATAATGAATTCACAAAATTCCAGAATTCAACATGCATGTTATGTTTATAAAATGAGGTACCTCTTTATATTTAAATGTCTCATAAACAATCAGCTGCAGCATATGTTATAACATTATGTGTGCACACTAAAATAATTACATAACATAGTCATTTAGACTAGTTATATTACTTGACCTAGATTTTATGTATAAGATAATCAGTCAATAGGTCATTTGGCCACATATCAAACTATATTCAGTTATTTGAAGGCCTTTAATATGAGACATATTTTTTGTATCAGCAGAATCAATTGCTGTACATATATAAGAAAACTGGAAATAAAGATAAATGCAAATAAACACATAGCATACTTGATTATGAATAATAATATAAAAGAGAATTTGGCGAAGTGGCATATTTAGAAAAAAAACTGGCATGAATTTCTACCCACAAATGTAAAATGGCATATGTTGAAAATATTGACGAAAAATTAAGGACTATCAAAAATGTGTAAAAGTGAAAAAAAAAGTTTCTATGTAGGGTGAGTGATCTCTCACTACAACTTACCGTCCACAACATATTATCAAATATGACACATGAATAACAACTTCATACGTTGTTGTGCAGGGATGGTAAGGTAAAAAGGTAATTCAACATTACATTGCATTTAAAAGAGTAAGAAAAATTATGTGAACTATTTAAAATTGCAAATTAAAAAAATAGCATATGTTGTATTAAATATGAAAGGCAATTTAAATGTGAATTAAAAAGGTGTGACATCATGTAAAAGAAATGTGACTAAGTGTGTTAGAGAACTAGTGCAAGATGAAGTGTGAGCAAAAGAGAACATATAAACACTGTTCGTTTAATTTTGTACCTACATTTACAAAAAAAATTTGAAACTGAAAAAAAAAATTAGCGACAATTGTGTAGAACATTCAATTGTGTGAAAAGAATTATTTGAGAAAGTATGTGTGTACAGTCTGAAAGCAACCATTAATATAACTTCGACAGAAGAAATGACTGGTATGAACACCAAAGGTTGCAATTACATAACAACTGTGAATAGATACTTCCACAAACAAGTGTAGTGTATGAAAAAATGTATGTCTTCAAAAATTACTTATATTGAATGAATAAAGAAGGTAAATTTACGAGCATTGAGTAGGCAAAACAAGGGATGAACTTGAAGTGTGACACATACTTCATAGAGGAAAAAAAATGGAGAAAAAAATGAATTTAAATTAAAACATGTACAGTGAAAAGTTATCATTTGCTTGTACTAAAATATTTTACTATTTAACATGTCAGGAATAATAAAAAAAAACAAAAAGGAGAACCAGTGACAAAAATTCTTAAAATATATATATAAAAATGTGACTGATGGAATGTAGTGTTATACATGTAAGAAAAGAAAATGTGTAACAGTGTTGTGTATGTCCACAGAATGAAAAATTGATGCCTTTATTTCAATAATTTCATGAAAGCGACGTGCACTACAAGAAGAGGAAAAATTTCCTAAAAATCTTATTATGAAAATAATAATATTGCCATACTGGCATGAGTAGTGCACATTTTTCATTTTTCAACTGTAGAAAAAAAGTTAGCAAGAAAAAATGGTTATTTAATTTATTTTTATTAAAAAGAATATGTGATTAAGTAAATATGACAGAAAATGTAGAACTAAAGTAAGTGATGAAATGAATAATGAAAAAAAAAAAGGTATGTTACCATGATAACTAACATTACCAAAATTGTTGCGATTGCAGTAGGTAACTAAGTACAGTGTTTTTTTTACCATAATTGGTGCATATAGCGAATTCTATGAACTCCTCCAATAAATATATGGTATAACTAGTACCTAATTTAAAGTTACATGGAAAACATGATGAGATGATACATGTGCAGAGATTGTGTTAATGGATTATGTTGAATATTACAAGTAGTGTAATTAGAACCTAGAAGTAAGGTATATAATGTTAAAGAAATAGGTGTTAATTAAAAAGGAATGAATGTGAAAAGCACAGTTGCACATTGAATGGTGGAGCAAATACTTTGACTGGTATTATATATTTATATATCCTTGATTGGTAATACTTGAAACATTGATTAGTAAAAAAAAAAAAAAAAAAAAAAAAAAAAAAAAAAAAAAAAAAATGAACCGCATTTAAAGTAGCGTTCTTCTCCCTTTTTTTAAAAAGAAAAAAAGTATGCAAAATTTCTTTATAATAGAATATATCAACCTCAAAACATGTAAATAGCATAAAAAAATGCATAAATCAGAAAGAAACATATACCTTCATAGATAGATGAATAAAACTTACCTGATCATCTTTTTTCATTTATTGATGAATATCAATTCAAATTGTTACTTTTGTAACATACTTACTGTATATTGAAACTAATTAGACGAATTATATCTATCAGTCATATCTCATAATAAAAAATTAAACAAGCAAAATTATGTATAGTAAGAAAATAATAAAAACAGAACGTTTCAGTATTGACATCCACTATTAAATTCTGCGAATATATTTATGCAATAAGAACTAAAAATATTGTAAAAGGATTTAAAAATATAATTCTATAATTATTAAGGTTTACTTGTAATTATCCTTTTTTTTTCTTTTTTTGTTAAAAACACCAAAATTTCTTTTAATACAATTTCTTTTTACTATAAAAAGTTTATTTTGCTATTTAAAAAGTTATTTATATCTATTAAAGAAGAAAAAAAATACATTTTTTTTCAATGAATTTATCTATCCATATATATAGAGCACTTTCCTAAAAAGAAAATGTTATCAATACAGTAATTTAAAAGTAGTCACTGCAAGTCATGTCCAATTAAAAAAAAAATGCACTATCCTTTACTATATAGTACTTCTGATAGTTCATAAAGTTGTCTCTGAATTATATAATATTCACGCCAAATGCTAAAGTTTTCAAAGTACTGGCAGTCACATCAATTTAGTCAAACTAAATCATAAGAAGGATACTTACTCCGTGATTGTTTTATCCAGAATGTAATTTAATTTTCTGTCATACTTAACGTGATAAAAAAATACTTTACTGTGATATTTAAAAGAAATGATCGTTCACTCTTTTTTTTTCTTTATCGAGTTCACTTGCTGCACACGAATCAAAAGTTTTTGTGACAATTTGCTAATAAATTTTTAAATTAGCTGATAAATCCACTGCTTGGCTATATTATTACGATTGTTGATTTACTCGAGCATTTTTTTTTTCCTTCGAACACTTGCGATGCACAAAAAAACGCGAACATAACAATTCGGATCACAGAAGCGACGAAACCACGGAAGTAAAGAAATACGGACAAAATCGGCACATTTTCCATTTTTTGAGAAGCAGCGAACATTCTTTCAATGACTCATCAGGCCAATTTATCGCAGAGGCGCACAGTTATGGAGTTCCGCAGATTTACGTGGTCAATCCAGCACTCATACTCATTTACGGCATAAAATATGAAAAATATGATTCCGATCTTCCGATGAAACGAGCGAAGAAACAACACATTGGAGGCCCTCGATTTTGAAAAGTTTTCTGACGTCGCCGACTGTAGGAGAAAACTTCGTTCACGAATATCTCCACCGTATATCTCCATATTTTTGACACCATATACCTCCATATTTTTACGGCATAGAAACGATGAAGGGGGTAGAAGCGTTTAAAAATCCATAACGCTTTGTTATCCAAAGATAACATAATAACCGCCAAGTCGAAAAGTCACGAAAAAGTCTATTATAATTGACCAAACATTTAAAATATTCAGGCACCACCCAATAGAAAGTAGAAGATATATCCAGATAGGGCTTGGTCACGGAAACCAAGTTATGTAAAGATGTTGTAGACTTGAGTTAGCCGTGAAAAGTGACTTTGAAAATAAATAGTGGGAAATAATTAATGCCAGGTTCTTTTAGAAAAATAAAAAAAAATCCCTTTCTGGAAGAAAGATTGAGTCGAATACATCCATAAAGATTTTGAAGAACTTTTAATAAAAAGCACAAGCACAGCAGCATAAAATAGGCGAGTGGGTGGTGCCTTAATGTTCGTACAATAGATTTACAATCTACATGTTTTCAGGTCGGCAATCAGAGAAGGAATGCTGATACACATACGCTGTAAATTTCTTCGCTTACATTTTGTGGCATCATAAATTTGGCGAGAGTACATGCATCAGAAAATATCCGTTAATAGGAACATATGGATAACTGTTTGAACTTATAGCCAGACTAGCAATTTTTAACAAGATTAAACACCGCCAATAATTACGTTACTGAAGAATTTTCGCATCCCATGAGAAGTTCCTAGATAGACAAAATAAGGACCGCAGAACATCCTTTTATGATTCACAAAGAAACAGCTGCATATTGAAAAAGATATAACGTACATGAAAAGTAGCAGAGTTAATTAAGAGATCGAAATATTTCTTTTAGTTTTTGTTTATCTAATTTAAGCGTTTGATCGCACGTCAGAACTAAAGATGAGAATTTGCGTGGGAGCAGAAAAGCTGATCTAATTCTTTTATTTGTTCTGAATAAGAGCGCAAAGAGCTTAAATAAAATTTATCAAAACTTTAATAAATGAATTATAGAAAGGGAAATTTATTAAAGTAAAAAAAATAGCTAATTAAAACTATATGTGATTTCACATCACATATATCTCCCCTTTCACCGGAAAAAAAAAACTGTAGAACGAGGGAGTAGAAACGTTCATATGCTCTCGCCAATACATCTTGAATAATAAATTGTCACTCAAAATATAAATTTCCACAAAACAAAAAGTAAGAATATATATATAACTAACACATAATAATGAAATCTTGGCACACACCCACGAACACAAATAATACATAAAATATCTAGAATTATAATGAATTCACAAAATTCCAGAATTCAACATGCATGTTATGTTTATAAAATGAGGTACCTCTTTATATTTAAATGTCTCATAAACAATCAGCTGCAGCATATGTTATAACATTATGTGTGCACACTAAAATAATTACATAACATAGTCATTTAGACTAGTTATATTACTTGACCTAGATTTTATGTATAAGATAATCAGTCAATAGGTCATTTGGCCACATATCAAACTATATTCAGTTATTTGAAGGCCTTTAATATGAGACATATTTTTTGTATCAGCAGAATCAATTGCTGTACATATATAAGAAAACTGGAAATAAAGATAAATGCAAATAAACACATAGCATACTTGATTATGAATAATAATATAAAAGAGAATTTGGCGAAGTGGCATATTTAGAAAAAAAACTGGCATGAATTTGTACCCACAAATGTAAAATGGCATATGTTGAAAATATTGACGAAAAATTAAGGACTATCAAAAATGTGTAAAAGTGAAAAAAAAAGTTTCTATGTAGGGTGAGTGATCTCTCACTACAACTTACCGTCCACAACATATTATCAAATATGACACATGAATAACAACTTCATACGTTGTTGTGCAGGGATGGTAAGGTAAAAAGGTAATTCAACATTACATTGCATTTAAAAGAGTAAGAAAAATTATGTGAACTATTTAAAATTGCAAATTAAAAAAATAGCATATGTTGTATTAAATATGAAAGGCAATTTAAATGTGAATTAAAAAGGTGTGACATCATGTAAAAGAAATGTGACTAAGTGTGTTAGAGAACTAGTGCAAGATGAAGTGTGAGCAAAAGAGAACATATAAACACTGTTCGTTTAATTTTGTACCTACATTTACAAAAAAAATTTGAAACTGAAAAAAAAAATTAGCGACAATTGTGTAGAACATTCAATTGTGTGAAAAGAATTATTTGAGAAAGTATGTGTGTACAGTCTGAAAGCAACCATTAATATAACTTCGACAGAAGAAATGACTGGTATGAACACCAAAGGTTGCAATTACATAACAACTGTGAATAGATACTTCCACAAACAAGTGTAGTGTATGAAAAAATGTATGTCTTCAAAAATTACTTATATTGAATGAATAAAGAAGGTAAATTTACGAGCATTGAGTAGGCAAAACAAGGGATGAACTTGAAGTGTGACACATACTTCATAGAGGAAAAAAAATGGAGAAAAAAATGAATTTAAATTAAAACATGTACAGTGAAAAGTTATCATTTGCTTGTACTAAAATATTTTACTATTTAACATGTCAGGAATAATAAAAAAAAAACAAAAAGGAGAACCAGTGACAAAAATTCTTAAAATATATATATAAAAATGTGACTGATGGAATGTAGTGTTATACATGTAAGAAAAGAAAATGTGTAACAGTGTTGTGTATGTCCACAGAATGAAAAATTGATGCCTTTATTTCAATAATTTCATGAAAGCGACGTGCACTACAAGAAGAGGAAAAATTTCCTAAAAATCTTATTATGAAAATAATAATATTGCCATACTGGCATGAGTAGTGCACATTTTTCATTTTTCAACTGTAGAAAAAAAGTTAGCAAGAAAAAATGGTTATTTAATTTATTTTTATTAAAAAGAATATGTGATTAAGTAAATATGACAGAAAATGTAGAACTAAAGTAAGTGATGAAATGAATAATGAAAAAAAAAAAGGTATGTTACCATGATAACTAACATTACCAAAATTGTTGCGATTGCAGTAGGTAACTAAGTACAGTGTTTTTTTTACCATAATTGGTGCATATAGCGAATTCTATGAACTCCTCCAATAAATATATGGTATAACTAGTACCTAATTTAAAGTTACATGGAAAACATGATAAGATGATACATGTGCAGAGATTGTGTTAATGGATTATGTTGAATATTACAAGTAGTGTAATTAGAACCTAGAAGTAAGGTATATAATGTTAAAGAAATAGGTGTTAATTAAAAAGGAATGAATGTGAAAAGCACAGTTGCACATTGAATGGTGGAGCAAATACTTTGACTGGTATTATATATTTATATATCCTTGATTGGTAATACTTGAAACATTGATTAGTAAAAAAGAAAAAAAAAAAAAAAAAAAAAATGAACCGCATTTAAAGTAGCGTTCTTCTCCCTTTTTTTAAAAAGAAAAAAAGTATGCAAAATTTCTTTATAATAGAATATATCAACCTCAAAACATGTAAATAGCATAAAAAAATGCATAAATCAGAAAGAAACATATACCTTCATAGATAGATGAATAAAACTTACCTGATCATCTTTTTTCATTTATTGATGAATATCAATTCAAATTGTTACTTTTGTAATATACTTACTGTATATTGAAACTAATTAGACGAATTATATCTATCAGTCATATCTCATAATAAAAAATTAAACAAGCAAAATTATGTATAGTAAGAAAATAATAAAAACAGAACGTTTCAGTATTGACATCCACTATTAAATTCTGCGAATATATTTATGCAATAAGAACTAAAAATATTGTAAAAGGATTTAAAAATATAATTCTATAATTATTAAGGTTTACTTGTAATTATCCTTTTTTTTTCTTTTTTTGTTAAAAACACCAAAATTTCTTTTAATACAATTTCTTTTTACTATAAAAAGTTTATTTTGCTATTTAAAAAGTTATTTATATCTATTAAAGAAGAAAAAAAATACATTTTTTTTCAATGAATTTATCTATCCATATATATAGAGCACTTTCCTAAAAAGAAAATGTTATCAATACAGTAATTTAAAAGTAGTCACTGCAAGTCATGTCCAATTAAAAAAAAAATGCACTATCCTTTACTATATAGTACTTCTGATAGTTCATAAAGTTGTCTCTGAATTATATAATATTCACGCCAAATGCTAAAGTTTTCAAAGTACTGGCAGTCACATCAATTTAGTCAAACTAAATCATAAGAAGGATACTTACTCCGTGATTGTTTTATCCAGAATGTAATTTAATTTTCTGTCATACTTAACGTGATAAAAAAATACTTTACTGTGATATTTAAAAGAAATGATCGTTCACTCTTTTTTTTTCTTTATCGAGTTCACTTGCTGCACACGAATCAAAAGTTTTTGTGACAATTTGCTAATAAATTTTTAAATTAGCTGATAAATCCACTGCTTGGCTATATTATTACGATTGTTGATTTACTCGAGCATTTTTTTTTTCCTTCGAACACTTGCGATGCACAAAAAAACGCGAACATAACAATTCGGATCACAGAAGCGACGAAACCACGGAAGTAAAGAAATACGGACAAAATCGGCACATTTTCCATTTTTTGAGAAGCAGCGAACATTCTTTCAATGACTCATCAGGCCAATTTATCGCAGAGGCGCACAGTTATGGAGTTCCGCAGATTTACGTGGTCAATCCAGCACTCATACTCATTTACGGCATAAAATATGAAAAATATGATTCCGATCTTCCGATGAAACGAGCGAAGAAACAACACATTGGAGGCCCTCGATTTTGAAAAGTTTTCTGACGTCGCCGACTGTAGGAGAAAACTTCGTTCACGAATATCTCCACCGTATATCTCCATATTTTTGACACCATATACCTCCATATTTTTACGGCATAGAAACGATGAAGGGGGTAGAAGCGTTTAAAAATCCATAACGCTTTGTTATCCAAAGATAACATAATAACCACCAAGTCGAAAAGTCACGAAAAAGTCTATTATAATTGACCAAACATTTAAAATATTCAGGCACCACCCAATAGAAAGTAGAAGATATATCCAGATAGGGCTTGGTCACGGAAACCAAGTTATGTAAAGATGTTGTAGACTTGAGTTAGCCGTGAAAAGTGACTTTGAAAATAAATAGTGGGAAATAATTAATGCCAGGTTCTTTTAGAAAAATAAAAAAAAATCCCTTTCTGGAAGAAAGATTGAGTCGAATACATCCATAAAGATTTTGAAGAACTTTTAATAAAAAGCACAAGCACAGCAGCATAAAATAGGCGAGTGGGTGGTGCCTTAATGTTCGTACAATAGATTTACAATCTACATGTTTTCAGGTCGGCAATCAGAGAAGGAATGCTGATACACATACGCTGTAAATTTCTTCGCTTACATTTTGTGGCATCATAAATTTGGCGAGAGTACATGCATCAGAAAATATCCGTTAATAGGAACATATGGATAACTGTTTGAACTTATAGCCAGACTAGCAATTTTTAACAAGATTAAACACCGCCAATAATTACGTTACTGAAGAATTTTCGCATCCCATGAGAAGTTCCTAGATAGACAAAATAAGGACCGCAGAACATCCTTTTATGATTCACAAAGAAACAGCTGCATATTGAAAAAGATATAACGTACATGAAAAGTAGCAGAGTTAATTAAGAGATCGAAATATTTCTTTTAGTTTTTGTTTATCTAATTTAAGCGTTTGATCGCACGTCAGAACTAAAGATGAGAATTTGCGTGGGAGCAGAAAAGCTGATCTAATTCTTTTATTTGTTCTGAATAAGAGCGCAAAGAGCTTAAATAAAATTTATCAAAACTTTAATAAATGAATTATAGAAAGGGAAATTTATTAAAGTAAAAAAAATAGCTAATTAAAACTATATGTGATTTCACATCACATATATCTCCCCTTTCACCGGAAAAAAAAAACTGTAGAACGAGGGAGTAGAAACGTTCATATGCTCTCGCCAATACATCTTGAATAATAAATTGTCACTCAAAATATAAATTTCCACAAAACAAAAAGTAAGAATATATATATAACTAACACATAATAATGAAATCTTGGCACACACCCACGAACACAAATAATACATAAAATATCTAGAATTATAATGAATTCACAAAATTCCAGAATTCAACATGCATGTTATGTTTATAAAATGAGGTACCTCTTTATATTTAAATGTCTCATAAACAATCAGCTGCAGCATATGTTATAACATTATGTGTGCACACTAAAATAATTACATAACATAGTCATTTAGACTAGTTATATTACTTGACCTAGATTTTATGTATAAGATAATCAGTCAATAGGTCATTTGGCCACATATCAAACTATATTCAGTTATTTGAAGGCCTTTAATATGAGACATATTTTTTGTATCAGCAGAATCAATTGCTGTACATATATAAGAAAACTGGAAATAAAGATAAATGCAAATAAACACATAGCATACTTGATTATGAATAATAATATAAAAGAGAATTTGGCGAAGTGGCATATTTAGAAAAAAAACTGGCATGAATTTGTACCCACAAATGTAAAATGGCATATGTTGAAAATATTGACGAAAAATTAAGGACTATCAAAAATGTGTAAAAGTGAAAAAAAAAGTTTCTATGTAGGGTGAGTGATCTCTCACTACAACTTACCGTCCACAACATATTATCAAATATGACACATGAATAACAACTTCATACGTTGTTGTGCAGGGATGGTAAGGTAAAAAGGTAATTCAACATTACATTGCATTTAAAAGAGTAAGAAAAATTATGTGAACTATTTAAAATTGCAAATTAAAAAAATAGCATATGTTGTATTAAATATGAAAGGCAATTTAAATGTGAATTAAAAAGGTGTGACATCATGTAAAAGAAATGTGACTAAGTGTGTTAGAGAACTAGTGCAAGATGAAGTGTGAGCAAAAGAGAACATATAAACACTGTTCGTTTAATTTTGTACCTACATTTACAAAAAAAATTTGAAACTGAAAAAAAAAATTAGCGACAATTGTGTAGAACATTCAATTGTGTGAAAAGAATTATTTGAGAAAGTATGTGTGTACAGTCTGAAAGCAACCATTAATATAACTTCGACAGAAGAAATGACTGGTATGAACACCAAAGGTTGCAATTACATAACAACTGTGAATAGATACTTCCACAAACAAGTGTAGTGTATGAAAAAATGTATGTCTTCAAAAATTACTTATATTGAATGAATAAAGAAGGTAAATTTACGAGCATTGAGTAGGCAAAACAAGGGATGAACTTGAAGTGTGACACATACTTCATAGAGGAAAAAAAATGGAGAAAAAAATGAATTTAAATTAAAACATGTACAGTGAAAAGTTATCATTTGCTTGTACTAAAATATTTTACTATTTAACATGTCAGGAATAATAAAAAAAAAACAAAAAGGAGAACCAGTGACAAAAATTCTTAAAATATATATATAAAAATGTGACTGATGGAATGTAGTGTTATACATGTAAGAAAAGAAAATGTGTAACAGTGTTGTGTATGTCCACAGAATGAAAAATTGATGCCTTTATTTCAATAATTTCATGAAAGCGACGTGCACTACAAGAAGAGGAAAAATTTCCTAAAAATCTTATTATGAAAATAATAATATTGCCATACTGGCATGAGTAGTGCACATTTTTCATTTTTCAACTGTAGAAAAAAAGTTAGCAAGAAAAAATGGTTATTTAATTTATTTTTATTAAAAAGAATATGTGATTAAGTAAATATGACAGAAAATGTAGAACTAAAGTAAGTGATGAAATGAATAATGAAAAAAAAAAGGTATGTTACCATGATAACTAACATTACCAAAATTGTTGCGATTGCAGTAGGTAACTAAGTACAGTGTTTTTTTTACCATAATTGGTGCATATAGCGAATTCTATGAACTCCTCCAATAAATATATGGTATAACTAGTACCTAATTTAAAGTTACATGGAAAACATGATAAGATGATACATGTGCAGAGATTGTGTTAATGGATTATGTTGAATATTACAAGTAGTGTAATTAGAACCTAGAAGTAAGGTATATAATGTTAAAGAAATAGGTGTTAATTAAAAAGGAATGAATGTGAAAAGCACAGTTGCACATTGAATGGTGGAGCAAATACTTTGACTGGTATTATATATTTATATATCCTTGATTGGTAATACTTGAAACATTGATTAGTAAAAAAAAAAAAAAAAAAAAAAAAAAAAAAATGAACCGCATTTAAAGTAGCGTTCTTCTCCCTTTTTTTAAAAAGAAAAAAAGTATGCAAAATTTCTTTATAATAGAATATATCAACCTCAAAACATGTAAATAGCATAAAAAAATGCATAAATCAGAAAGAAACATATACCTTCATAGATAGATGAATAAAACTTACCTGATCATCTTTTTTCATTTATTGATGAATATCAATTCAAATTGTTACTTTTGTAATATACTTACTGTATATTGAAACTAATTAGACGAATTATATCTATCAGTCATATCTCATAATAAAAAATTAAACAAGCAAAATTATGTATAGTAAGAAAATAATAAAAACAGAACGTTTCAGTATTGACATCCACTATTAAATTCTGCGAATATATTTATGCAATAAGAACTAAAAATATTGTAAAAGGATTTAAAAATATAATTCTATAATTATTAAGGTTTACTTGTAATTATCCTTTTTTTTTCTTTTTTTGTTAAAAACACCAAAATTTCTTTTAATACAATTTCTTTTTACTATAAAAAGTTTATTTTGCTATTTAAAAAGTTATTTATATCTATTAAAGAAGAAAAAAAATACATTTTTTTTCAATGAATTTATCTATCCATATATATAGAGCACTTTCCTAAAAAGAAAATGTTATCAATACAGTAATTTAAAAGTAGTCACTGCAAGTCATGTCCAATTAAAAAAAAAATGCACTATCCTTTACTATATAGTACTTCTGATAGTTCATAAAGTTGTCTCTGAATTATATAATATTCACGCCAAATGCTAAAGTTTTCAAAGTACTGGCAGTCACATCAATTTAGTCAAACTAAATCATAAGAAGGATACTTACTCCGTGATTGTTTTATCCAGAATGTAATTTAATTTTCTGTCATACTTAACGTGATAAAAAAATACTTTACTGTGATATTTAAAAGAAATGATCGTTCACTCTTTTTTTTTCTTTATCGAGTTCACTTGCTGCACACGAATCAAAAGTTTTTGTGACAATTTGCTAATAAATTTTTAAATTAGCTGATAAATCCACTGCTTGGCTATATTATTACGATTGTTGATTTACTCGAGCATTTTTTTTTTCCTTCGAACACTTGCGATGCACAAAAAAACGCGAACATAACAATTCGGATCACAGAAGCGACGAAACCACGGAAGTAAAGAAATACGGACAAAATCGGCACATTTTCCATTTTTTGAGAAGCAGCGAACATTCTTTCAATGACTCATCAGGCCAATTTATCGCAGAGGCGCACAGTTATGGAGTTCCGCAGATTTACGTGGTCAATCCAGCACTCATACTCATTTACGGCATAAAATATGAAAAATATGATTCTGATCTTCCGATGAAACGAGCGAAGAAACAACACATTGGAGGCCCTCGATTTTGAAAAGTTTTCTGACGTCGCCGACTGTAGGAGAAAACTTCGTTCACGAATATCTCCACCGTATATCTCCATATTTTTGACACCATATACCTCCATATTTTTACGGCATAGAAACGATGAAGGGGGTAGAAGCGTTTAAAAATCCATAACGCTTTGTTATCCAAAGATAACATAATAACCGCCAAGTCGAAAAGTCACGAAAAAGTCTATTATAATTGACCAAACATTTAAAATATTCAGGCACCACCCAATAGAAAGTAGAAGATATATCCAGATAGGGCTTGGTCACGGAAACCAAGTTATGTAAAGATGTTGTAGACTTGAGTTAGCCGTGAAAAGTGACTTTGAAAATAAATAGTGGGAAATAATTAATGCCAGGTTCTTTTAGAAAAATAAAAAAAAATCCCTTTCTGGAAGAAAGATTGAGTCGAATACATCCATAAAGATTTTGAAGAACTTTTAATAAAAAGCACAAGCACAGCAGCATAAAATAGGCGAGTGGGTGGTGCCTTAATGTTCGTACAATAGATTTACAATCTACATGTTTTCAGGTCGGCAATCAGAGAAGGAATGCTGATACACATACGCTGTAAATTTCTTCGCTTACATTTTGTGGCATCATAAATTTGGCGAGAGTACATGCATCAGAAAATATCCGTTAATAGGAACATATGGATAACTGTTTGAACTTATAGCCAGACTAGCAATTTTTAACAAGATTAAACACCGCCAATAATTACGTTACTGAAGAATTTTCGCATCCCATGAGAAGTTCCTAGATAGACAAAATAAGGACCGCAGAACATCCTTTTATGATTCACAAAGAAACAGCTGCATATTGAAAAAGATATAACGTACATGAAAAGTAGCAGAGTTAATTAAGAGATCGAAATATTTCTTTTAGTTTTTGTTTATCTAATTTAAGCGTTTGATCGCACGTCAGAACTAAAGATGAGAATTTGCGTGGGAGCAGAAAAGCTGATCTAATTCTTTTATTTGTTCTGAATAAGAGCGCAAAGAGCTTAAATAAAATTTATCAAAACTTTAATAAATGAATTATAGAAAGGGAAATTTATTAAAGTAAAAAAAATAGCTAATTAAAACTATATGTGATTTCACATCACATATATCTCCCCTTTCACCGGAAAAAAAAAACTGTAGAACGAGGGAGTAGAAACGTTCATATGCTCTCGCCAATACATCTTGAATAATAAATTGTCACTCAAAATATAAATTTCCACAAAACAAAAAGTAAGAATATATATATAACTAACACATAATAATGAAATCTTGGCACACACCCACGAACACAAATAATACATAAAATATCTAGAATTATAATGAATTCACAAAATTCCAGAATTCAACATGCATGTTATGTTTATAAAATGAGGTACCTCTTTATATTTAAATGTCTCATAAACAATCAGCTGCAGCATATGTTATAACATTATGTGTGCACACTAAAATAATTACATAACATAGTCATTTAGACTAGTTATATTACTTGACCTAGATTTTATGTATAAGATAATCAGTCAATAGGTCATTTGGCCACATATCAAACTATATTCAGTTATTTGAAGGCCTTTAATATGAGACATATTTTTTGTATCAGCAGAATCAATTGCTGTACATATATAAGAAAACTGGAAATAAAGATAAATGCAAATAAACACATAGCATACTTGATTATGAATAATAATATAAAAGAGAATTTGGCGAAGTGGCATATTTAGAAAAAAAACTGGCATGAATTTGTACCCACAAATGTAAAATGGCATATGTTGAAAATATTGACGAAAAATTAAGGACTATCAAAAATGTGTAAAAGTGAAAAAAAAAGTTTCTATGTAGGGTGAGTGATCTCTCACTACAACTTACCGTCCACAACATATTATCAAATATGACACATGAATAACAACTTCATACGTTGTTGTGCAGGGATGGTAAGGTAAAAAGGTAATTCAACATTACATTGCATTTAAAAGAGTAAGAAAAATTATGTGAACTATTTAAAATTGCAAATTAAAAAAATAGCATATGTTGTATTAAATATGAAAGGCAATTTAAATGTGAATTAAAAAGGTGTGACATCATGTAAAAGAAATGTGACTAAGTGTGTTAGAGAACTAGTGCAAGATGAAGTGTGAGCAAAAGAGAACATATAAACACTGTTCGTTTAATTTTGTACCTACATTTACAAAAAAAATTTGAAACTGAAAAAAAAAATTAGCGACAATTGTGTAGAACATTCAATTGTGTGAAAAGAATTATTTGAGAAAGTATGTGTGTACAGTCTGAAAGCAACCATTAATATAACTTCGACAGAAGAAATGACTGGTATGAACACCAAAGGTTGCAATTACATAACAACTGTGAATAGATACTTCCACAAACAAGTGTAGTGTATGAAAAAATGTATGTCTTCAAAAATTACTTATATTGAATGAATAAAGAAGGTAAATTTACGAGCATTGAGTAGGCAAAACAAGGGATGAACTTGAAGTGTGACACATACTTCATAGAGGAAAAAAAATGGAGAAAAAAATGAATTTAAATTAAAACATGTACAGTGAAAAGTTATCATTTGCTTGTACTAAAATATTTTACTATTTAACATGTCAGGAATAATAAAAAAAAAACAAAAAGGAGAACCAGTGACAAAAATTCTTAAAATATATATATAAAAATGTGACTGATGGAATGTAGTGTTATACATGTAAGAAAAGAAAATGTGTAACAGTGTTGTGTATGTCCACAGAATGAAAAATTGATGCCTTTATTTCAATAATTTCATGAAAGCGACGTGCACTACAAGAAGAGGAAAAATTTCCTAAAAATCTTATTATGAAAATAATAATATTGCCATACTGGCATGAGTAGTGCACATTTTTCATTTTTCAACTGTAGAAAAAAAGTTAGCAAGAAAAAATGGTTATTTAATTTATTTTTATTAAAAAGAATATGTGATTAAGTAAATATGACAGAAAATGTAGAACTAAAGTAAGTGATGAAATGAATAATGAAAAAAAAAAAGGTATGTTACCATGATAACTAACATTACCAAAATTGTTGCGATTGCAGTAGGTAACTAAGTACAGTGTTTTTTTTACCATAATTGGTGCATATAGCGAATTCTATGAACTCCTCCAATAAATATATGGTATAACTAGTACCTAATTTAAAGTTACATGGAAAACATGATAAGATGATACATGTGCAGAGATTGTGTTAATGGATTATGTTGAATATTACAAGTAGTGTAATTAGAACCTAGAAGTAAGGTATATAATGTTAAAGAAATAGGTGTTAATTAAAAAGGAATGAATGTGAAAAGCACAGTTGCACATTGAATGGTGGAGCAAATACTTTGACTGGTATTATATATTTATATATCCTTGATTGGTAATACTTGAAACATTGATTAGTAAAAAAGAAAAAAAAAAAAAAAAAAAAAATGAACCGCATTTAAAGTAGCGTTCTTCTCCCTTTTTTTAAAAAGAAAAAAAGTATGCAAAATTTCTTTATAATAGAATATATCAACCTCAAAACATGTAAATAGCATAAAAAAATGCATAAATCAGAAAGAAACATATACCTTCATAGATAGATGAATAAAACTTACCTGATCATCTTTTTTCATTTATTGATGAATATCAATTCAAATTGTTACTTTTGTAATATACTTACTGTATATTGAAACTAATTAGACGAATTATATCTATCAGTCATATCTCATAATAAAAAATTAAACAAGCAAAATTATGTATAGTAAGAAAATAATAAAAACAGAACGTTTCAGTATTGACATCCACTATTAAATTCTGCGAATATATTTATGCAATAAGAACTAAAAATATTGTAAAAGGATTTAAAAATATAATTCTATAATTATTAAGGTTTACTTGTAATTATCCTTTTTTTTTCTTTTTTTGTTAAAAACACCAAAATTTCTTTTAATACAATTTCTTTTTACTATAAAAAGTTTATTTTGCTATTTAAAAAGTTATTTATATCTATTAAAGAAGAAAAAAAATACATTTTTTTTCAATGAATTTATCTATCCATATATATAGAGCACTTTCCTAAAAAGAAAATGTTATCAATACAGTAATTTAAAAGTAGTCACTGCAAGTCATGTCCAATTAAAAAAAAAATGCACTATCCTTTACTATATAGTACTTCTGATAGTTCATAAAGTTGTCTCTGAATTATATAATATTCACGCCAAATGCTAAAGTTTTCAAAGTACTGGCAGTCACATCAATTTAGTCAAACTAAATCATAAGAAGGATACTTACTCCGTGATTGTTTTATCCAGAATGTAATTTAATTTTCTGTCATACTTAACGTGATAAAAAAATACTTTACTGTGATATTTAAAAGAAATGATCGTTCACTCTTTTTTTTTCTTTATCGAGTTCACTTGCTGCACACGAATCAAAAGTTTTTGTGACAATTTGCTAATAAATTTTTAAATTAGCTGATAAATCCACTGCTTGGCTATATTATTACGATTGTTGATTTACTCGAGCATTTTTTTTTTCCTTCGAACACTTGCGATGCACAAAAAAACGCGAACATAACAATTCGGATCACAGAAGCGACGAAACCACGGAAGTAAAGAAATACGGACAAAATCGGCACATTTTCCATTTTTTGAGAAGCAGCGAACATTCTTTCAATGACTCATCAGGCCAATTTATCGCAGAGGCGCACAGTTATGGAGTTCCGCAGATTTACGTGGTCAATCCAGCACTCATACTCATTTACGGCATAAAATATGAAAAATATGATTCCGATCTTCCGATGAAACGAGCGAAGAAACAACACATTGGAGGCCCTCGATTTTGAAAAGTTTTCTGACGTCGCCGACTGTAGGAGAAAACTTCGTT